>VWZI01013039.1:47632-73798 GCA_013396835.1 Psilopogon haemacephalus | reverse complement strand
GAGCAATAAACCCCCCCCCCCGGCCCCCCCCCCCCCCAAAAAAAACCCCCAAACCCAAACAGACCCCAAACCCCAGCTATCCACAGCTCTCCTCAGAAGCGAGCAGGTCTGATAGATTTTTTTGCTATCCAATCCATTTTTTTTTTTCCCTGCCACCAACATTCCCCCCTGGCAGCGTGGAGGATGGCTCCAAGAGCAGACATCTGATTCTTGACATTTAAAGATACAATACTGGTGGGGGGGAAGGGGGGGGAAAAAAAAAAAAAANAAGAAGGAAAAAAAAAAAAAAAAAGGAGAAGGAGGTGACGTTGTATTAACTGCAAACAGCTTGTGAGGGAGTAGGTGATGTTCTCCTCAAGGGTATAATCAGAACAAGCAATAATTTCAACCTTTGGTGCCTTGGCTTTGTCGTTTTAGTTCCTGACTCAAAGCCAGGAGAGAGAGGAGCAGGCAGATAAACAAATCTGGCCCCGTTTGGTTTTTTTTTTTTTTTTTTTGGGTTCACCACTAGGATNTTTTTTTTTTTTTTTTTTTTTTCTGGGTTCACCACCAGGATTTGATATTCCCTGGCTTAAAAAAAACAAAAACAAAACCAAAAAAAAACCAGCCAGAACCCAAGCCAACAATGAAGGAAAATTGGGTTGTTTTTCCTGCTGGAGCAAGGGTTGAGGTAGCCCCCAAAGTTCCTCAAAAGCTTTCGGGATAAAAGAAAGCTGCAAAACGGAATGAGAGGAAGGAAAGAATTTGTCTCCTGGTAACATTTGGTTAATTGAGGTGGGGAAGGCTGAGAGGCAGAGCTCCAACAGCAAATCCCCGCAGCCCTGCTGCCACCCAGTGCAGAGCCCACTCAGACAGGGCCTGGCTGCTCCCCGCCTGGGCAGCGGAGCTGCTCCTGCAGCCCCTCCTGGAATGCTGGGGGCTGGGGAAGGAATAGGAAAAAAGGTTTTTAAAGAAGGAAAACACATAAAAGAGAAAGAAAAGGAGAAGGAGAGGGAAGGAACAGGAGAGTGAAGGAAAAGAAGGAACAGGAGAGCATAGGGAAAGAAGGAACAGGAGAGCAAGGGTGAAAGAATGAAGAGGAGAGCAAAGGGAAAGAAGGAAGAGGAGAGTGAAGGAACAGGAGAGCAAAGGGAAGAGAAGGAGCAGGAGAGCAAGGAAAAGAAGGAAGAGGAGAGCGAAGGGAAAGAAGGAAGAAGAGAGTGAAGAAAAGGAACAGCAGAGTGAAGGAAAAGAAGGAAGAGGAGAGCAAAGAGAAAGAAGGAAGAGGAGAGTGCAGAAAAGGAAGAGGAGACTGAAGGAAGAGGAGAGCGATGGCAAAGGAAAAGAAGGAACAGGAGAGAGAAGGAAAAGGAATAGAAAGAAAAGGAGAAGAAATAGAAAGAAAAGGAGAAGGAAAAGAAAGAAAAGGAGAGGGAAAAGAAAGAAAAGGAGAGGGAAAAGAAAGGAGAGGGAAAAGAAGGGAAAAGGGGAGAAAAAGAAGAGCCAAAGCAGGTTTCTGTCCCATTTCAGCATCATGCCCCCTCTGCCCACTGCTCCCCGGGGCGAGCTGGCCCAGCAGGGGGCACCTCCACCCCCCAGCAAGGCGCAGGCAGCACAGGGTGAGGAGCAGGCAGCCGGCACAGGTACCTGGAGGTACTGACAGGAGCGCTCCTGCTGGCAGGTCTCTGCCTTCACCACCGCCTGCTCCAGGTTCACCGAGGCCTTCTGGTACACTTCCCGGGCTCTGCTCACCGTCAGCGTGGAGGACCAAGAGCTCTTCTTCATGAGCTGGGAGTCCAGGTTGACGGGCAGGTTGGCACAGGTGGAGCATTTGACGTCGTTATTGCTTCGGGAGGACTTCACAGTATGCTCGCTGATGGTGTTGTAGGCTTCCAGGAAGTACTGGGAGGAGGAGCGGTCGGGGCACCTGCCCACGGTCATCACCCCGCTGGGCCCGTGGTAGAGGCACACCTCGTTGTCCAGGTTGTCGTCCGAGCTCCACCAGCCCGAGGCATTGGGCCTGGCCTTGCCTTCCGCCCTCCTCTCCTTGCTCTTGCTGCGCTTGCCGTACCTGCCGGCCTGCGCCTCCTCGGGGCTGGCCTTGCCGCCGTTGACGCTGCCCTTGGAGGGCCCCTCCAGGGAGTGGGACTTGGTGAAGAGCTTCTGGACCGAGTGGACCAGGTGCCGGATCCTGCCGGGGCTGTCGCTGCGGTGCTCCAGGGCGGTCCTCTTGTACTGCAGGGTGTGGTAGCCGTCCCGGTTGAGGGGCAGCTGCCGCTCGAACTGGTCCAGGAGGTTGGCGGGGATGCGGTTGGCCTTGGCGGCGTTGGCGGCGGCGCCGTGGGGGGCCAGGGCGCACTCCTCCTTCAGCTCGTGGTGGGAGCTGTAGTGGCGCCGGGGGAAGGTGCTGCTGGCCATCTGCTCGCTGTAGGGCACCAGGCACTCCGCCTGGAAGGAGTTCCTCTGAGTGTAGTAGGGGTGGTCGGCGGGGTGGGGGTCCCCCGGGCTCAGCAGGTATGGCTTCCTGTCGGGGTGGTGGGGCAGGCTGTCGCACGGCGCCTCGCAGCCCACCCCGTGGTGGTGGCTGCGGCTGCCCGACAGCCCCTTCATGCTGCCAGGGTCATCGAGTGGGGGCGGCCGTGGGGGCGGGCAGCTCTCAGGGCAAGGCCTGCAAGAAGGAGAGGCGACAGGAGAGGCTGAGCTGAGCACAGAGGGAAGCCGGCATGGGGAACCCCCCCACAGACCCTCGGCTCCTACTGTGAGAGAAGTCTAAGGCTGGCAAGGACCTCTTGGGGCATCCAGCCCAACAGCAACCCAACACCACCACAGCCATCACACCAAGTCCAAGTGCAAGGTCCTGCATATGCAAGTGCAAGGTCCTGCAAATGCAACTGCAAGGTCCTGCAGCTGGGTTGAGGTAGTCCCAGGCACAAATCCAGGCTAGGCAGTTCCTGGCTGGAGAGCAGCCCTGAGGAGAGGGACTTGGGGGTGCTGGTGGAGGAGAAGCTGAAGATGAGGCAGCAGTGTGCACTTGCAGGGCAGAAAGGCAAGCAGAGGCTGGGCTGCAGCAGGAGCAGTGTGGGCAGCAGGGCCAGGGAGGTGATTCTGCCCCTCTGCTGTGCTCTGCTGAGAGCCCACCTGGAGTAGTGCATCCAGTGCTGGAGCCCCTGGGACAAGAGGGATGTGGAGATGCTGGAGGTGTGCAGAGAAGGGCCCTGAGGATGCTCAGAGGGCTGCAGCAGCTCTGCTGTGAGCACAGCCTGAAAGAGTTGGGGCTGTGCAGGCTGGAGAAGAGGAGGCTCCGAGGGGACCTTCTCGTGGCCTTGCAGGATCTGAAGTGGGCTACAGAAAAGCTGGGGAGAGACTTTTGAGGGTGTCAGGGACTGAAAGGACTGGGGGCAATGGAGCAAAGCTGGAGGTGGGGAGATTGAGAGTGGAAGTGAGGAGGAAGTTGTTGAGCATGAGAGTGGTGAGAGGCTGGAATGGGTTGCCCCTGCAGGGAGGTGTTTGGGGCCAGATCCCTGGAGGTGTTTTTGGCCTGGCTGGCAGAGGCTGTGGGCAGCCTGCTCTAGGGTAGGGTGTCCAAGGGCATGACAGAGGGGTTGGGACTGGCTGATCCTTGTGCTCCCTTCCAACCCTGACTGATTCTATGTTTCTGTGATTCTAAGTACCCATGGCCACACATTTCTGGAACACCTCCAGGGATGGGGAATTCCATGGAGCAATGAGGTCTCCCTCTGCCTCCTCTGCTCCACACTGCACACCCCCAGTTTCCTCAGCTGCTCCTCCTCGGCCCTGCTCTCCAGACCCTGCCCCAGCTTTTCTGCCTTTCTCTGGGCCTGCTCCTTCATGGAATATGTAATTTGTGGGTCCTTTCCAGCCTAGGCCATTCCAGGATTCCATAGAGAACTCAGCTTCTCCCTGCTCCTTATGCACAGGCTTTGGCCCAAGGGCTGCAGCCATCCGGTGAGAGCTGTTGGGGAGGCTCCAGCACAAGATGAAAAAGGGAACTGCCCCAGGCTGCAGCTCTGCACAGGCTTCAGTAAAGGGGAGCAGAAGAGAATGAGGTCTCCAATTACCTTCCTAACCCACTTTGACCTGTGGTGTGAATCACAGCATGGTAGGGACTGGGAGGGATTCCCAGAGACCCTTGGCCTTCTGGGCCTCCTGAATATATACATCTAAAAATGCCAGCATGGAGGGGTGGGAAGGGACCTCCAGAGATCATTGAGTCCAATCCCCTGCCACAGCAGGAGCAGCCAGGGCAGAGCACACAGGAACACAGCCTGATGGGGCTGGAAGCTCTGCAGAGAAGGAGATTCCACAGCCTCTCTGGGCAGCTTGCTCCAGGCCTCCAGTGTTCATAAATTCGTGGAATGGGTTGGGTTGGATGGGACCTCAAACACCATCCAGCTCCAACCCCCTGCCATGGGCAGGACACCTCCCACCAGCCCAGGCTGCTCAAGGCATCATCCAGCCTGGTCTTGAACGCCTCCAGGAAGGGAGCATCCACAGCCTCCCTGGGCAGCCTGTGCCAGTGTCTCCCTACCCTACAGCTCCTTCTACAGCCTCCCTGGGCAGCCTGTGCTAGTGTCTCCCCACCTTACAGCTCCCTCCACAGCCTCCCTGGGCAGCCTGTGCCAGTGTCTCCCCACCCTACAGCTCATCCTACAGATGGAGCAGGCTGGGATGCAGCATCTCAAGCTGTGTGTGAGGAAGATGCTTCCATGGTGACCATCTGAGATTTAGCAGAGGACTCCAGGGAATGCTGCCCCACATGCACCTCACACAGACACAGCCTCCTGGTCGTTCTCTCCCTGGCAGATGAGAAATGCTGCCTGGGAGTTCTGAGCTGGCTGTGGAATTCAGAGTGGTTTAGGTTGGAAGGCAGCCAGCCCCAACCCCCTTCCAGTTCCATGTGCTGCACCACGGACATGTCAGGAGCAGTCCAAGCACACTCACTACAGCACAGCAGCACCTGTGGTGGGCTGAGTGGGAGGGCAGGTAGCCATGGTGAAGGGTTTCTCTTTGCAGAGCCCAATTTTTCCCATGGATTCCTGCCTTTTGCCACTCACACTCCAGACAAGATTGACAAATGCTCCACTGGGCTCTGCCTGTCCCAGTTTGGCTGACCTCTCAAATTCTTGGGGACCTCATCATGCACTGAGAGATGGCTCAGAAGCTAAAGGAGGATCCTTCAGCAATTATAGCTGTAGTGACAGCCCCAGGCAAGAATTAGCCACAGAGGTGAAGAAACCCAACCCCAAGCCTTCAAGGTATGGACTACCCTTGGTGCTCACCTCCTCAAGTGCTCATCATGCATGGAAAGAGTTACCAGATGCAAACAAAACTCCACAACTGTCATGGAGAGCTGGGCCAGTGCTGGGCACCCCAGTGCCAGAGCCAGAGAACTGCTGGAGAGAGCCCAGGGCAGGCTGCAGAGCTGCTGAGGGGCCTGGAGCAGCTCTGGCAGCAGCAAAGGCTGAGAGCCCTGGGGCTGAGAGCCTGCAGAAGAGCAGCCCCAGAGGGCAGCTGAGCAATGCTCAGCAAGAGATGAAGCACTGTGGGGGGCAAGAGGCTGGGGCCAGGCTCTGCTCAGTGGTGCCCAGGGGCACAAAGTGGAAGGCAGGAGGTGGCAGCTGAGCAGGAGGAGAAAGTTGTTTGTTGTGAGGGTGCTGGAGGGCTGGAGCAGGCTGCCCAGAGAGGTTGTGGAGCCTCCTTGTGTGGAGAGCTTCCATTGCCAGCTGGGCACTGTGCTGCTGGGCAAGCTGCTTGGGCTGGCTGAGCTCCAGAATGTCCCTTCCCACCCCAACCTGCTGAGATCTCCTCCTACACTCACCCAACTGACTTTCATGTCATGAAGCAGTTTCATCAGGCTCCTTCCACAGCTCCAAGCCTTACTCAGAGCCCTCGACCTGATTTAGCAGAAGCAGAAGTGGATTTCCATGGCTGCTGTTCTTCCAAGCACGCTGTGATCTTTCCAGCCCAAGCAGCAATGAATTGCCACAGAAGCACAGAAGCAGCAGGGCCTCTGTGCTTGCAGATGGGCACCCAGCTTGGCTTGCCACTGGAAGCTCTGCTTGAAGGTGGCCACCCTTGAAAGTCTGTTGCCAGCCCCAGAAACTAATGGGGATGGAGGAAGAAAAGCAAAATGCCTTCATGGAGACCTCCTCACAGCAAGCTTTGGGTTGGGAGAGGCTTTAAAGTGACCTAGTGCAACCCCTCTGCTGTGGTCAGGCACTGGCACAGGCTGCCCAGGGAGCTGGTGGAGTCCCCAGCCCTGGAGGTGTTGCAGAAAGGTGTGGTCATGGCACCTGGGGCCAGGGTTTGGTGGCTGTGGTGGGGTTGGGCTGATGTGGGCCTGGCTAATCTTGGGGAGCTTTACCAACCTCAGTGGCTGCTTCTATGGAACAGTTCAGAACAGAGAATGTGCCTCAAGGGCACTGCTGAGATGGCTTCCAGAGGATCTCTTAGACTTAGAAGAGGTAAAAGAGGCTGGAAGGGACCCTTGAAGTCATCTTGGCCAACCCCCCTGCAGCAAGGCCATCAAGCAGCACTGCCAGGGCACCACTAACCCATGGCCCTCAAGCCACATCTCTGAGGCTTTGAAACCTCTCCCGGCATGGGGACTGCACTACTGCCCTGGGCAGCCTGGGACAGGCCTGGAAAACCCTTTGGGGGCAGAAATTGTTCCTCATGTCCAACCTGAACCTCCCCTGGGCCAACCCCAGGCTGTTTCCTCGGGTCACAGTGGAGGGAACAAGGGAGAAGAGACCAAGCCCCACCTGACTGCAGCCTCCCTGGGGGCTGTTGAGATTACTCACCATGACCTGTCTGGCGTTAGACAGCTGCAAAGGAGCCACCAATGGACATGCTGGGAGCTGGAACTTCACAGGGCAGCTTCACAGGGCCATGGCACTCAGCTGTGGCTGGGCTTGCCTGACTCATTGATCTTGGCTTCCACAGCTGGGGCCTGATCTTTACTCAGTTCCTTAAGGTTCCAGAGGATTGGCTGGGCAGCTTTGCCACTGGCAAGAAGGTGGTGGTGATACCCTCATGGCAGGTGCCACCTCAGCTGCTGGCTCATTTCCTTCACGGAGGCGTGGGTGGGAAGGGGACTGCTCCTCCACTGCTGAGGCACACCAGGCAGCCAATGAGCATCTCCCCCTTGCAGGATGCTTGGACTTCGGCAGCTCTTCAGGTGTCCTAGGGCAGGGCTTGGAGCTCCACGGGCAGCACCAAAGCACCAGGGGAGGTTATCTAGTGGCAGCCTTGAGAGACCATCACACGCTGCTGAGGTGAGACACAAGGAGACAAAAGGAGAGACAAAAAACTTCTCTGAAGCCAAAATGAAGGAGGGATGCTGAAGGGAGGAAACAGCTCCCTTGTGAGGGAAGGGGCAACAGCTCGGTGGAGAAAGGCCTTGGAGTGCTGCAGGGCAGCAAGTTCTGCATGGGCAGCAAAGTGCCCTCAGGGCCAGGAGTGCTAAGGGCATCCTGGGCTGCAGCAAGGAAAGTGTGGCCAGCAGGTCTGGGGAGCTTCTGCTGCCCTCTGCTCTGCCCTGCTCACACCACACCTGCAATGCTGTGCCCACTTTGGGGCTCCCCAGTGCAATACAGACAGGGACCTGCTGCAGAGAGCCCAACAGAGGCTGTGAGGATGCTGAAGGGACTGGAACAGCTCTGCTGGGAAGAGAGGCTGAGAGCCCTGGGGCTGTTTGGGCTGGAGAGGAGAAGGCTGAGAGGGGATCTGAGCAATGTCTCTAATATCTGAGGGCTGGGAGCAAGATGAAGGTGCCAGGCTCTGTGTGCTGGTGCCCAGGGACAGGACAAGGAACAACAAGGAACAAGCTGGAAGCCAGGAGGTGGCAGCTGAAGATGAGAAGGAAGTTGTTTGTTGTGAGGGTGCTGGAGGCCTGGAGCAGGCTGCCCAGAGAGGCTGCGGAGTGCTCCAGAGAGCTCTTTGGTGTGAGGGTGCTGGAGGCCTGGAGCAGGCTGCCCAGAGAGGCTGTGGAGACTCCTTCTCTGGAGACTTCCCAAGCCTACCTGAGTGTGTTCCTGTGTGCCCTGCCCTGGGTCCTCCTGCTCAGGCAGGGGGCTCGGACTGGCTGACCTCCAGAGGTCCCTTCCAACCCCTCCCATGCTGTGGTTCTGTGAAGCACAGGAACTGTCTGGTGGCATTCAGCTACCAGCTGGAGGAAGCTTTTTTTTTTCTTCCTGTGTCACCTGCTGGGTCAGCCACATCTCAAGCTAGCTATGAGCTGGGCTTCTTGGGGGAACAGCCTTCTCGGGGAAGCATGAAGAAACAGAATGTACACAGCTTCCAGAAGATCATCTGATGGCGAGGAGCCGGAGCCAGGCAGGGATGTCTCAGTGCCGCCCCCAGGAACAGTCACCGAGCTGCCAGCAGGCTCCTGCGGCACCAGAGCGCAGGGAGCATATGGAGAGCTCAGGCTGCCTGCCAGGGAGGAGATGAACCAAGCACGAGGCTGATGAGTCTCTGCCCCAGCTTTGGGGCAAGGGCAGAAAAACAAGAGTCCCACCCCGAGCAGCATCCCTGGGTCCCGGGCTCTCAGGTAGCTTCCCTGGAAGAGCTTCCCTGCTGCCATCTGCACCAGGCAGGGCTGGTGGGAGCCTGCAGGAGAAGCCTCTCGTGTGAGCTGTGAATCACACCTCTGAGACCAAGCCCTGAGGTGTGAAGCAGAAAACCCTTCCCTGCTGCCGAGGGGAGGGCGCCGCCGGCTCTGCCAGCTCCCTCCGCCCGCTGACACTGCTGCAGCTTCTCCTGCTGGCACACTTCACACAGCCCTCAAAGCCTGCTCCTCGACACCTCCCCAGGCAGAAGGGCCTCAGGGAAGGAGAGGAGGAGAGAGACTGATCACAAGCCGAGAATCACAGGGTGGGGAGCTTTGGAAAGGGCCTCTGGAGCTCAGCCAGCCCCAAGCCCTTGCTCCAGCAGGGCACCCACAGCAGCTTGCCCAGCAGCACAGTGCCCAGCTGGCACTGGAAGCTCTCCACACAAGGACACTGCACAACCTCTCTGGGCAGCCTGCTCCAGCCCTCCAGCACCCTCACAACAAACAACTTTCTCCTCCTGCTCAGCTGCCACCTCCTGCCTTCCACTTTGTGCCCCTTGGCCTGTCCCTGGGCACCACTGAGCAGAGCCTGGCCCCAGCCTCTTGCCCCCCACAGCTGCTTCAGCTCTTGCTGAGCATTGCTCAGCTGCCCTCTGTGGCTGCTCTTGTGCAGGCTCTCAGCCCCAGGGCTCTCAGCCTTTGCTGCTGCCAGAGCTGCTCCAGGCCCCTCAGCAGCTCTGCAGCCTGCCCTGGGCTCTTTCCAGCAGTTCCCTGGCACTGGGAAGCCCAGCACTGGCCCCAGCACTGCAGCTGTGTCCTCATCAGGACAGAGCAGAGGGGCAGGAGAACCTCTCTTGCTCTGTTGGCCACTCTTTTTTTCATACCCCCCAGGACACCTTTTACCCTTAGAATAGAATCATAGAATCACTGAATTCTTGTGTAGCAGGACACCTTGCTGCTCCTGGGGACCTTGTTGCCTGTGTGTCCCCCCCCAGTTATTGCAGGAACCATTCCAAGTAAAATCTCTTTGGATTCCACACTGGAAACATTCTCTTGATCATCTACACAGCAGAAACGAAAGGTTGAGGATAGAGCAGGTGCAGGAACCAAACTCTCCTGGCAAGCCTCCACGTCCCTCATGTTTGTTCCCACACACGGATGTTAGTCACTGCCTGCAGAAGGAAATATTGGAGTGGAGCTCACTACCAGCCTGAGGACCCAAAATTGGGCATGGGTAAAGGAGGTCTCAGCAAGAAGCTGTCAGGAGGGCCTGAGGAGCATGTTTGGGAACCTCTGACCTACACACGTTATTACTCTGATAGCTCTGGACCATGCTCAGGGTCTCCAAGGGCTCCCTTCCAGCCCCTGACATCCTGTGAGGGTAACTTTGTCAGCATAACAGAGTTGTGGAAACACAGAATGATTTGGGTGGGAAAGGACTCTGAAAGGTCACCTACTTCAGCCCCCCTGCACTCAGCAGGGACATCTCCAGCCAGGGCAGGCTGCTCACAGCCCCAAGCAGCCAGACCTGCACTGCTGCCAGCCATGGGGCAGCTCCCAGCTCTCTGGGCAGCCTGGGCCAGGCTCTCCCCACCCTCAGTGCCAAACATTTCTCCCTTCTCTCCACTGAGTCTCCCTCTTGGAGTCCAAACCATCACCCCTGGTCGTGTCCCTGAGAAAAACTCTGTCCCCAGCTTTCTGGTGTCTTCTTTAAGTACTGCAAGACCACCAGAAGGTGTTCCTGGAGCCTTCTCTTCTGCAGACTCCTCTGCACCCCCAACCCTGTCAGCCTGGCCCCACAGCAGAGCCCTTCCAGCCTTTCATCACGTCTGCTCAGACAAAGAATGGTTGGAGTGGATGATCCTAAAGGTCTCTTCCAACCAAAATGCTTCTGTGGTTGTGTACCCTTGCTGCAGCAGCTCCCACCCAGCAGAGAGCCATGCAACTCCATCTGCCTCCTCTGGACCCAACCCTGACACCAGGGAGCATCCCCAGCACCAGGAGGCTAATTGGAGCTGGCAGCAAAGGGTCTCCAGAGGCTGCTGCCAGACACCCATGCCTTGTGGAGCAGGGGGGGGAACAGCTCTTAAAAATACCCAGATGGATGGGGGATTATCCCAGAATGGTTCAGGATGGAAGGGAGCTCAGAGCTCAGCTGCTCCATGCCCAGGGACACCTCTCAGCTACGCTCAGCTGCTCCAGGCCTCATCCAGCCTGGCCTTTAACACCCCCAGGCAGGAGGCAGACACAGCCTCCCTGGGCAGCCTGGGCCACACTCTCACCACCCTCACACTCAACAACTTCTTCCTTAGCTCCAGTCTCAATCTGCCCTCCTCAAGCTTCAATCCATTCCCTCTCATCTTGTCACTACAACCTCTTGTGGCCCCCTTCAGGCACTGGAAGGCTGCTGGGAGGTCTCCCTGGAGCCTTCTCCAAGCTGAACAACCCCAACTGCTTCAGCCTGTCCCCAGCAGAGCTACTTCAGTCAATGCTCAGTGGGAATAGACACTGCTAGGGGTGGAGGTTTTTAGCCTTTGAAGGCCAGAAGCAGCTGAGATCATAGAATCAGTCAGGGTTGGAAGGCACCACAAGGATCAGCCAGTTCCAACCCCTCTGCCATGCCCAGGGACACCCTACCCTAGAGCAGGCTGCCCACAGCCTCTGCCAGCCAGGCCAAAAACACCTCCAGGGATCTGGCCCCAAACACCTCCCTGCAGGGGCAACCCATTCCAGCCTCTCACCACTCTCATGCTCAACAACTTCCTCCTCCCCTCCACTCTCAATCTCCCCACTTCCAGCTTTGCTCCATTCCCCCCAGTCCTGGCACTCCCTGACACCCTCAAAAGTCCCTCCCCAGCTTTTCTGTAGCCCACTTCAGATCCTGCAAGGCCACCAGAAGGTCCCCTGGGAGCCTCCTCTTCTCCAGCCTGCACAGCCCCAACTCTTTCAGGCTGTGCTCACAGCAGAGGTGCTGCAGCCCTCTGAGCATCCTTGGGGCCCTTCTCTGCACACCTCCAGCATCTCCACATCCCTCTTGTCCCAGGGGCTCCAGCACTGGATGCACTACTCCAGGTGGGCTCTCAGCAGAGCACAGCAGAGGGGCAGAATCACCTCCCTGGCCCTGCTGCCCACACTGCTCCTGCTGCACCCAGCCTCTGCTTGCCTTTCTGCCCTGCAAGTGCACACTGCCTCGCAGCTGCAAAAGCCCTCTAAGGTCATCAGGTCTGCTGACTGACCCCAGATCACCACAGCCATTAAACCATGTCCTGGGGTGCCACCTCCACACCTTTTTTTGTGAGCCTCACCTCGCTTCTAACTTGAAGGCAGCTGAACAATACCAAGCCTTCAGGAACCTGGCCCAGGCTTTGCTTCCTCTTTTCTCTGCAAGCCAAAGGAAACTCTCCACAGCAACAGCTCCCACTCAGGGGCTGCCCTTGGCACTGCCAGCAGACTGCTGCCAGCCCGTGGGTGGGCATAGAGCTGTGGAGCTGGCCTGGGGAATGGCTTTGGGTAGCAGAATGGAACCTGCTGGAGCTGAGCCCTCCTCACCTGGCCAGGCACTGCTGGTGCTCAACACCTGACTGTGGAGGTGGGGAGGAAAAAGCAAGGAGGGCTCCAAGGCCAGGTCCTGCTGCTCACAGCAATGCCTGCACTAAGTCTGATGTCGTGGGAGGGGGGGAAGGACTATTCCTGGTTGCTGGGGCACAGGCACTGCTCCACAGCCCCTGCAGAGCTCTGCTCTCCTAAGCCCTGCTCAGCAGTCCCTGCTGCATGCACACAGCCACACCATGCACAGCTCCAACCCTGCCATGGCCACCAAACCATGGTCCCAAGGGGCATGGCCACACCTTTCTGGGACCCTTCCAGGGATGGGGACTCCACTGCCTCTCTGGGCAGCCTGTTCCAACCTCTGACCACTCCGGCAGCACAGAAATTGATCCTCATGGCCAACCTGAACCTCCTCTGGGACAATTCCAGGCCATTTTCTCTCTTCTATCACCTGATCCTAGGGAGCAGAGCCCAATCCCAGCTGGCTACAGCCTCCTCTCAGGGAGCTGCAGAGAGCAATGAGGTCTCTCTCAGCCTCCTCTGCTCCACACTGCACACCCCCAGCTCCCTCAGCTGCTCCTCCCCAGCCCTGTTCTCCAGCCCCTGCCCCAGCTCTGTTGCCCCTCTCTGGTCCTACTCCAGCCCCTCAGTGTCCTTCTGGGAGTGAGGAGCCCCAAAACTGAACCCAGCACTCCCCAGTGCTGAGCACAGAGGCACAATCCCTGCTCTGCTCCTGCTGCCCACAGCATTGCTGCTCCAGGCCCCCTGGGCACATCTGGCTCATCTCCAGCTGCTGTCACCCAGCACCTCCAGGTCCTTTCCCACTGGGCAGTTTCCAGCCATTCTGCCCCCAGCCTGGCGCCTTCATGGGGTTATTGTGACCCAAGAGCAGGACCCAGCTCTTGGCCTCGTTGAACCTCATCCCATAGCCTAGCCCCATGGATCCAGCCTGGCCTGGTCCCTCTGCAGATCCCTCAGCAGACCAACACAGCCACCAGCTTGGTGCCATCTGCAGGCTGGCTGAGGGTGCCTGGATCCCCTCACCCTGACCATTAGCAAAGGCCATAAAGAGAAGTCTCCCCAATATCTTTTAACCTCCTTTTGGATCTTTCAGTTCAGTGCCAAACCCAAGGGCCACTGCTGCTGGTTTTTTGTTTTTGTTTTTTCCCTTTGCACCATTTCCAAGTGAGTTTGATATTCTCAAAATCAAACCTCATTTTTTCCCCCACCTGTTTTGGGGGGTGGGAAGAGAACTCAGCCACAGTGTGAGGGGTGAGAAGATGGGGATGACAGAGCCAAGTGGTGGTAGGGCTCACAAGGAGGGGGGGAAAAAAAATACATATATATATAATTTTTTTTTCAACCCAGACCACCTGTCTGCCCATTTCTTGTTTTCCCTTTCAGCCTGAATGATGCTTTGTTGAGCTCAGGGAAATAAAGTCAACAAATTCCAAAACACAGATGGCAGCTGCTAGGAAAAAAAAAACAACAACCAAACAACAAACCAATAGCAACAAAACAAACCCCAACCAGAACCCAACCAAGCAAACCAATAAAAGATTTTGTTGTGACAGAGGATGNGGAGGAAGGGAGGAAGGGAGGAAGGGAGGAAGGGAGGAAGGGAGAGAGGGAGGGAGCGAGGGAAGGAGGGAGGAAGGAACGAAGGAAAACAAATCCTCTCTGTTTTCCAACAGCTTCTGGGCTGGAGCTGGAGCTGGAGCAGCAATTTCCATTGAATCATGGAACTGTTTCAGTTGGAAGAGACCTTTGGGACCACTGAGCCCAGCCTTCAGCCTAAGAACATCGTGGCCACACATCATGTCCTTGAGTGCCGTGGCCACAGCTTGCAGACAATCAGTAAGGCTGACAAAGACCTCCAGGATCATTGAGCCCAACCACAACCCAACCACCTTGACCACAACTCTGTCCTGAGCACCACAGCTGCAGCTCCCTGACCACCTTGCAGGGTGCCACCATGCCCTGGCGGGGATGGTTCTCAACCAGACCTGGCTGCTCAGGGCCTCCACTCCAAATGGAATGCAAACCAGAGGTGCCAGGAGCACTCAGCACAGCCAGAGAGGTGACACTGCAGGACTTGGTTACAAGCTCTGAGCTTCCACCAAGCTTCTGCTGCTGCTGCTGCAACACCCCTGGCTGTGGCAGGTGGGAGAGGAGGGTGCAGAGAGGCTGCTTGAGGCTAGAGATGAATAATAAATGATGGAGAACTCAGGGAGAGCCTTGAAAGCCCAGCAAAAGGCAGGCAAGCTGAGCGAGGGAGGGGAAGGGAGCTGGGATGACAGCTGAGAAGGGAGTGCTGCCCTGGCTGGGGGGTCACAGCAGCATTTGCCTGGAAAAACCCTTTCAGGTCACGGAGTCCAACCAGCCTCTGACTCTGCTAAGGCTGGGACTAACCCAGGCAATGCCTTCACAGGGGGCACTGGCTTGGAAAGGACCCTCCAGGGGCACCTCAGCCCCTGCAGGCAACAGGGACACCTTCAACTGGACTGGATGATCTTGGAGATCTCTTCCAACCTGGCCTATTCTATTCTATTCTATTCTATTCTATTCTATTCTATTCTATTCTATTCTATTCTATTCTATTCTATTCTATTCTATTCTATTCTATTCTATTCTATTCTATTCTATTCCATTCTATTCCATTCTGTTCTATTCTATCATATCCTATTTTATCCTACCGTATTCCATTCCTATCCTATCCTATTCCATTCTATTCTATTCCTAGCCTGTCCTATCCTATCCTATCCTATCCTATCCTATCCTATCCTATCCTGTCCTATCCTGTCCTATCCTATCCCATTCCATTATATCCTATCCTATTCCTATCCTATCCTATCCTATCCTATCCTATCCTATCCTATCCTATCCTATCCTATCCTATCCTATCCTATCCTATCCTATCCTATCCTATCCTATCCTATCCTATCCTATCCTATCCTATCCTATCCTATTCCATTCTATTATATTCTATTCCTATTCTATTCTAACTAGGGCAAGCTGCCCAGGGACACATCCAGTCTCATCTTGGCTATCTGCAGGGATGGAGATACTTCAGCCCCCTCCCTGGGCAGCCCGTGCCAAGCTTTGAGAACCCTTTCAGTCAAGAAGTTTCCTCCAGCATCCAACCTAAACCTGCCCTGGAGCAACCTGAGGCCAGTTCTGCCCATCCTAGCCATGATGCTCCACTGCTGTCACTCAAGGGGTGCTTCAAAATCCATCAAACCACAGCGGTGTTGATGTTGGGAGGGACCTCAGAGACGGTCTTGAAGTCAAAAGAGATCTTGCTGGCACCTTCAGTGGGGCTAAGCAATGTTCTAAGTGCTTCTCTTGATGATTGATTGGGGGTTTGGAAAACTTCAGAGTGGAGTTGGAAGGAGCCACTTATCAGCAAAACACCTTCAGGGATAATTCAGTGGTGGTGTGCTGCTTCCAGAAGTGCAATTTTCTTGTCTGGGCAGGAGAGATGTCTTCAGTAAATTAAAGCAAGTCAATGTGGGCAAGAGGAGAAGCCTCTGCCAGCTGAGGTCCTACCTGCTGTGTGTAAAGACTGACCAGGCAGGAAAATGGCTCAGGTCAGCTTCAGCCCCTGAAGCAGTAAGGTTGGAAAAAGCCTCCCAGATCATGGAGTCCAACATCAGTCCCACCCCAACATGGGCCCTGAATGCCATGGCCACAGCTTGCTCAAACACCTCTTCAGCAAAGCTTCTAATCTTGTCTTGGAACTCAAAATGCAAAACCAGTCCCAGAATCCCAGCAAGGTGTGGTGGGAAGGGACCTGTGGAGCTCAGGCAGCCCAAGCTCTGCTCCAGCAGGGCACTCACAGCAGCTTGCCCAGCAGCACAGTGCCCAGCTGGCAATGGAAGCTCTCCACACAAGGACACTGCACAACCTCTCTGGGCAGCCTGCTCCAGCCCTCCAGCACCCTCACAACAAACAACTTTCTCCTCCTGTTGAGGTGGGGCCTTTATGGAACCATTCTGGAGTGATTCTTGCCCCTCCCTTGCTCCATCTATCTCCAGGCAGGTCAGAATGAACTACTCACAGAATGGCTCAGATTGGAAGGGACCTTCAAGATCATCCAGTTCCAACCTCCTGCACAGAGCACGGAGGAACACTCACTGCAAGAGCTTCTCCTGGACTTACTACTTGAGCTCCTCCAACCAACCACATCTAGTCTCGATCACAGATTTGGATCCCCAAGTGCCAGTCACAGAATTCATGGAACCACAAAATGGCTCAGGGAGGGAAGGGACCTCAGAGCTGCTCCAACCTCCTGCCATGCCCAGGGACTCCTCTCGGCCAGACTTAGCTGCTCAAGGTCTCACCCAGCCTGGCCTTCAACACCCCCAGACAGGAGGCAGCCACAGCCTCCCTGGGCAGCCTGGGCCACACTCTCACCACCCTCACACTCAGCAACTTCTTCCCCAGCTCCACTCTCAGCCTGCTCTGCCTTGAGTTAAGAGTTCACCCTTAAAGCCTGGAGCTGGAATGAAGGCAGCAGTTGGCTTCTCCTGGCTGCAGAAGCACCAACAGCTGCTTTTGGTGTTCTTCTGGGGGAAAAATCAAACCACATGAAGTGACCTTTTCTTTCCAAATGAATCACTTTGGGTTTTCTCACCAGGCTGCTGAGCAGTGCCAAGAGCTGAGGAGCCAGACTAATGGACAATGTGCTTACTGGAAACCTCTGCTGCTCCATGCTGATTGAGAACTTGAATCAGCCCTAGCCAAAAGGCAGAGGTGGGGGAGGCCTTCCTGGAAGAAGCCAGAGCAAAGCACCTTGTTCCCAGGCCCATTCCCACTCATCACTCAGAACTTGCATTTCATTCCTGTGTTTTTCCACTGCTGTCATTGTTAGCAATAGAGGAGAGCCTCAGGAGCTCCCTTGGAGCTTCACAGGCTCACAGGATGTCAGGGGTTGAAAGGGACCCAAGGAGATCATCCAGTCCAACCCCTCTGCCACAGCAGGACCAGACAATCTAGCTCAGGGCACACAGCAACACATCCAGACAGGCCTGGAAAGGCTCCAGAGGAGGAGACTCCACAACCTCTCTGGGCAGCCTGTGCCAGTGCTCTGGGACCCTTCCAGTCAAGAAGTCCTTCCTTGTGTTGAGCTGCAACCTCCTGTGCTGCAGCTTCCATCCTTTGCTCTTCATCCTATCCTAGGGAGCAAGTTGCAGTGTCCCTGCTGACAGTGGGGAGGTTGGTCTAGGTGACATCTAAAGCTCCCTTCCCACGCAAGCCACTTTAGGAGGCTGTGATTCTGTCACTGAAGCTGAGGGAGATGCTCAAACCCAGCTCCAATCTCATGCCAACAGTGACCTCCAGTGAGAGCTCACCAGAAATGAAGCTCTCAGAAGACAGCCACAGGGAGGAGCTTCAGTAAGGAAACTGCCTGAGCACCTCGGCCAGGCTCTACCTGCCTGCAGGACCCCTCCCTGGGGACCAAACCTGCCTGACACTGCTGCAGCACCTGCCCTGTGCCCATCTCTGCCTTTCCTTGGCTATTTTCTCCACTCGGTGAAGTCTTCCTCCTCAACACTGTCCTCCAGAGCAGGATCTCCAGGCTGTGGTAGCAGGAGGTGCCTTGTAAAGCTGCCCCTCTCACACAGCTTCTTCCAAAGCTCCTCTGTGCCCTTGGTGGTGTGCTTGCTGCTGCCATCACCTGCCTCACCTAATGCCTGCCACCAGGGCAGCAGAAGCCCTCATGCACCACATGCCTGAGGCCTGCATTTGCTGCAGGCTTCAACCTCATGAGCTTCAACAAGATCAAGTGCAAGGTCCTGCGGCTGGGTTGAGGCAATGCCAAGCACAAATACAGGCTCCAGCATTCACAGAGAAGATTTTCCCCTTTCCTTTTCCTTCCTACCACATCCTGGTCTCCAAGCTCACATCCTGGTCTCCAAGCTGGTGGCACAAGGGTTTGATGGGTGGAGCAGCAGATGGACACAGAGCTGGCTTGATGCCCACACCCAAAGAGTGGCTGTCAGTGGCTCCATGTCCCAGTGGAGGCAGTGACAAGTGGAGCCCCTCAGGGATCAGTCCTGGGCCCAGTCTTGTTCAACATCTCTGTGGGTGCCAGGAACAGAGGCATTGAGTGCAGCCTCAGCAAGTTTGCTGAGCACCCCAAGCTGTGTGGGGCAGCAGCCAGGCTGGAGGGCAGGGATGGCATCCAGAGGGACCTGCACAGGCTGCAGAGGTGGGCACAAGCCAACCTCAGGACGTTCAACAAGGCCAAGGGCAAGGTCCTGCAGCAGGGTCTAGGCAATGCCAAGCACAAATCCAGGCTAGGCAGTGCCTGGCTGGAGAGCAGCCCTGAGGAGAGGGACTTGGGGGTGCTGGTGGAGGAGAAGCTGAAGCTGAGGCAGCAGTGTGCACTTGCAGGGCAGAAAGGCAAGCAGAGGCTGGGCTGCAGCAGGAGCAGTGTGGGCAGCAGGGCCAGGGAGGTGATTCTGCCCCTCTGCTGTGCTCTGCTGAGAGCCCACCTGGAGTAGTGCATCCAGTGCTGGAGCCCCTGGGACAAGAGGGATGTGGAGATGCTGCTGGAAGTGTGCAGAGAAGGGCCCCGAGGATGCTGAGAGGGCTGCAGCACCTCTGCTGTGAGCACAGACTAAAGGAGTCAGCCTCAGAATGCTGGAGCACCTCTCCCAAGAACACGACATAGGAGGCAATGCCAACTGCAGTGGCACTTCCTGCATCCCCCAAAGGCTGAGGTGTTGGAATTCCAGCCCAGTGAAATCCTCTCAGCTGTCATCTAACCAATTTAACGCTTGGCTGAGCTAATTAGCATCTTTCCAAGCCTGCTGATTAGCATTGCTTCTGGAACCTCAAGGTCACAGCTCAGGCCCAAGAACTTCAGCCAGAGCACTGCTAACATTCGAGAGGACAAAGAGAACCCTTCCCTCACCCACTGCCTGGCACATCTCATGGCAGAAGGTCAGACCAGGCAGGCAGGACCCGTGGTGACTGGACTTGATGGCCTGGTGGCCCTATGTGTGCCCTCTGATGGCACTTAGGGTGACCTATCCAGAACCTGGGCATGGGGCCAGACCCTTGAACCTTGAAGCAGGAGCACAGCTCCAGCCAAGGCCCTGCTAGGTCACCTCTTTCCCTGCTGTTAAAAGCTCTCAAAATATATTTCCAGACCAGCAACTGAATCAAAACTCCACAGCCCCTCTGGGCAGCCTGCTCCAGGGCCCCAGAACTCTCACACCAGACAAGTTTCTCCTCATCTTCAGCTATCTCCAGGCAGGTTCTGGCTCTCTGCAAGGCTGCCACAGCTGCCCTCATGCCTCACCTTCAGCTATGTCCAGCCAGGTTCTGGCTCTCTGCAAGGCTGCCACAGCTGCCTTCATGCCTCACCTTCAGCTATGTCCAGCCAGGTTCTGGCTGTCTGCAAGGCTGCCACAGCTGCTCTCATGCCCTAGAGGTGCTGCAGAGGGATGCAGGATGTAGGATGCATCCCACATGCAGAGGGATTCTGCCCTACTGAAGAGCTAGCAAAGCTCCCTGGAAGACAAATTCACCACAACCTCACCACACTGAGGTGCCAAACATCACTGAGAAGGAAACAACACTTCAGACCTGCTGAGCTGTGCAGCACTCAGGCTGCACCTGCAGGGGAATGGCTCCAGGCATAACCAGGAACAGCCTGAGACACTCCACGGCCTTAAGGGACTTTGGCACAGCCTCCAGAAGGAGCAGCAGAAGTCCTGCTGAGAAGAAATGGGCACAAGGCCTGGGCATGCACAGTCAGTGTGGAGCAGAGGAGGCTGAGAGGAGACCTCATTGCTCTCTACAGCTCCCTGGGAGGAGGCTGCAGCCAGCTGGGGTTGGGTTCCCCTCTCTAATCTCAGGCAACAGGAGAGGAAGTGGCCTGAAATTGTGCCAGGGGAGGGTCAGGTTGGCCACGGGGAACAATTTCTGTCCTACAAGAGTGGTCAGGGATTGGCACAGGCTGCCCAGGGAGGTGGTGGAGTCCCCATCCCTGGAGGTGTTCCAGAAAGCTGTGGCCACGGCACTTGGGAACAGGGTTTGGTGTCTGTGGTGGTCTTTGTTTGAAGGTTGGAGTCAATGATAGCATTGCAGAATGGGTTGGGTGGGAAGGGAAATCCAAAGGGCATCCAGTCCAACCTCCGCACTCAGCAGGGACATTCTCCACTAGGGCAGGTTGCTCACAGCCTCAACCACCTCCCTGGGCAACCTGTGGCAGTGTCCCAGCAGCCTCCTGGTGCAGAACTTGTTCCTCACATCCAAGCTCAATCTGCTCTGCTCTCATTACAAACCATTGCCTGGTCCTGTCCCTGCAGGCCTGTGGGCACAGTCCCTCTGCAGCCTGTTTGGACCCTCCCTCAGGCTCTGACAGGCAGCTCTAAGGTCCCTCTGGAGCCTTCTCATTTCCAGGCTGCACACCCCCAGCTCCCTCATCCTGTCCCCACAGCAGAGCTGCTCCAGCCCCCTCATGATCGTTGCGACCTCTTCTGGACCTGCTTCCATCAAGTCCATTAGATCTCGGAGGCCTTTCCCAACGGAAGCAATTCCATGACTCTAGGTTCTGGGACCCTGTGGCTGCAGAGGAAGAGCTCTCTGGACCTGCAGGCATCAAAACCCAGCATCTTCTCACCACCCAAATCAACTCTGAGCTGCAAATATTTTGCCATCTGAAAATTAGTTCCCCTCTAAGCCTCTCGAGAGACTGGCAGAGACAATTCAGTCTTGATGCCAACGTGGTGGAAATCCAAAAGTCTGTTCCCAGCCCTACTTAGGAGCGACCTTGAAGATGCCATCCAATGTTTTGTGCTTTTTTTTATTTTGGTCGTGGGAAAGATGCTGTCAGAGGCAGGAGAGAGAAGCCATGTGGAGGAAGCAGCAGACATTACCAGCAATTAGGGGGAGAGCTGGAGCTGGAACTGATGGCTTCTGGGCTCCCTCTCCAAGGGAGCTGTGTCCATAATCAGAGGGACAGCAGCAGGCAGTGGCTGTGCCTCTTCCGCAGCCGCCGCTGCTGCAGTCAGAGCATGAGGGGGCTTAGCTCAGAGCTGGGCATGAAATCAGTGCCAGCAGCTGGGGAATGCCAAATGATGGAAGCCAGGAAGACCAGGTAGCAGCGGTGCCCACAGCTTCCCTCTCCCTAAAGAAGGAGGCCCAGAGACTGGGCTGCAGCAGGAGCAGTGTGGGCAGCAGGGCCAGGGAGGTGATTCTGCCCCTCTGCTGTGCTCTGCTGAGAGCCCACCTGGAGTAGTGCATCCAGTGCTGGAGCCCCTGGGACAAGAGGGATGTGGAGATGCTGGAGGTGTGCAGAGAAGGGCCCCGAGGATGCTGAGAGGGCTGCAGCAGCTCTGCTGTGAGCACAGCCTGAAAGAGTTGGGGCTGTGCAGGCTGGAGAAGAGGAGGCTCCCAGGGGACCTTCTTGTGGCCTTCCAGGATCTGCAGGGGGCTACAGAAAATCTGGGGAGGGACTTTTGAGGGTGTCAGGGAGTGACAGAACTGGGGTGAAAGGAGCAAAGCTGGAGGTGGGGAGATTGAGAGTGGAGGTGAGGAGGAAGTTGTTGAGCATGAGAGTGGTGAGAGGCTGGAATGGGTTGCCCCTGCAGGGAGGTGTTTGGGGCCAGATCCCTGGAGGTGTTTTTGGCCAGGCTGGCAGAGGCTGTGGGCAGCCTGCTCTAGGGTAGGGTGTCCCTGGGCATGGCAGGGGGGTTGATCCTTGTGGTCCTTTCCAACCCTGACTGATTCTATGATTTGTCCCTTTCAGAGCTCTCAAGGAGACTCAAATTCCATTTCTTCAGCGTGAAAGCAAAGCAGATTGGGATTTCATGGGGGAGAAGTTTCCAAATCTTCTTAAATGCCCTGAAGAAAAAAATCTTTCACCTTTCCCTCAGCACGAGGAGGTTCTCCCCTCTCCTACAAGTGATTCACCAGAAAAAGGAGAAGGAATAGCCTCTGCACTGCCTGCACATGGGCTGGTCCTGCCTGCACATGGGCTGGTCCTGCCTGCTGGCCACAGCTGCAGCCTCAGGAGGCTGACAAATGTCCTCTTCCTTCTGCTCTGCCCCAGAGTGTTTGGTCCAGTTCTGGGTTCCCTAGTGCCAGAGCCAAGGAACTGTTGGAGAGAGCCCAGGGCAGGCTGCAGAGCTGCTGAGGGGCCTGGAGCAGCTCTGGCAGCAGCAAAGGCTGAGAGCCCTGGGGCTGAGAGCCTGCACAAGAGCAGTCCCAGAGGGCAGCTGAGCAATGCTCAGCAAGAGCTGAAGCAGCTGTGGGGGGCAAGAGGCTGGGGCCAGGCTCTGCTCAGTGGTGCCCAGGGACAGGACAAGGGGAAAGGAGCACAAAGTGGAAGGCAGGAGGTGGCAGCTGAGCAGGAGGAGAAAGTTTGTTGTGGATGTCCCCTCCCTCGGGGTCTTGAAGGCCAGGCTGGAGAAGCCTTGAGCAGGTGAATCTGGTTGAGAGGTGTCCGTGGGCATGGCAGGAGGTCAGAGCAGCTGAGCTCCATGGTCCCTTCCAGCCTGAGGCGTTCTAGGGTGCTATGCCCTGGGCACTAACTGCAAGTGGCACCGGGGTGACAATTCATCAGCTGCTACCATTCAGAGACACTTCTGAGTTCTGCTGCTGAGGACAGCCACAGGAGATAAGAAGATGGAGATCTTTTGCTATCTGAGCATGCACAGAAATGCTCTCTGCCTGCAGACATCTGGCTGGAAGCAGCTTTGCTACCGTTAGCACTCAGCAGGTCCCAACTCTTTATCCCTGAGGAGAAAACTAATGGCTGGAGAATTCCAGAGCTGCTGCAGCATCCTTAATTACAACAGAGACTTTGAAGCCTGGGAGTGATTTATTCCCCCCCAGCTTGGTGAGAAGAAAGTCAGCCCAGTGCCTGTTTGAAGCCCTGCTGTGCCAGCATTATTCATCTCCTGATGCTTCCCAATGACCTTTCCCAGGTCTAAATGAGACCTCACATCAAAAATGAGCTCTGGAAACAGGACCTGCCCTGCTCCTCTCCTGCCAACTTAGCAGCTCAGACCCTGATGGCAGATGGGACCCTCCCTCCCCACCCTGCTGGGGACTCAGGCTTGGCAAATTGTTGAGCTGCACAACCTGGGGGGGACCTCGGAGCTGCCTGGCAGTGCCTGAAGGCATCCTGCAGGAAGGCTGCAGAGGGACTTGTGCTGAGGGTGTCTGAGGCAGGCCAAGGGGCAATGGTTTAGAGCTGAGGCAGAGCAGGCTGAGAGTGGAGCTGAGGCAGAAGTTGGTGAGGGTGAGGGTGGTGAGAGTGTGGCCCAGGCTGCCCAGGGAGGCTGTGGCTGCCTGCTGCCTGGGGGTGTTGCAGGCCAGGCTGGATGAAGCCTTGAGCAGCTGAGCCTGGCTGAGAGGTGTCCCTGGGCATGGAGCAGCTGAAATCTGAGCTCACTTCCTCCCTGAGCCATTCTGGGATCCTGTGAAGCAGTGAGGAGGTCTCCCAGCCCCTCTCACTTGCTCCCTGTCTCCATGCACATGTGGCTCTCAGCTAAACCCAGATGAGAGGTGTCCCTGGGCACGGCAGAGGAGGTTGGAGCAGCTCAGCTCTGAGGTCCCTTCCAGCCTGAGCCACTCCAGGATTCTGTGATGGAAAACATCCCCACAAGAGCAGGGAGTCAGAACAACTGCAGCAGCTCTGTGCTCTGCTTCATTAGTTTCTACAATTAATGAAATTAAGCATAAAGTCTTAAAAATCAAGTTCACAGAACCTCACCAAGCCTTAGAAAAAAAAAAAACAAGAGAAGAAAAAGGCTTCAGACTAACCTTTTCCAGAGAAGCACAGCAGGGTGTGGTGGGAAGGGACCTGTGGAGCTCAGCCAGCCCAAGTCCTGCTCCAGCAGGGCACCCACAGCAGCTTGCCCAGCAGCACAGTGCCCAGCTGGCAATGGAAGCTCTCCACACAAGGACACTGCACAACCTCTCTGGGCAGCCTGCTCCAGCCCTCCAGCACCCTCACAACAAACAAATTCCTCCTCCTGGCTTCCAGCCTGTGCCTTGTGCCCCTTATCCTCTCCCTGGGCACCGCTGGGTAGTGTCTGGCCCCAAGTCCAAGTCCTTTTCCAAACCCAGCTGCCATTTGGATTCCTCTTTGTCCCTTCCTTCCTCATGGTGCTGGCAGCAAACTCAGCTTGGGGTACACTGCAGAGAGGCAATTTGGCACTCTGCACCCAAAACCTGGATTCCTCTGTGTGCTCTGGAGCCTTCCCTGCTGAAAAACAAACCAAGCAGTGTCCTGTGCTGCTGTGACCTCTGTGGCTCTCATCCTGCAGCCCTAACCTCTCCTGAAGCCCCAGACCTTGAAGCAGCAACAGCAGCACAGCTCCAGCTGAGTCCTTGCCAGGCCACCTCTTTTCCTTCCTCACTGAAAGAATCTTTCCAAGCCAGGGATGAAACCAAACCAATTCATCTAAAAATAGCTAAAGCAGGCAGAGAATCAAAGCACAAGTGAGAGCTGGGGGGGTCTGAGCTTCACATCACCAAAAAAGAGGTTTCCAGTTCACCTGGGCTACAAAAGATGTGAGCCAGCTGGAAGGCTTGGGAAGGCAGAGCCTTTCATGTCAGATAAAAGGAGAGATGAAAACAGGTCCTGCTCCTCTGGATGCAGATGATGAAACCATCTGCATGGGGCCCAGGAAGGACAGGAAGAGGAGAAGTGTTCTGGAAAATCAGAGTGTGAGCTGGGTTGGAAGGGACCCTCAAAGGGCAATCCCCCTGCAGGGACATCCCCAGCCAGAGCAGGCTGCTCACAGCCCCAAGCAGCCTGACCTGCACTGCTGCCAGCCATGGGGCAGCTCCCAGCAATCTGGGCAGCCTGGGCCAGGCTCTCCCCACCCTCAGTGCCAAACATTTCTCCCTTCTCTCCACTGAGTCTCCCTCTTGGAGTCCAAACCATCACCTCTGGTCCTGTCCCAACAGGCCCTGACAAAAAGTCTGTCCCCAGCTCTCTTCTCAGTCCCCTGTAGCCCTGAAAGTGGTGCCAGCCATGGGGCAGCTCCCAGCTCTCTGGGCAGCCTGAGCCAGGCTCTTCACCCTCACATTGAAGAATTCCTTGCCAGTGTCCAGCCTGACTTGCCCCTCTGTCACCTGGAAGCCACCAACCCTTGTCCCATCGCTGCCTGCCCTTGTAAAAAGTCCAAACCATCACCCCTGGGCCTGTCCCATCAGGCCCTGAGAAAGAGTCTGACCCCTCTTTAAGCACTGCAAGGCCACCAGAAGGTGTCCCTGGAGCCTTCTCTGCAGGCTGCACCCCCCCAGCTCTGCCAGCCTGGCCTCACAGCAGAGCCCTTCCAGCATGGCTGTGGCCTCCTCTGGCCCTGCTGCCACAGGTCTGTGCTGCGCTGAGGTCCCCAGGGCTGCCTCCCTGCCACGACTGCCCCAAACCCTTCCAGCTGGAGCAGCAGCCCCAGGCAGGCTCAGCAGAGCTGCTTCTCCCCAGTCCTCGCCTCCCTTCTCCCTCGGCAGGCTCCGGCACCGAGCGGTTGTGTAACGCCAGAGCCCAGCTCAGCCAAACTGCTCACGTCAGGCAGCGACAGCAGTGACAGCAGTGACAGCAGTGACAGCAGTGACAGCAGTGACAGCCTCCCACCAGCACACGCTGCCAGAGCAGAAATAATCCAGGAGTAGGACGAACCGAGGCGACGTGGCACTTCCCAAAGGAACGCCAGCAATAGCCACGGGAGGCAGTTTGGAAGCGGCCACCTGGCCCCAGCCTCACCTGGAGGGACCAAGAACCTGCTCGGAGCTGAGATGTGCTACGAAGGGAGGCCTCTGCCAGCAGCAACCTGAGGAGAGGCTCCTGCCCCTGGGGGGGAACAAACCCTGCAGTGGGACATGGCAGGGCTGACCTGCTGGAGAGCAGCTCCATGCAGAAGGACCTGGCAATTCTGGGGAACAAGAGTAGAATAGAACAGAATAGAGTAGATAAGAGTAGAGTAGAATAAAATAGAGTAGAATAGAGTAGAATAGAATAGAATAGAATAGAATAGAATAGAATAGAATAGAATAGAATAGAATAGAATAGAATAGAATAGAATAGAATA
>VWZI01013039.1:20008-47555 GCA_013396835.1 Psilopogon haemacephalus | reverse complement strand
GGAATGGAATGGAATAGAATAGAATAGAATAGAGTAGAATAGAATAGAGCAGAATGGAGTAGACCAGAACAGAATAAACCAGAACAGAACAGAACAGAATAGAACAGAACAGAACAGAACAAAACAGAACAGAACAGAACCAACCAGAACAGGATAGACCAGAACAGAATAAGTCAGGTTGGAAGAGACTCCAAGTCCAGTCCAATCTATCATCCAGCCCTACCCAATGGCACTCAGTGCCCATCCAGGCTTTTCTTCACCACCTCCAGGGATGACTCCACCACCTCCCTGGCCAGCCTATTCCAATGCAAATCACTCTCTCTGTCAAGAACTTTTTCCTAATATCCAGCCTAGACCTACCCTGGCACAACTTGAGACTGTGTCCCAGGAGCCAGCAAAGTGGTGGCCAAGAAGGTGAAAGGTGTTCTGGGGGGCATGAAGAAGAGTGTGGCCAGAAAGTGGAGGAGGTTTTGCTCTCTACTCTGCCCTGAGAAGGGCACAGCTGGTCCAGTGCTGGGCCCCCAGGTGCCAGAGCCAGGGAACTGCTGGAGAGAGCCCAGGGCAGGCTGCAGAGCTGCTGAGGGGCCTGGAGCAGCTCTGTCAGCAGCAAAGGCTGAGAGGCCTGGGGCTGAGAGCCTGCACAAGAGCAGCCCCAGAGGGCAGCTGAGCAATGCCCAGCAAGAGCTGAAGCAGCTGTGGGGGACAAGAGGCTGGGGCCAGGCTCTGCTCAGTGGTGCCCAGGGACAGGCCAAGGGGCACAAAGTGGAAGGCCGCTCCACTTCCCTCCAGGCCACTGCACCTCTCTTCAGGCCACTGTACCTCACTTCAGGCTGCTCCATCTCCCTCCAGGCTACTCTACCTCCCTCCAGGCCACTCTACCTCCCTCCAGGCCACTCTACCTCACTCCAGGCTGCTCCATCTCCCTCCAGGCCACTCTACCTCACTCCAGGCCACTGCACCTCTCTTCAGGCCACTCTACCTCCCTCCAGGCCACTCCATCTCCCTCCAGGCCGCTCTACCTCCCTCCAGGCCGCTCCATCTCCCTCCAGGCCACTGCACCTCTCTTCAGGCCACTGTACCTCACTTCAGGCCTCTCTACCTCCCTCCAGGCCACTCCATCTCCCTCCAGGCTGCTCCATCTCCCTCCAGGCTGCTCCACCTCCCTTTCAGCTCCTTAGGTGTCTCGTGTTGGGCTGTTCCTGATCTTCAGCTCTAAGAAGCTGCAGAATTTCTTCCAGTTCTCTTTCAGCCCAGTGCTGTTTTTCCCCTTCCTTGCTGCCAGCCTCCTGCCTTCAGCCCTGCCTGCTGCTGCTCTGCTCCTGGACAGCCTCCACAGCAGCATTAAAGCAAATAGCTTCTGATCTAATCAGTCCTGATTGTGCCTCCTGGGCCACTGAGGTTGCCTCAGCTCCTTGACCTCACTGCTGAGAGACATTTTCAATGAGAAGGGGAAAAGGAAAGAGAAAGAGAGAGAGAGAGAGAGAAGGAAGAGGGAAAGCAGAGAGGGAAGGGGGAAAGGGAGGAGGGGGAAAGGGGAAAGGGAGGAGGGGGAAAGGGGAAAGGGAGAAGAGAGATGGAAGGGGGGAAGGGAGAAGAGAGAGGAAAGGAGGAAAGGGAGAAGAGAGAGGGAAGGGGGAAAGGGAGAAGAGAGTGAGAAGAAGAAAGGGAGAAGAGAGAGGGAAGGGGAAAAGGGAGAAGAGAGAGGGAAGGGGGAAAAGGAGAAGAGAGAGGGAAGGGGGAAAGAGAGAAGAGAGAGGGAAGGGGGAAAGGGAGAAGAGAGAGGGAAGGGGGAAAGGGAGAAAGGAGCAGCCTGAGTGGGATCTGATCAATGCTGATCAATACTTCAAGGATGGGTCAGGAGATGGGACCAGCCTGTCTCATAAGGTGCCGGTGACAGGACAAAGAGCAGAAACTGGAAGGTGAGAAGTTCCATCTCACCATGAGGAGGAGCTGCTTTCCTGTGAGCAATGCACAGCAATGTGCCCTGCTGGCCAAGAAGGCCAATGGGATCCTAGGGGGCATTAAGAAGAGTGTGTCCAGCAGACCCAGGGAGGTTCTCCTCCTCCTCTGCTCTGTCCTGCTGAGACCTCATCTTGAATACTGCATTCAGTTTTGGGCTCCCCAGTTGAAGATTGACAGAGATCTGCTGGAGAAGGACGAAGTGAAGGGAGTACAAAGATGCTGAGGGGACTGCAGCACTGCCTGGGGAGGAGAGGCTGAGGGACCTGGGGCTGCTTAGTCTGGAGAAGAAAAGACTGAGAGGGGATTTGATAAATGTTTCTAAATCTCTGCGGGCTGGGGGTCAGGAGTGGGGGACAGGCTCTGCTCACTGCTCCCTGGGATAGGACAAGGAGCAATGGATGGAAGCTGCAGCACAGGAGGTTCCAGATCAACTTCTTGCCTGTGTGGGTCCCAGAGCACTGGCACAGGCTGCCCAGAGAGGTTGTGGAGTTTCCTTCTCTGCAGCCTTTCCAGGCCTGCCTGGATGTGTTCCTGTGTGCCCTGAGCTAGATTGTCTGGTCCTGCTCTGGCAGGGGACTTGGACTGGATGATCTCCTTGGGTCCCTCCCAACCCCTGACATCTTGTGAGCCTGTGATCCTGTGACCTCCACCACCTCCCTGGGCACACCTCAGTGTAGGCCCTGGGAGATTCCCACTGGTGAGATGGTGAGCCTGTGGTGAGGCTGCTGGAGGCCTGGAGCAGGCTGCCCAGGGAGATTGTGGAGTCACCTTCTCCACAGACTTCCTAACCCCACTTGGATGTGTTCCTGTGTGCCCTGCTCTAGGTTTCCCTGCCTTGGCAGAGGGGTTGGACTGGATGATCTCCAGAGGTCCCTTCCCACCCCTGACATCCTGGGATTTGATAAATGTTTCATCTCACACAGTGCTTTTTCCTCACAGTGAGCATCACCACAGCCCTGATTTTCACTCTGCCTCTCCAGGATCTGCAGGGAACCCACCTCAAAGCCAACCCACACAGCTGCCAACAGCAGCAGCAGCTCCTCCCAGCTGCAGAGCTGTTCCATCTCCTGCTGGACCTGCTGGCTGGCACGGAAATGCTCCATGGTGCTGCTGAGGCAGGCAGCAATCAGGGTAATTTGGGTAGCCTGGTAATGATGACAGGAAGGTGACAAATGGCTTTTATATCCTCTCCCAGCCTCAACAACCTAATATTATAACCTCCCTTGTCACACTGATCCCTGGGATGAAGAGATTCCCAAAAATACCTCCCATCTATCAACCACTCCACAACCACTTACTCCTCTCGGTACTTTATATTCAAATCAATTCCATCCCAAGCAAATCAGAAGCATTTAGAGCTGCAGGTTTGAACCCTGGGCTGCCAGAAGCCAACAACAACAAAAAAAAGGAGGTTTAGGAACCTCTCTGAGCAGGACACAGGAGGGGTTCACTTCATGAAGTGTCAATCAGCCACCAGCAGGCTTCAGTTCCCTGCAGTAGCTGTCTCTGACAGACTGCACTGGACTGGAAGGGACCCTCCAAGGGCATCTTGGCCACCCCCCTGCAGGCACAGGGACACCTCCAGCCAGAGCAGGCTGCACAGGGACACAGCAAGGCTGAGCTTGGATGATTGCAGGGATGGGGCCTCAAGCACAGCCCTGGGCAGCCTGGGCCAGGCTCTCCCCACCCTCACTCTGCACAGCTTCCTCCTGCTGCCCAACCTAACTCTGCCTGCTCCACTTCCAAACCATTGCCCTCAGCCTGTCCCCACAGCCCCTTCTGAACAGTCCCTCCTCAGCCTGCCTGCAGGTCCCACCTAAACCTCCCTTGGTGCAACCTAAGGCCATTTCCTCTGTTGAGCTGAGCCAAAAAAATCCTCTGATCTGCTTTGTAAAGGCTTTGAATGAAAAATCCCCAACCCCACCCCAACATTTCTCCAGCCAGACCCCCCCCCCAAACCATCCAGCAGCTTAACTTGAGCCTGCAGCATGCAGAAGGAGCTGGGAGCTGGCAGCAAAGGGCAGCAGCCCAGAAGATGAGCAGAGAGCATGCAAGAGAAACAAAGATCATGGCCATATGGTGATGGCTTCAAACTGTTCCTGCAGAGAGCTGCAGAGCAGATAAAGCTCTCAGAAGAACATCTGATGACCCAGTGCTTGGAAGGAGGCTCTGATGTACCTTGGGCAGACCTTCACCACTGAGGCAGGACAAAATTGTCTTTTGAGTTGGCAGAGAGCAGCTTCCACTCCTGCATCATCAGCTGGATGGGGCCTGGAGATGGTTTTACTGCTGCAGGTGCTGTCATCACATCTACAAGTGAAGGCAGAACAGGCAGGGCCAGCTCTGCTTCCTAGGCTGCCCAAAGTGAGGAGACACAGAACCCCAGCAGGCTGTGGTGGCCACCAAAAGGCACCTCTGGAGCTCACCTGGCCCAACTCCTGCTCCAGCAGGGCACCAACAGCAGCTTGCCCAGCAAGCTTCTGGGGTTGGAAGCTCTCCAGACAAGGAGACTGCACAACCTCTCTAGGCAGCCTGCTCCAGGCCAAACAACTTTGTCCTCCTGCTCAGCTGGCACCTCCTGGCTTCCACTTTGTACCCCTTGTCCTGTCCCTGGGCACCACCAAGCAGAGCCTGCTGCCTACAGAGTGTTGTTTGGAAGGGGCATCCTTAGCTTTGCTTTTGATGTTTGCTTATCCCCAAGCTCTTCCCCAGCCACAAACTTCTTCCTCAGCCACAAAGCTCTTCCCCAGCCACAAACTTCTTCCTCAGCCACAGAGCTCTTTCCCAGCCACAAATTTCTTAGCCACAGAGCTCTTTCCCAGCCACAAATTTCTTAGCCACAGAGCTCTTCCCCAGCCACAAAGCTCCTCCCCAAGCAGACCTTCTCCAGGCCATTTCAGTGCTTCTTCCAAGATGCTGCAGCCACCACCCCTACACCATCTCCTGTACTTGGGGTTTGGTTCTGATCTCTCTCACTTTACTCCTCCAGGCCAACTCAGCCCTTTTCTCCCACACACTTGCTCCAGAGCACCCCCAGCCCCGTGGGTCTCTACTCAACACCTAGGCCTTGATGCTTCTTCATGGAACCCTTCACCTCCACCTTCAGAGACTTCTGCTTGCAGCCCTCAGCCCTCGAGGAGTGCAAAGATGAGTTTCCAGGTGAACCATTTCCCAGCCCACATCAGCAAGCCAGCAGAGGCAACTGAGCAGTCCAGAACTTCATCAGAGCAGTCCAGAACTTCCAAGCTTCCATCAGAGCAGTCCAGAACTTCCAAACTTCCAATTTCCTTTCACACATAGAACAAGCAAAGGCAGAGGCAGGGGAGGGAGGAGCAGCAGAGAGCAAGAAGCAAGGACTCACCTCCTTTGGTCAGTGTCCCATCTTAAGTTGGCTTCAGTAGAAGAGATGGTTCTTGGCTGCTCCTGAATTCCAATGTCAGTTCCAAAGGCTGGGGTGGACTCTTCTGAAACACAACCAAAAGGGCAGCATTGAACCCAGGAGCACCAAAACAAGAGGAGGGTCCTTGGGCACAGCTTCACAGACTGCACTGGACTGGGAGGGACCCTCCAAGGGCATCTTGGCCACCCCCCTGCAGGCACAGGGACATCTCCAGCCAGAGCAGGCTGCACAGGGACACAGCAAGGCTGAGCTTGGATGCCTGCAGGGATGGGGCCTCAAGCACAGCCCTGGGCAGCCTGGGCCAGGCTCTCCCCGCTCTCACTCTGCACAGCTTCCTCCTGCTGCCCAACCTAACTCTGCCTGCTCCACTTCCAAACCATTGCCCTCAGCCTGTCCCCACAGCCCCTTCTGAACAGTCCCTCCCCAGGCAGACCTCAGAGCAGCCTTCCAGTACCTGAAGGGGCTGCAGGAGAGCTGGGGAGGGACTTTGGAAAAGGGCTGGGAATGACAGGATGAGGGACAATGGCTTTGAGCTGGGAGAGGGGAGAGGAGATTGGAGATGAGGAAGAAATTCTTGGCAGTGAGGGTGGGCAGTGAGGGAGGCTGAGGATGTGCCCACTCTGGAGGTGTTGAAGTCCAGGCTGGATGAGCCCTTGAGCAGGCTGTGCTGGTGGGAGGTGTCCCTGCCTGGATGGTATTAAAGGTCCAACTCAAGCCATTCTCTGGCTCTATGGAATCTCAGTGCTGAGACACAGAGCTCCTGGCCCCTGCTGCTGAGCCATTCCCTGCCCCCCAGCAGGAGCAGATCCCTGCTTTGCTCTCCCCAGCACTACTCACTGAGCCTGCCAGGGAAGCTTTTTTGCTCCCTGCTCTATATTTGAGCTCCGTGACTCATCTCACTATTTCCAGTGTTGTTTCTCACCACTTAAAGGTCTAAGCCTATTTTCTTCTGCTTTTTGCTGGTTTTTTTTTTTTTTTTCTTTTCTCCCCTCTTTTTCTCCATGTGAACAATTTGTAAGCACCAGCCAGAAAGCAGCAGAAACAGTTTTGCTTCTAAATGCTGCTTGACAGCTCCAACCAAACTTTAACTGAAAAGACGATTAAAAGAGAAAGAGAAAAAAAAACAATCCAGAGACCTCATCTCCAGAGACTAGAAACCCCTCCAGGCATGGGGGACTCCATCACTGCCCTGGGCAGCCTGAGCCAGCCCTGGACAACCCTTTGGGGACAGAAATTGTTCCTCATGGCCAACTTGAAAGCAACTTGAGGCTGTTTCCTCTCATCCTATCGCCTGTTCCTAGGGGAGCAGAGCCCAACCCCACCTGGCTGCAGCCTCCTCTCAGGGAGCTGCAGAGAGCAATGAGGTCTCCCTCAGCCTCCTCTGCTCCACACTGCACACCCCCAGATACTGCAGAGAGCAATGAGTTCTCCCTCACCCCCCTCTGCTCCACACTGCACACCCCCAGATACTGCAGAGAGCAATGAGTCTCCCTCACCCCCCTCTGCTCCTCCTTGCACACCCTCAGATGCTGCAGAGAGCAATGAGGTCTCCCTCAGCCTCCTCTTCCCCACACTGCTCCTCCCCAGCTCTGTTCTCCAGACCCTTCCCCAGCTTGCTTGCCCCTCTCTGGTGTCTCTCCAGCAGCCTGAAGCCTGTATGGAGCCAGCACCACCAAATTTGGGCTTCATAAGCACTGGGCAGGCACCTCCTGGATTTGCTGCCCAAATGAGAGCAAAGCAGCACAAAGCAGAGCGTGAGAAGTGCCTCACAATGACTGGCAAATGTCAGCAGCTCCAGAGTGCTGTGGTAGGGACAGGGACACCACCAAGCACAGCAGCCAGCACAACCCCTCAGCCCTCTCCTAAAGCCAGGCCTGGAATATTCCACAGGCTTCCTGCACCTCTTTCTCTTCTCTTCTCTTCTCTTCTCTTCTCTTCTCTTCTCTTCTCTTCTCTTCTCTTCTCTTCTCTTCTCTTCTCTTCTCTTCTCTTCTCTTCTCTTCTCTCTTCTCATCTCTTCTCATCTCATCTCATCTCATCTCATCTCATCTCATCTCATCTCATCTCATCCACAAACTAAACCTTCCCTGGTGCAAGCTGAGGCCATTTCTCCTTGTCCCTTGAGGGAAGAGATCAACCCTGACCTTGTTTCAACCTTCTTTCAGGCAGCTACAGAGAATGAGAAGGTCTCCTCTGAGCCTTTTTGCTCCTTGGGAGAAAAGAGTAACCCCAACTCTGCAGGCTGCACACCCCCAGCTCTGCCAGCCTGACCTCACAGTAGAGCCCTTCCAGCCCTCCCCAGCATTGCTGTGGCCTCCTCTGGCCCTGCTCCCACAGGTCCCAGCCTGTGTTATGCTGAGGCTCCAGAGCTTCCCCAGCATTGCAGGGGGATGCTGAGCAGAGCACAACAATCATGGAATGGTTTGGGTTGGAAGGGACCTTCAAAGATCACCTAGTCCCAGCTCCCCTGCAAGCAGCAGGGACATTTAGATATCAGGAAGAAATTCTTGACAGTGAGGGTGGGGAGACACTGGCACAAGCTGCCAAAGGAAGGCAGCCTGGAGGTGTTCAAGGCTAGGCTGGATGAGGCCTTGAGTTGCCATGAGAGGCTGTGGCTGCTCCCTCCCTGAAGGTGGTCAAAACCAGGCTGGTTGAAGCCTTGAGCTGCCCAGGGAGGCTGTGGCTGCCCCCTCCCTGGAGGTGGTCAAGGCCAGGCTGGATGAAGCCTTGAGCAAGCTGTGCTGGTGGGAGGTGTCCCTGCCCATGGCAGGGGGCTGGAGCTGGATGATATTTAAAGTTCCTTCCATCCTTTGATGCTGAGAGCCCCTTCCAGCCTGACCTTTGCTGGCACCAGGCACATCAAGGCATGAAGCAATTCCCACCTGGAGAAAACCTTCTGACTTCAGCCTAGAGAGGAGTTTTAATGTGCTGGGTCAGGGATAACTTCAGCTAAATGCTATGCAAGGAGTGTCCAGAATTCATGCTGACAGCACTTGTCACTTGCCAAGGAGGTCCAGCAGGGCCGAGGAGCGCTGGGATCTGTTTACAGGCTCACTGGAGCACGAATTAAAGCCAATTTAATTCATTCATCTGCATCTCTCCTGCTTCTGGAGCAGCCTGTGAATGGCAGCTGCTGCTTGCCTGGCTCTCAGCACTCCTCTTCCCCTCAGCCCAGCCTCATGAATATTAATCCCTTGGGAGAAGTGGTTAATAAGTCTGCAGCTGACAGCAAGGGCAAAAAAAAACCCCAAACAAACAACAAACCAACCCAAAAATCCCCAAGCAGAGGCATTCCCTCACGCTCCATCCAGGGCTGGGACCGGACCTGCTGCAGGAAATGGTCCTTGCACCAGCACCAGGGGAAGCTCTCTGCACCCCCTTCTGCTTGGAAGGACTTGGGTTGAATTTGCTCCCTGTAGGAAAGGGAAGAGTTAAAGTGAGCCCTCATGTTCTCCACACAAGGAGACTGCACAACCTCTCTGGGCAGCCTGCTCCAGCCCTCCAGCACCCTCACAACAAACAACTTTCTCCTCTTGCTCAGCTGCCACCTCCTGCCTTCCACTTTGTGCCCCTTGCCCTGTCCCTGGGCACCACTGAGCAGAGCCTGGCCCCAGCCTCTTGCCCCCCACAGGTGCTTCAGCTCTTGCTGAGCATTGCTCAGCTGCCCTCTGGGACTGCTCTTGTGCAGGCTCTCAGCCCCAGGGCTCTCAGCCTTTGCTGCTGCCAGAGCTGCTCCAGGCCCCTCAGCAGCTCTGCAGCCTGCCCTGGGCTCTCTCCAGCAGTTCCCTGGCACTGAGGAGCCCAGCATTGGACAAAATTAATTGAATTTATTTTCAACCAAAAATACTCTGCTCCCAGGCTGAGCCTGATGAAGATTTTCTCTCTTCACTTTGTGCTAACCAACAGGCCACATCCAGAGGTTCTGCTGGGTGCCCAGGGAGGTTGTGGCTGCTCCCTCCCTGGAGGTGTTGAATACCAGGTTGGATGAGACCTTGAGTGACCTGTTCTAGTGGGAGGTGTCCCTGCCTATGGCACCAGGGGGTTGGAGCTGGATGAGCTTTGAGGTCCTTTCCAAGCTAAACCATTCTATGATTCTGTGACACTGTGAGAGCTGTGTCCCAGGGCTTGCTGCTGCTCCCTCTCTGTTCTTGATGGGAATGGGATCTCAAAGGCTTGCTGACAGCCCCAGGAGATGTTGTCGTGCTTAATATCTCTAATTCTGCAAACCTGCCCCCTAACTACATTTTAAATGGGAGGAAAGTGAAGAAATCCCCAAACCAGGAGAGATTTTCCTGCCTGCTTTTCAAGCAGAGACCTCCCAGCAGCCCAGCACCAGAAGGTGGCTGGAGGAGGACAAGGAGAAAGCAACAACTCTTGCAGCTGCCTGTTGGTTTGGCTTAATTGGTTTATTAGCTGCTCGATGAGCAGGTTTGTGCCGTGCAGAGGAAAAGTGGAGCAGCAATGAGTGCTAATTAATCACATTAGCCATGGCACACCCAGCTCCAGCTGCTAATTGGCAGCATGCAGCAGTGAAATGCCAACTGCATGTTGGGCAGGAAGGCAGCCCAGGTCACGGCACCACAGAGGGAACTGGGGCTGCAAGGGAGCTGTGGAGCTCAGGCAGCCCAAGCCCTGCTCCAGCAGGGCACCCACAGCAGCTTGCCCAGCAGCACAGTGCCCAGCTGGCAATGGAAGCTCTCCACACAAGGAGGCTCCACAACCTCTCTGGGCAGCCTGCTCCAGCCCTCCAGCACCCTCACAACAAAGAACTTTCTCCTCCTGCTCAGCTGCCACCTCCTGCCTTCCACTTCGTGCCTCTTGGCCTGTCCCTGGGCACCACTGAGCAGAGCCTGGCCCCAGCCTCTTGCCCTCCAGAGCTCCTTCAGCTCTTGTTGAGCTGCCCTCTGGGGCTGTTCTTGTGCAGGCTCTCAGCCCCAGGGCTCTCAGCCTTTGCTGCTGCCAGAGCTGCTCCAGGCCCCTCAGCAGCTCTGCAGCCTGCCCTGGATTCTCTCCAGCAGTTCCCTGGCCCTCGGGAGCCCAGCACTGACCCCAGCCCTGCAGCTGTGTCCTCAGCAGGGCAGAGCAGAGGGGCAAGAGAACCTCCCTTGCCCTGCTGGCCACTCTTTTTTTTCGTGCCCCCCAGGACACCTTTAGCCTTCTTGTGTACCGAGACATGTTGGTGGCTCCTGGGGACCTTGTTGTCCCCCCCCCAGTTATTGCAGGAACTGTTCCAAGTAAAATCTCACCAGGCCTGGTGAGGTGCAGCAGTTTTCAGCCACTCTGCCCCAGGCTCTGAGCCAAGAAGCTTTCAAGCAGCCTGGGCAGTCTGGCACTGAGCACACCCCAGAGAGCTCTGCACATTCTGTGGCCTTCCTTGAGAGGCAGCTTGGATGTCTCAGCCTGCACCATGCTGCTCCTCAGCCTCTTCTGGCGAGGTGACCTCACTGTGCTGTTTGTCACTCCTGAGCAGCACGAAATCTTTGCTCATGGCTTGAGCTGTTTGGCTTAGGTTTTGGCCTCTAGGAGGCTGAAGGACGAGGAGAGAAGCAAAATGTGGCTTGAGCAGACTGAATGACATCATCTTGTGGAGAGAGTGGGGACAGAGAGAGAACACAGCCTGCTGCTCCCTGCCCCTCTGGCTGCTTCACCTGGGACTGAAGCCTGAGATTCACTGCTCATGGAATGCCAGCAGGGCTGGGGGGGACCTCAGCTGCTCCAACCTCCTGCCGTGCCCAGGGACACCTCTCATCTGGGTTTAGCTGAGAGCCACATGTGCATGGAGACAGGGAGCAAGTGAGAGGGGCTGGGAGACCTCCTCACTGCTTCACAGCATCCCAGAATGGCTCAGGGAGGAAGGGAGCTCAGAGTTCAGCTGCTCCATGCCCAGGGACACCTCTCAGCCAGGCTCAGCTGCTCCAGGCCTCACCCAGCCTGGCCTTCAACACCTCCAGGCAGGAGGCAGCCACAGCCTCCCTGGGCAGCCTGGGCCACACTCTCACCACCCTCACCCTCAACAACTCCTTCCTCAGCTCCAAACTCACACCCCAGGCAGGAGGCATCCACACTCTCACCACCTTCACACTCACCAACTTCTTCCTCAGCTCCGCTCTTACCCTGCTCTGCATCTCTGGGCAGCCTGCTCCAGGCCTCCAGCACCTTCACAGAACAACTTGGGCTGGAAGGGACAGTAGAGATCATCCAGTCCCAATCCCTACCATGCCCAGGGACACCTCTCAGCTGCTCCAGGCCTCACCCAGCCTGGCCTTCAACACCCCCAGGCAGGAGGCAGCCACAGCCTCCCTGGGCCACAATCTCTCCACCCTCACACTCAACAACTTCCTCAGCTCCACTCTAACCCACACCCAAGGCAGGAGGCAGCCACAGCCTCACCACCCTCACACTCAACAGCAATCTCCTCAGCTCCACTCTTACCTTGCTCTGCCTCTCTGAGCAGCCTCTCGCCACCCTCACACTCCGCAACTTCTTCCTCAGCTCCACTCTTAGCCTCTCTGCTTCTCTGGGCACCTTCACAGAACGACTTGGGCTGGAAGGGAGATCAGAGATCATCCAGTCCCAAGCCCTGCCATGCCCAGGGACACCTCTCAGCTGCTCCAGGCCTCACCCAGCCTGGCCTTCAACACCCCCAGGCAGGAGGCAGCCACAGCCTCCCTGTGCAGCCTGGGCCACACTCTCACCACCCTCACACTCAACAACTTCTTCCTCAGCTCCACTCTCAGCCTGCTCTGCCTCTCTGGGCAGCCTGCTCCAGGCCTCATCCAGCCTGGCCTTCAACCCCCATAGCAAGCCCCAGATAGTCCTTGGTGACATAACCAGGGCAGGGTTATCCCTAAAGCTCCTGGAGTAGCACTTAAGTGCTTACCTTGGACCTGCTCCAAGCGTTTTGAGTCACTTAAGTCCCCTCTGGAGACCTAGAAAGCAGACAGCAAAGGATGTGCAGAGCAGAGGGTGGAGGCAACTCCTCTGCCACGGCCACCTAAGGACTGCCTGGGGAAGGGCTCAGGCTGAGAGGGACCTCAGAGCTCATCTCCAACCTCCTGCCATGCCCAGGGACACCTCTCAGCCAGGCTCAGCTGCTCCAGGCCTCACCCAGCCTGGCCTTCAACACCCCCAGGCAGGAGGCAGCCACAGCCTCCCTGTGCCACACTCCCACCACAGGGTCACAGAACGGTTTGGGTTGGAAGGGACCATCAAAGGTCACCTAGCCCAGCCCCCCTGCCCTGGGCAGGGACTTCCTCCCCTGGAGCAGGTTGCCCACAGCCCTCTCGGGCCTCACCTTGAGCAGCTGCAGCGATGTGGCCTCAACCACCTCCCCGAGCAGCCTCTCACTGCCTTCCACCACCCTCATGCAGAGGAGCACATCCCCCACATCCAACCTCACTCTGCTCTCCTCTCATCTCAAGCTCTTTGCCCTCGTCCTGTCCCTGCAGGCACTTACAGAGGGTCCCTTCAGGCACTGGCAGCAGCTCTGAGGTGCCCCTGGAGCCTTCTCCTCTGCAGGCTGCTCCCCAGCTCCCTCAGCCTGTGCTCACAGCAGAGCTGCTCCAGCCCTGGGCTCACAGCACTCATAGAGTGGTTTAGGTGGGAAGTAACCTCAAAAGTCATCCAACCTCCCTGTGCCATAGGCAGGGACAGCTCCCACTGGAACAGGCCACTCGAGGCCCCATCCAACCTGGCCCTGTCACAAGATCCTAGAATCAGTCAGGGTTGGAAGGGACCACAAGGATCAGGCAGTTCCAACCCCCCTGCCATGCCCAGGGACACCCTACCCTAGAGCAGGCTGCCCACAGCCTCTGCCAGCCTGGCCAAAAACACCTCCAGGGATCTGGCCCCAAACACCTCCCTGCAGGGGCAACCCATTCCAGCCTCTCACCACTCTCATGCTCAACAACTTCCTCCTCACATCCACTCTCAATCTCCCCACCTCCAGCTTTGCTCCATTCCCCCCAGTCCTGTCACTGCCTGAGACCCTCAAAAGTCCCTCCCCAGCTTTTTTCTGTAGCCCCCTTCAGATCCTTGAAGGCCACAAGAAGGTCCCCTGGAGCCTTCTCCTCTGCAGGCTGCACACCCCCAGCTCCCTCAGCCTGTGCTCACAGCAGAGCTGCTCCAGCCCTGGGCTCATCTTTGTGGCCTCCTCTGGGCTCTCTCCAGCAGCTCTGTGTCCTCCTTCTGCTGGGGACAGCAGAGCTGGAGGTGAGGTCTGAGCAGGGCAGAGCCAAGGGACAGAATCTTGCCCTGCTGCCCACAACTTTTCACTGTCTCCACAGGCAGTGAGAGCTCTGGAGGGGCAATGGACCTTGCAGGACAACATTTATCAGGTGTGGGAAGCTGGCCAGATGTGGTGGCCACCAAAACCCTGAGAGCTGGGTGAGAACAGAGCCCTTTGCAAACTCAAACTGCCTTTCAAAGGTGAAACGAAAGTCCCTGGGCTGAAGCCCCAAGACCAACATTGCAGTCCTTGGTCCTTCAGGTGGAGGAGATGATTTAGTTTTATTTATAGAGGTATTTGGACACAAAGGCCAACAAAAGAGTCCTTTCATGCTGACAAATCCCCACCCTGTCAGCACAGCAGCACCATCCGCTGCAGGGAGGGAAGACAATCACTTCAAAGCCACAGTGAGGCAGGATCTGGCTGAGGAGAACAAATCCTCTGCACAAAGGACTCCTGGAATTGTCCCTTCAGACCATGACTTCCACCAGCCAAGCAAACGCTGCTTTGCTCCAGGGAAAAGGACTTAGAAGCAGCAGATTGAAGGTAAGCTGCTTCCTCTTCCTTGTGGTCACCATTCCAAAGGAGAGCTTCATTTTTTTTGAGGGTCTGCAGCAAGTGAAAAGCAGGAGGAAAAGACACAAAAGGTGCAGAGTCTGAGCAGGTTTCCCAGCGCAGACTGCGGAGCAGGACTGGTCTGTAGCACAGAGCTTCTCAGCAGCCTCCTCCTGGCTGCAGACACTGGGACTGAGGCACCTTCAGCAGGGCTGGAGATGGCACCAAGCTGAGTGGTGCTGTTGGTAAGGCTGAAGGATGGGATGGAGCCATCCAGAGGCACCTGGACAGGCTGCAGAGGTGGCTGAGGAGAACCTCATGAGATTCAAGAAGGCCAGGGGTGAGATCCCACACCTGGGTTAGGGCAGTCTTCAATATCAATGCAAGCTGGAGGTGAGCAGAGTGAGAGCAGCCCTGCAGAGAAGGCCTTGGGGTGCTGGTGGGGGAGAAGCTGGGCAGGAGGCAGCAGTGGGCACTGCCAGCCCAGAAGGCCAAGGGTAGCCTGGGCTGCATCCACAGCAGCGTGGGCAGAGCTGGAGAGAGGAGATCCTGCCCCTCTGCTCTGCTCTGGGGAGACCTCACCTGCAGGGCTGGGGACACCAACACAAGAGAGACCTGGAGCTGGTGGAGCTGGTCCAGAGAAGGCTACAGAAATGATCAAAAGGCTGGAGAAGCTCTGCTGTGGGCACAGGCTGGGAGAGTTGTGGCTGTTGAGCCTGCAGAGGAGAAGGCTGCAGGGAGAGCTCAGAGCTGCATTTGAGTATCTGCAGGGGAGCTGCAGGCAGGCTGGGGAGGGACTGTTCAGAAGGGGCTGTGGGGACAGGCTGAGGGCAATGGTTTGGAAGTGGAGCAGGCAGAGTTAGGTTGGGCAGCAGGAGGAAGCTGTGCAGAGTGAGGGTGGGGAGAGCCTGGCCCAGGCTGCCCAGGGCTGTGCTTGAGGCCCCATCCCTGCAGACATCCAAGCTCAGCCTTGCTGTGTCCCTGTGCAGCCTGCTCTGGCTGGAGGTGTCCCTGTGCCTGCAGGGGGGTGGCCAAGATGCCCTTGGAGGGTCCCTCCCAGTCCAGTGCAGTCTGTGACTCCCTCAGTCAAGCTCTTCACTTTGTGGAGCTCACAGTCAGGAGCCCCCAGCCATGCTCTGCCTGGAATGTTTGATCCTGCATCCCAAGCTGCACCATTTTCCCTAAGTTTCACAATTCCAGGCTGGAAAACCAAACCCAAATGATTCAGCTGATAATTGGCTGAGTCACAGGCTGCTGAATATTCGAGGACATCAGGAGGTTTCTTCTCCACCAAGGCTGGTGCCAATTACAGCTCTACCTTTCCCCCTTTCCCAAACACAGCAAGAACTCACTGCACAGGCATAGGCAGCAGCTGCTGCTGCCCAGGGGAGCTCATCTTCACCTTTGCTGTTATTTACTTCAGCATCTACTTGGACCTGCTGGGGCTAAGAGAGCCGAAAGTGTGCACTTGCAGGGCAGAAAGGCAAGCAGAGGCTGGGCTGCAGCAGGAGCAGTGTGGGCAGCAGGGCCAGGGAGGTGATTCTGCCCCTCTGCTGTGCTCTGCTGAGAGCCCACCTGGAGTAGTGCATCCAGTGCTGGAGCCCCTGGGACAAGAGGGATGTGGAGATGCTGCTGGAGGTGTGCAGAGAAGGGCCCCGAGGATGCTCAGAGGGCTGCAGCAGCTCTGCTGTGAGCACAGCCTGAAAGAGTTGGGGCTGTGCAGGCTGCAGAAGAGGAGGCTCCCAGGGGACCTTCTGGTGGCCTTCCAGGATCTGAAGGGGGCTACAAAAAAGCTGGGGAGGGACTTTTGAGGCTGTGAGGGAGTGAGAGGAGTGGGGGGAATGGAGCAAAGCTGGAGGTGGGGAGATTGAGGCTGGAGGTGAGGAGGAAGTTGTTGAGCATGAGAGTGGTGAGAGGCTGGAATGGGTTGCCCCTGCAGGGAGGTGTTTGGGGCCAGATCCCTGGAGGTGTTTTTGGCCAGGCTGGCAGAGGCTGTGGGCAGCCTGCTCTAGGGTAGGGTGTCCCTGGGCATGGCAGGGGGGTTGGGACTGCCTGATCCTTGTGGTCTCAAAAGTCCCTGACAACCTCAAAATTCCCTCCCCAGCTTTTTTTGTAGCCCACTTCAGATCCTGCAAGGCCACAAGAAGGTCCCCTGGGAGCCTCCTCTTCTCCAGCCTGCACATCCCCAACTCTTTCAGGCTGTGCTCACAGCAGAGGTGCTGCAGCCCTCTCAGCATCCTCAGGGCCCTTCTCTGTACACCTCCAGCCTCTCACCACTCTCATGGTCCACAACTTCCTCCTCACATCCAATCTGAATCCCCCCACTCCAGCTTTGCTCCATTTCCTCTAGCCCTGTCACTCTCTGACAGCCTAAAAAAGTCCCTCCTCAGCTTTTTTTTTGTAGCCCACTTCAGATCCTGGCAGTGAACAACAAAGTGCCAGCCAGGAACCCCAGCACAACCAACCCTTGCTGCCTCCATCAGCACTGCAAGAGGCCCACTGCTGGCTGCAGCTGAAGGAGGCACTGCACTGCCTGCATGCACATGAGAGGGTGTACGGGGAGGGGAAGGAGCCACAGCAGTGGAGCTCCCATCCCTGGAGGGCTTTCAAAGCTGTGGTGCTGAGGGCTTTGTTTCAGTGGTGACCCTGGCAGTGCCAGGTTCATGGGTGGAGTGGCTGCTCTGCAAGGTCTCTCCCAGCCGCAGTGACTCTGTGATCTCTGCAGCCCATATCTGTGGCTGCAGGGAAGCTGCAGCGACTCAAAGCATCATCCCAGCAGCTCCAAGCTGCCCAGCTCCAACCAAGAGCTTTCCAGCTTGTGGCAGAGAGGAGATGCTGAGACAAAGGAGCTGGGGAAGCTGGAGAAGCTGGAGGAGAGGAGCCAAGAGGCGGAGGCAGCTCAGGAGCTGCATGAGCACAGCTTGCGTGTGCCTGGGATAGAAGCAGGACAGGCAGGAGGGAGCTGGAGCAGCCGGGAGGTGGGAGGACACGGGTTTGGTTGGAGGAGCAGAAATATGGACTGAGGGAGTGGGGACACAGAGCAGCAGATCTTATTTTGGAGAGCTCCAGGGAAGCCATCAGAGAGCTCTGGAGGGGTTTTGCAGCGCAGCTTCCAGAGCTGAGGCCTCGGCACCCCTGACCCTGGGCTTCTGCTGGGGAAACGCTTGGCTCAGTGCTGCCTGCTCCTGCAGGGAGCTCTGCTCGACCCTGCCCTGCAGCCCCCATGTCCCCACAGCTCCACCACACCTCCGCTGCAAGGAGAAGGCCCTGGGCCAGCTCTGCAGGTGCCAGCGATGTGCCCTCATGGAGGAGAAGAGCAATGTCCTGAGGGGGCACGGACAAGAGTGTGGCCAGCAGGGCAAGGGAGCTTCTCCTTCTCTACTCTACCCTGCTCAGGCCACATCTGGAGTCCTGGGTCCAGTTCTGGGCTGGCTGGTTTAGGTTGGAAGGGACTTTGTGTGGCCAGCAGGTTGAGGGAGGTGATTCTCCCTCTCTACTACACCCTGGTGAGACCCCAACTGGAGGACTGCGTCCAGTTTTGGAGCCTGAAGGTGTTTGCAGCCAGATTGGATTAGGCTCTGTGCAGCCTGCTCTAGGGTAGGGTGTCCCTGGGCATGGCAGGGGGGTTGGAACTGGCTGATCCTTGTGGTCCTGAGTGATTCTAGGATTCTATCAGTCAGCTCCCATGGACCTTGAAGATCAGCCAGTTCCCCTGCCATGGGCAGGAATACCTCCCCCTGGGTCACCCAAGCCCCAAATCTCCCATCCCAGCAAGCAGGCTCAGGAATTTCAGTGGGGTTGAGGTCCTTCAGGAGCCACCCAGCTGGGCCAGTGGCAGGCAGCAAGCCCCAGGAGTGCCAATGGAAGCCTCAAGCATGGAATCATGGAAGGGCTGGACAGGAAGAGTCCTCTAAGGGCATTGAGCCAAACCATCCAACGCCTGCTGCTGCTTTAACTGTTCCTCTTGGGGCCATCCCAGTGGTAACCTGGCAGCAGAGTGAGGAGAAACCCAAGCCAGCCCCCAGGCCTGCCTGGCTGTGAGGGTAGCAGTGGATAAAAAGCCCTTTGAAGCTCAGCATCAAAGCTCTTTAGCCACTGATTGCCTCTGGGTGTGAATAATTAATCAGCTGCAGGGGAGCAGCCCCAGAGGGCAGCTGAGCAATGCTCAGCAAGAGCTGAAGCACTTGTGGGGGGCAAGAGGCTGGGGCCAGACTCTGCTCAGGGGTGCCCAGAGACAGGCCAAGGGACACAAAGTGGAACAGGAGGAGAAAGTTGTTTGTTGTGAGGGTGCTGGAGGGCTGGAGCAGGCTGCACAGAGGTTGTGCAGTGTCCTCTGTTGACAAGAGAGTTTGAACCCATCCTGCACCCATGCCCAGGGACACCTCCCACCAGCACAGTCTGCTCAAGGCCTCATCCAGCCTGGCCTTGAACACTTCCAGGGAGGGCACAGCCTCCCTGGGCAACCTGTGCCAGGCTCTCCCCATCCTCACTGCCAAGAATTTTTTCCTCATCTCATAGAATCAGTCAGGGTTGGAAGGGACCACAAGGATCAGGCAGTTCCAACCCCCCTGCCATGCCCAGGGACACCCTACCCTAGAGCAGGCTGCCCACAGCCTCTGCCAGCCTGGCCAAAAACACCACCAGGGATCTGGCCCCAAACACCTCCCTGCAGGGGCAACCCATTCCAGCCTCTCACCACTCTCATGCTCAACAACTTCCTCCTCACCTCCACTCTCAATCTCCCCACCTCCACCTTTGCTCCATTCCCCCTAGTCCTGGCAGGCCTGGAAAGGCTCCAAAGGAGGAGACTCCACAACCTCTCTGGGCAGTCTGTGCCAGTGCTCTGGGACCCACACAGGCAAGAAGTTTTCCCTTGTGTTGAGCTGCAACCTCCTGTGCTGCAGCTTCCATCCATTGCTCCTTGGCCTATCCCAGGGAGCAGTGAGCAGAGCCTGTTCCCCCACTCCTGACCCCCAGCCCTCAGAGATTTATAAACATTGATTCAATCCCCTCTCAGTCTTCTCTTCTGTCAGATCACCCAGTCCAAGCCCTGCCAAGGCAGGGCCACCCAGGGCAAGGCACACAGGAACACAGCCAGGAGGAGCTGGAAAGTCTGCAGGGAAGGAGACTCCACATGCCCCCTGGGCATCCTGCTTCAGAGCTCCATCACCCCTACATTAAAGCAGCTCCTCCTCACCTTCAGATGGGGCTTCTGATGTCCATGTTGGTACCCATTGCCCCCATCCTGTCCCTGGGCACCACTGAAGACAGACTGGTGCCAGCCTCCTGACTCCCATCCTTTAGGTAATGATCAGCATTACTCAGATCCCCTCTGGGGCTGCTCATCTCCAGGCTCAAGAGCCTCAGGGCCCTCAGCCTTTGATCCTCACAGATGTTCCAGGCCCCTCAGCACCTTCCTAGCCCTTTGCTGTCCCCTCTCCAGCAAGTCCTTGTCCTGAAGCTGTGAACAACAGCCCAACAGTCCCAGAATCATATAACAGCAGGGGTGGGAAGGGATTTCCAGAGATCACCCAGCCCAATCCCCCCTGCCAGAGCAGGAGCAGCCAGGGCAGGACACACAGGAACACAGCCAGGAGGAGCTGGAAAGTCTGCAGAGAAGGAGACTCCACAGCCCCCCTGGGAAGCCTGCTTCAGAGCTCCAGCACCCCTACATTAAAGCAGCTCCTCCTCACCTTCAGACAGGGCTTCTGATGTCCATGCTGGTGCCCATTGCCCCCATCCTGTCCCTGGGCACCACTGAAGGCAGACTGGTGCCAGCCTCCTGACTGGCAGGGCACAGAGGAACACAGCCAGGAGGGGCTGGAAAGCCTGCAGAGAAGGAGACTCCACAGCCCCCCTGGGCAGCCTGCTCAGAAGGTGTTCAAGGAGGTTTTCGAAGGAGCTGAGCACAAAACCCTGCTGCTGCCTCTTGGGGTCAGCTCCTCAGCAGGTCAGTTCCTTCTGCAGGTGCTGTGCTCCTCATCCTCTCTGCACCTCTCATTAGGCAGTCCCCCAGAGGAGGAGCAGCAGTGGTGCCTGCTCCTCACCTGCCCCACACTGAAGACCAATTGGCACAGCTCCACAGGCTGCTCTGAGCTGGGAGGGACCCTCCCAGGCCACCTTGGGCAACCCCCTGCAGGCAGCAGGGACACCTCCAGCTAGAGCAGGCTGCTGGGGCCCCATGGAATTTGACCTTGCCTCTGCCTGTTCCTTACCCCAAGGGAGCTGTGGCCATGGAAGATCCATTTACCTCTCCATTTTTCTCTTCCCCTTTTTTTTTTTTTTCCTTCTCTTTTATCTTCCACCCTTCCACTCTGGTTATTTTTGGACTGCCAGTTGGACTTACTGCTCTTTTCCCCTCCTAAAATGAAAACAAACAAGAGTTACACTCAGGCTCTGGGCTGCAGCAGGAGCTGTGTCTCCAGCATGAGTCACATTCTGTTGCCTGAGGTGTGATGGCATCTCCTGTGACACTGACTGAAGCAAGGATGCAGCTGAAAGCAGATCCTGCTGCTGCCAGCCCGTGTGAGAGCCACATGTGCATGGAGACAGGGAACAAGTGAGAGGGGCTGGGAGACCTCCTTGCTGCTTCACAGCATCCCAGAATGGCTCAGGGAGGAAGGGAGCTCAGAGCTCAGCTGCTCCCTGCCCAGGGACACCTCTCAGCTAGGCTCAGCTGCTCCAGGCTTCATCCAGCCTGGCCTTCAACACCCCCAGGCAGGAGGCAGCCACAGCCTCCCTGGGCAGCCTGGGCCACACTCTCACCCAGCCTGGGCTGCCCAGAGAGGTTGTAGAGTCTTCTTCTCTGCAGACTTTCCAACCCCACCTGGATGTGTTCCTGTGTGCCCTGCCCTAGGTGCTCTGGCAGGGTCTTGGACTGGATGACCTCCAGAGATCCCTTCCAACTCTATCATGCTGTGGTTCTGTGATCTTTACCTCTCTCTGGTCCAGACTCCACCACCATGGCTTCAGCCTCAAGCCCAGCTGGCACTCATCCCCCTTACAGCTCTGCAGGCTCATCCCCATGCCCAGAAATACTGGTGCTCAGGGACAGGACAAGGAACAACAGGAACAAGCTGGAAGCCAGGAGGTGGCAGCTGAAGATGAGGAGATAGTTGTTTGTTGTGAGGGTGCTGGAGGAGGCTGCCAGAGAGGTTGTGCAGTGCTCCAGAGAGCTGTTTGGTGTGAGGTGCTGAAGGCTTGGATCAGGCTGCCCAGAGAGGTTGTGGAGTGCTCCAGAGAGCTGTTTGGTGTGAGGTGCTGGAGGCTTGGAGCAGGCTGCCCAGAGAGGTTGTGGAGTGCTCCAGAGAACTCTTTGGTGTGAGGGTGCTGGAGACTTGGAGCAGGCTGCCCAGAGAGGCTGTGGAGCCTCCTTCTCTGGAGAGCTTCCAGCCCCAGCTGGATGTGTTTCTGGGTGATCTCAGGAGGTCTCTCCCAACCCCCAGCACTGTGTGCTATGTTGCTGTCAAGTGATCTGGACAGACTGTCAGAGGCTGTCAGGTGCCCTCAGTGGTGATGTGGCTGCAGGTCCCTCTGCCTCCCCTCCCAGCCCAGCGCCCTGACCTGGCTGCACTCATTAGAGCTGGGCTGGAGCCTGCCCCCCGGCAGCAGCTCTGCCCGGTCCCTTCTGCACGGGCAGCAGTTATGCAAGCCACAGCAAATGGATTTCATCTTCCTGCCCCCCTCCCAGGAATGCTCCTGACTTCCCTACTCCTGGCAAATTCAAGGGTCTAAGCTCCTGCACTAAGTCCTTGTCCCGTGGAGCTCTGTCTGCTTCTGGGCAGAAACTGAGCCAAGAGCTGGAGGAGAAAGAGCTTCGTTATCTGCTTGAGCTGGAGGGGAGGGATCTGGAAGGGAGGAAAGAGTCCAGAGCAGGCTGCAGAGCTGCTGAGGGGCCTGGAGCAGCTCTGGCAGCAGCAAAGGCTGAGAGCCTGCAGAAGAGCAGCCCCAGGGGGCAGCTGAGCAGTGATCACATTCTGTACTTCTGTGCTCCACAACCTCCCTGAGCCACCTCTGCCAGTCTCACCACCCTCACTGGAAAGAACTTTCTCCTAACATCCAGTTTAAACCTCTCCTCTCTTCTACCCTTCCCTGGCTCCAGACCATTCCATCTGCTCTCTGCTGCTACTCTTCCCACCTGCCCTCTGAAGCAGCTCTCTCACAAACCCATTACCCCCTCATCCTATCATTACAAGACGCCAGTCTCCATGATTCTGCTGCTCAGTGACTCTAAGAATGCTGCTCCTGGAGCCCAAACCATCACCTTCCTCCCCCAAGCACAGCTCCTGTGCTCCTGGAGCCCAAACCATCACCTTCCTCCCCCAAGCACAGCTCCTGTGCTCCTGGAGCCCAAAGCCATCACCTTCCTCCCCCAAGCACAGCTCCTGTGCTCCTGGAGCCCAAAGCCATCACCTTCCTCCCCCGAGCACAGCTCCTGGAGCCCAAAGCCATCACCTTCCTCCCCCAAGCACAGCTCCTGTGCTCCTGGAGCTCAAAGCCATCACCTTCCTCCCCCAAGCACAGCTCCTGTGCTCCTGGAGCCCAAAGCCATCACCTTCCTCCCCCAAGCACAGCTCCTGTGCTCCTGGAGCCCAAAGCCATCACCTTCCTCCCCCAAGCACAGCTCCTGCTCAGAGGAGGAGCTGCTGGAGGGTGGAACACAGTGAGCAGCACTCTGGGATCCCTCTGCTTGAGGCAGCCTTCATTTCACCAAGGCAAACCCTCCCCCCCCTATTCTCCTTGCTGGGATTGTGCATGTTTGGGGCCAGCTGTCAGATTGAGAACCCAGAAACTCCAGTGATGGCTGAAAATAGCTGAGGTGGGGTTGAGTGATCCTTGGAAACGCTGTGAAAGCCTCAAACCCATCCAGATCCGTGGCATGGGCAAAGGGAGAAGGCTGTGGTTGGAGCTTTGAGTTATGTAACTGCAGGCTGCTATAAATTGCTCCTTCTTGAAGGCTATTTTGAAGCATTTTCAGAGCTGTCATGTTCCACCTCTCCTGCCTTAAAACAAAAATAAAACCAAAGGGGAAAAAAAACAAACCCAAAAAAACCCCAAGCAAAACCACCAAAACTCCACCAAAACCCAAACCTCAAGGGGAAAGAAACCACAGAATGGCTTTGGTTGGAAAGGACCCTTCAAGCTCATCCAGCTCCATCCCCCTGCCACACACAGGGGCAACTCCCACCAGCCCCCAGCTTGCTCAAGGCCTCATCCAGCCTGGTCCTGAGCACCTGCAGGTGTCCAGAGCTTGTCTGAGCAGTCTCTCAAGTTACTGAGCTGGAGCAGAGGCTCTGCTACCATGAAGACCAGAAGCTGCTCAGGAAACACAAGAGCTTGGTCCACTTCTGTGCCTGGAACTTCATAGAATGGCTTGGAAGAGACCTCTGAAGGTCTTCCAGCCCAACCCCTGCACTCAGCAGGGACATCTCCAGCCAGAGCAGGCTGCTCACAGCCCCACACAGCCTGACCTGCACTGCTGCCAGCCATGGGGCAGCTTCCAGCTCTCTGGGCAGCCTGGGCCAGGCTCTCCCCACCCTCAGTGCCAAACATTTCTCCCTTCTCTCCACTCTCAACCTCCCTCTTGGAGTCCAAACCATCATCCTTGGTCCTGTCCCAACAGGCCTTGAGAAAAAGTCAGTCCATAGCTCTCTGCTTGGCCCTTTAGCACTGCAGAAGGTGTCCCTGGAGCCTTCTCCTCTGCAGGCTGAACACCTCCAACTCTGCCAGCCTGGTCTTACAGCACAGAGTTAGCTTTGGAGCAATTATCTGCCCTCTTTTCATCATCCCTAACTCCCCCAGCCTGGCCCCACAGCACAGAGTTAGCTTTGGGGTTATCATCTGCCCTGTTTTCACCATCCCTAACTCCCCCAGCCTGGCCCCACAGCACAGAGTTAGCTTTGGGGTTATCATCTGACCTCTTTTCATCCCCCATCAACCTGGTCTCATAGCACATGGTTAGCTTTGGGGTTATCACCTGCCCTCTTTTCATCCCCATCAGCCTGGTCTCACAGCACATCGTTAGCTTTGGGGCTATCATCTGCNTAGCTTTGGAGCAATTATCTGCCCTCTTTTCATCATCCCTAACTCCCCCAGCCTGGCCCCACAGCACAGAGTTAGCTTTGGGGTTATCATCTGCCCTGTTTTCACCATCCCTAACTCCCCCAGCCTGGCCCCACAGCACAGAGTTAGCTTTGGGGTTATCATCTGACCTCTTTTCATCCCCCAGCAGCTCCCCCACCCTCATAGCAGAGCCCTCCCAGCCCTCCCATTACTGCTGTGGCCTCCTCTAGCCCTGCTCCAGCAGGTCCAGGTCCCTTCCCTGGCTCCAGACCATCCTACCTGCTCTCTGCTGCTTCTCTTCCCACCTGCCCTCTGAAGCAGCTCTCCCACAAAGCAGCCAAGGAAACAGATTTTTTCCCTCCTCCTCCTCCCACTGCATCCCAGAGAAAACATCCTGCACGATCTGAGCTGACCTCCAAGCTCTGCAAGAAAAGAACCTCAAAGCTTGGGCCCACACCGAGCAGGAGGAGGGAGGACAAAGAGCAGGAGAGCCAGGGAGGATTTTTATTTCTAGTGCTGGGAGCAGAAGAAATTGGGGCAGGAGGTGGCAGAGGAGGACAGGGAGGTCAGAGCTGGGGGGCACCACCACCTGGGCTCTGCTCTCCCTGCTTCTGAGATCAGCCACCACAAGCAAAAGCACTGCCAGAGGAGCAGGGAGGCCAAGGTCAGGACCTGCTTCCCTGTCCTAAAGTAGGTCTGCAAATTCAGTACGAACTTATTCTCCCTTTCCATAGCTCTTTCAGAGCCATTTCTCAGGCTTATATATTTTTATCTATGTAGACACCACCCAGCTGTTAGCTTGGGTTTACTTTTCCCCTGGCAGAGACATGTTCAAAGCCTTTAACAGCTTCACAAGGAGCAGAGAGTGAAACCCTGACCAGAGGAGGCTTTGGAAAAGAGCAGCCAGAGAAAGCCCTCAGCATTTTCAGGACACCACCTCCTCATGTGGGGAAAAAACCCCCAACCCTCTCAGCAACACACAAACACCAAACCCCAGCCTGGGGTGGTGGGAAGGGACCTCTGGATCTCACCTAGCCCAAGCCCTGCTCCAGCAGGGCACCCACAGCAGCTTGCCCAGCAGCACAGTGCCCAGCTGGCAATGGAAGCTCTCCACACAAGGACACTGCACAACCTCCCTGGGCAGCCTGCTCCAGCCCTCCAGCACCCTCACAACAAACAACTTTCTCCTCCAGTTCTTCCTTTTTCTCCTCCTGCCTTCCACTTTGTGCTCCTTTCCTCTTGACCTGTCCCTGGGCACCACTGAGCAGAGCCTGGCCCCAGCCTCTTGCCCCCCACAGCTGCTTCAGCTCTTGCTGAGAATTGCTCAGCTGCCCTCTGGGGCTGCTCTTATGCAGGCTCTCAGCCCCAGGGCTCTCAGTCTTTGCTGCTGCCAGAGCTGCTCCAGGCCCCTCAGCAGCTCTGCAGCCTGCCCTGGGCTCTCTCCAGCAGTTCCCTGGCCCTGGGGAGCCCAGCACTGACCCCAGCACTGCAGCTGTGTGCTCAGCAGGGCAGGGCAGAGGGGCAGGAGAACCTCCCTTGCTCTGCTGGCCACACTCTCCTTCATGACCCCAGGAGACCTTTGGCCTTTTTGGGCATGTTGCTGGCTCCTGGGACCTTGTTGTCCCCCAGCACTCCCAAATCCCTCTCCTTGGAGCTGCTTCCCAGCAGGGCAGCCCTGCCCTGTGCTGGTGAATACCTGTGGTGGCCCAGCCAAGCACCACCACGATGGTTCCAGAACCACCTCTGATTTTCCAGAGGCAAGGATCAGCCAACACTGAGCACTACTCTCAGTCTGCCTCCTTTGTCTCCCCTCCAGCAAGGAGGGCACTTAGGAGCCACTGCCCATTCACCCCACAAAAGCTCTCTGCTGCTTCAGGAGCATCCAAGAGAGGCAGCCCAAGGCCCTGCTGAGCTGAGCTCCTCTGATGGATCTTCTCTTCACACTGGGACAGGAGAAGGCTTTTGGGGTCGCTGTTTTTAGACCACCAAGGAGACAATGGAGCAGAACCCTAACACCTTCTGGGGTTAAGTTTACCTGTTCATGCCATTTGCAAAGCTCAGTTGGGTCTCAGGCAGCTGCAGCGAAAGCTTGAGACAACATTGTCCAGGTAGTTGTATCCACAATGGCTGAGGATGGCTCTTGGAGGTGCTGGAGAGGAGGATCCTTGGGGTGCTTCAGGCTGGGAAGGGAAAAGAAACATAAATCAGTGTGAAGTGAGGTGAAGGGAAGAAGTTGGGTGGATGGAAGTTCCTCTGTTGCTCCCCAGACCCCCTCTGGCTGATCCACCCAGGGCAGTGCAGGTGGCTTGCACTCAGCTACAGCAACCTGCTCCAGGAGGCTCAGCCAAGGAGGAGACAGCAAACCCCAAGTGTGCAGAGGAGCTCCTCACAGTCTCACAGAGTGGGGTGGGTTAGAGTGGGGTGGGTCAGGAGGGACCTTCAACATCATCCAGATCCAAACCCCTGCCACAGGCAGGGACACCTCCCATTAGCACAGGCTGCTCATCCAGCCTGGCCCTGAACACCTCCAGGGAGGGCATCTGCAGGAACAGGATCCTAGAAACAGGCAGGGTTTGAAGGGACCACAAGGATCAGTCAGTTCCAATCCCCCTGCTCACAAAGCCCTGGGCTGGCAGAGCCTCCAAACAGACCTTACAAACTCAGCCCAGCACCAAGGCATCAAACCATGGCCACATCCTTGAACATCTCCAGGGATAGGGACTCCACCTCCTCCCTGGGCAGCCTGTGTCTAGGCTTGGCAACCCTCAAGGAGCAGAAATTGTTCCTCATGGCCAAGCCAGACCTCCCCTGGGGCAACTTAAGGCCACTTCCTCAACCTGTTCCTTGGGAGCAGAGCCCAACCTCACCTCACTCCAGCCTCTCAGGGAGCTGCAGAGAGCAATGAGGTCTCCTTCATCCTCCTCTGCTCCACACTGCACACCCTCAGATACTGCAGAGAGCAATGAGGTCTCTCTCAGCCTCCTCTGCTCCACACTGCACACCCCCAGCTCCCTCAGCTGCTCCCCAGCCCTGTTCTCCAGCCTCTGTCCCAGCTCTGTTGCCCTTCTCTGGCCCTGCTGCAGCTCCTCAGTGTCCTTCTTGGGGTGAGGGGCCCAGAACTAAACTCCCCAACCCTTCTACATCTGCTTTTTCATCCTCCCTTCCCTGGAGCTCAGCCTGCCCAGCCACACCTACATGACTTTGCTGCTCTTGCTGTGTTGTTCTGCCTTTCACAGTGCTTGCTGGCAGCACCCCAGCAGCAGCAAGTGGCCCGAGGTTGGATTTGCTGCAGTTCTATTCACAGCACTTCCATTAAAAATGCCTTTTTTTCTTTTTTTTTT
>VWZI01013039.1:0-18778 GCA_013396835.1 Psilopogon haemacephalus | reverse complement strand
GGGGGAATGGAGCAAAGCTGGAGGTGGGGAGATTGAGAGTGGAGGTGAGGAGGAAGTTGTTGAGCATGAGAGTGGTGAGAGGCTGGAATGGGTTGCCCCTGCAGGGAGGTGTTTGGGGCCAGATCCCTGGAGGTGTTTTTGGCCAGGCTGGCAGAGGCTGTGGGCAGCCTGCTCTAGGGTAGGGTGTCCCTGGGCATGGCAGGGGGGTTGGAACTGGCTGATCCTTGTGCTCCCTTCCAACCCTGACTGATTTTATGATTCTAGGGTGGGGAGAGCCTGGCAGGCAGCTTTAAGGTTGGTAGCAGAGACCTGGTACCTGCAGCTATCAGCCCCACGGATGGGCAAGGAACCCCCATGGGTGCTGATGCTGTCTGAGAGCTCACTTCACCTGCACATCAGAGAGGATCACTGCAGGGAACATCCTTCCTGGGACCCAGGACAAGATTGAGCTGCCTGCTCCCTCTAGGCACAGCCAACACCTCTCAGCGACCCATTTAAACGTGCCCAGAGGCATTCATTAGGCAGATCTGACACTGAACCTGTGGCAGAGCTGCTGAGTAAATGTAGATGGATGACTGAGGGGCAGAGAAAAGCACTGGAGCAGCATCTGAGTAGCTGAGGGGGAGCCCATTCCACCTGCAGCTCAACGACTTGAGTAAGATTATGCAATGAGTCAGCTCCGAGCCCAGAATAGATCCCAGGGACTCGTGGCTCATTGTCTCTGCCTTTAACCATTAATTCCCACTCCCACACTGAGGAAAAATGGATGTTTCTCTTTGCTTAACCCCCCCAAGATATTTAAATCATATCAATATTAGAGGGAAAAAAAAAACAAACCCACAACTAAAATAAACTGAGATAGAAGCACAGAGTGTGAGGGGGTCACAGGCACAGAGGATGTCAGGGGATGGAAGGGACACAAAGAGCTCATCCAGTCCAATCCCCCTGCCACAGCAGGGAAAAAAACCCCAGCAGTAAAATAACCTGAGATAGAAGCACAGAGTGTGAGGGGTCACAGGCACAGAGGATGTCAGGTGTTGGAAGGGACCCAAAGAGCTCATCGAGTCCAACCCCCTCTGATAGAGCAGGAAAAAATATCCCAACAGTAAAATAACCTGAGACAGAAGCACAGAATGTGAGGGGTCACAGGCACAGAGGATGTCAGGGGATGGAAGGGACACAAAGACATCATCCAGTCCAATCCCCCTGCCACAGCAGGAGAAAAAAACAAACCAGCAGTAAAATAAACTGAGACAGAAGCACAGAGTGTGAGGGGTCACAGGCACAGAGGATGTCAGGGAATGGAAGGGACACAAAGAGCTCATCAAGTCCAACCCCCCTGCCACAGCAGGAGCAGACAATCTAGCTCAGGGCACACAGCAACACATCCAGACAGAGTCTGCAAAGGCTCCACACAAGGAGACTCCACAACCTCTCTGGGCAGCCTGTGTCTCTGCTCTGCCCTGGTCAGGACACAGCTGCAGCCCTGGCTCCAGGCTACATCCTGCTCCTTAATCAACTCCATGAGGTTCACCTGTGCTCAGCTCCCCACCCTGCCCACAGCTCCTGGGATGGCAGCAGAACCTTCCAGCCCACAGGGCCCAGGGGCAATGGCTTTGAGCTGGGAGAGGGCAGACTGAGACTGGAGCTGGAATTCTTGGCATTTAGGGCCAGGAGGATGCTGAGAGGGCTGCAGCAGCTCTGTTGTGAGCACAGCCTGAAAGAGTTGGGGCTGTGCAGGCTGGAGAAGAGGAGGCTCCCAGGGGACCTTCTGGTGGTCTTCCAGGATCTGAAGGGGGCTACAGAAAAGCTGGGGAGGGACTTTTGAGGCTGTGAGGTAGTGACAGGACTGGGGGGAATGGATCAAAGCTGGAGGTGAGGAGATTGAGGCTGGATGTGAGGAGGAAGTTGTTGAGCATGAGAGTGGTGAGAGGCTGGAATGGGTTGCCCCTGCAGGGAGGTGTTTGGGGCCAGATCCCTGGAGGTGTTTTTGGCCAGGCTGGCAGAGGCTGTGGGCAGCCTGCTCTAGGGTAGGGTGTCCCTGGGCATGGCAGGGAGGTTGGGACTGGCTGATCCTTGTGCTCCCTTCCAACCCTGACTGACTCTATGGTTCTGAACAGAACGAGAAGCCTCCTGTCTGCTTTCAGCCTTCCCTGGTGTGCAGCTGGGAACAGAGAGGGCTGAGAGCAAGTGACTTAGAAAATCATGGCCCAGCAACTGTCACTCCTTCACCCTGCCCTTCTGACACCAGCCCAGCTGGGCAAGAGCTTCTCCCAGCAGCAAGGGTGAGACAATTTCAGGGTCAGACTCGCTGCTGCTCCACAAAGACACAGAACTGCTGGGCTGAAAGTGCAGCTGCAGCAGAGGAGAGGAGCAGCAGCTGGGAACCTCTCTGCAGCTTCTCCTCTGCCACCAGAAAAACGAGTCAGGACCTAAGTGAAGTGTTGGTTAGAATTTCCTTGGGGCTTGGATGGATCTTTTTAAGCTGGCAAGCAGAGCTCTCACCTGGCTGCCTGCTGCAGAGTAGCATTGGTGGGGCCTGAGCTGCAGAGAGGCTCCAGCTGGGCAAGTCCTGGGAAGGCACAGGAGAAGCAGAGGAGGAGGACACTGAACATTAGTGGAAACACAGACCCACTGTGCTTGGAGAAGGCCTTCAAAATTAACCCACACTGCCAGGTCACCGAAAAATCATGTCCAAAACCAAACCAAACCAAACCAAAGTCCAGAGCTGAACCAAACCACATCCAGAGCCACGTCCAGAGCTAAACGAAACCAAACAAAGTCCAGAGCTGAACCAAACCACATCCAGAGCTGAACCAAACCAAATCACATTCAGAACCATGTCCAGAGCTGAACCAAACTACATCCACAGCTGAACCAAACCATGTTCAAAGCCGCATCCAGAGCTGAACCAAACCATGTCTGGAGCTGAACCAAAGCACATTCAGAGCTAAACCAAACGATGTTCATAGCCAAACCATGTCCCTCAACACCACAACTCCAGGGCTTTGAAACCCCTCCAGGGATGGGGGCTCCACCACTGCCCTGGGCAATCAGAACAACCCTTTTGGAGAAGAAATCATTCCTCATGTCCAAATCTAAACCTCCCTTGCTACAACCTGAGGCCATTTCCTCTTGTCCTGTTGCTTGCTCCATGGGAGATGGACTCCAGCCTGTTTTCTGTGTCCCTTCAAGGGGCTGTCAAGGGTGAGCAGCAGGATGATTGACTGGTCAGAGGATGGAAAATATTTGCTGCAGACACCTGAGGCAGAACCCAGCAGATTCCTTGCTTAGGTGACATCATCAGTTTTGACTTGTAGATGATTAAATCCTCCTTGTAGCCAAACCAACACTTATGGACTTAGTCATTCCATCAAGCTCATCAGAACCTGAAACCTTCGGCAGCTGACTTTGAATGAGATCTTAACAACTTAATACCAGCTCCCTGCTGCCAGCCTGATTAGCAGAGACAGGTGACAATAGCAATGAATCCCAGCCTGTGTGGGACCATCAAACACCAAAGGGAAACATTCCCTCCTCCAGCTCTTCTTGCTTTCAACGTGAGGAAAAGCCCAGGCAGAGATGCTGGGTGGGGAACCCAGCCCCAGCTCTGCTCAGCTCCACTCTGAGCCTGGAGCAAGGCAATGGAAACACAAAGATGAGCCCAGGGCTGGAGCAGTTCTGCTGTGAGCACAGGCTGAGGGAGCTGGGGGTGTGCAGCCTGCAGAGGAGAAGGCTCCAGGGGCACCTCAGAGCTGCCTGCCAGTGCCTGAAGGGATCCTGCAGGAAGGCTGCAGAGGGACTTGTGCTGAGGGTGTCTGAGGCAGGCCAAGGGGGAATGGTTTGGAGCTGAGGCAGAGCAGGCTGAGAGTGGAACTGAGGAAGAAGTTGGTGAGTGTGAGGGTGGTGAGAGTGTGGCCCAGGCTGCCCAGGGAGGCTGTGGCTGCCTCCTGCCTGGGGGTGTTGAAGGCTGGGCGAGGCCATGAGCAGCTGAATATAGCTGAGAGGTGTCCCTGGGCATGGCAGGAGGTTGGAGCAGTTGAGCCTGGCTGAGAGGTGTCCCTGGGCATGGCAGGAGGTTGGAGCAGTTGAGCCTGGCTGAGAGGTGTCCCTGGGCATGGCAGGAGGTTGGAGCAGCTGAGCCTGGCTGAGAGGTGTCTCTTTAGGAGAGGCTTTAACGGCCAAGGTGCTGCTGGGCCGATGGTTGGACTGGATGATCTTAGAGGGCATCCCCAAGCAAACCAACTCTGTGATTCCATGAACTTCAGTGTCCTCTCCAAGCAAAGCTCTTCTGTGACATCCTGAGAGCCTGTAGGTCTGCTGCTGCCTGTGCCTGTCAGGTTGTGATGCCTCCTGAGGTGACACAGACCTTCTCAACCACACAAAACTCACGTTTTGGTCACTTCGCCCTCTCCATGAGCTGTAGGTCCCAAGCCATCATCACCCCCCAGCAGCAGGAGCTGTATCCCTTGTCAGCATTTCAATGAAGGATGAGGAAAGGAAACAATCCAATGCCAGGAGGATTCCCAATGAATGGAGCCTGGAGGAACAAAGAGCAGCCTTGATGGGAAAGCTTCCCCACCCGGGCTGCACACAGCTATCACTGAGGCTTTTCATCCTGCTGCTTGAAAAGGACCCTACCGGCCAGAGGGGAGGGCAAAGAGAAACCTCACGTTGGAAGCTTCATTTTCATTCACAGCAGCACCCAGAGACAGCCAAGGAAACCCAGGAGGCACTCAGCACTGGGGCATGGGCTGGCAGCTGAAGCCTCTTCTCCTCCAGGAGCTGAAAGGGGCTACAAAAATGCTGGGGAGGGACTTTTGAGGCTATCAAGGAGTGACAGGACCAGGGGGAATGGAGCAAAGCTGGAGGTGGGGAGATTCAGACTGGAGGTGAGGAGGAAGTTGTTGAGCATGAGAGTGGTGAGAGGCTGGAATGGGTTACCCCTGCAGGGAGGTGTTTGGGGCCAGATCCCTGGAGGTGTTTTTGGCCAGGCTGGCAGAGGCTGTGGGCAGCCTGCTCTAGGGTAGGGTGTCCCTGGGCATGGCAGGGGGGTTGGAACTGGCTCATCCTTGTGGTCCCTTCCAACCCTGATTGATTCTAGGATTCTTGAGGGTCTGGGGAGCACCTGGCACCAGGGTCCCTCCTGTTTCTCCTGTCTTTCATAGTAACAAACTTCACTGGGCTGGGAGTGACCCTCCAAAGTCATCTTGGCCACCCCCTGCAGGCACAGGGACACCTCCAGCCAGAGCAGGCTGCACAGGGACACAGCAAGGCTGAGCTTGGATGTCTGCAGGGATGGGGCCTCAAGCACAGCCCTGGGCAGCCTGGGCCAGGCTCTCCCCACCCTCACTCTGCACAGCTTCCTCCTGCTGCCCAACCTAACTCTGCCTGCTCCACTTCCAAACCATTGCCCTCAGCCTGTCCCCACAGCCCCTTCTGAACAGTCCCTCCCCAGCCTGCCTGCAGCTCCCCTGCAGATACTCAAATGCAGCTCTGAGCTCTCCCTGCAGCCTTCTCCTCTGCAGGCTCAACAGCCACAACTCTCCCAGCCTGGCCCCACAGCAGAGCTTCTCCAGCCCTCTGAGCAGCTTGGTGGCCTCCTCTGGACCCTCTCCGCCAGCTCCAGGTCTCTCTTGTGTTGGTGTCCCCAGCCCTGCAGGTGAGGTCTCCCCAGAGCAGAGCAGAGGGGCAGGATCTCCTCTCTCCAGCTCTGCCCACGCTGCTGTGGATGCAGCCCAGGCTGCCCTTGGCCTTCTGGGCTGGCAGTGCCCACTGCTGCCTCCTGCCCAGCTTCTCCTCCACCAGCACCCCAAGGCCTTCTCTGCAGGGCTGCTCTCACTCTGCTCACCCCCAGCCTGGATTGACATTGAGGATTGCCCTGACCCAGGTGCAGGACCTTGCCCTTGGCCTTCTTGAACCTCATGAGGTTCTTCTCAGCCACCTCTGCAGCCTGTCCAGGTGCCTCTGGATGGCTCCATCCCATCCTTCAGCCTTACCAACAGCACCACTCAGTTTGGTGCCATCTCCAGCCCTGCTGAGACTGCCTCAGCTTTGCTGTCTGCAGCAGTGCTGGGAGCAGCACAGAGCCCTGAGGGACACCACTTGTCACCATCCCCATCTGGCCATTGAGCTGTTGACCACTGCCCTTTGGGTGCCACCATCCAAACCATTCCTTGCCCACTGCACATCCACACCTCCAGCTAGGGGAGAAGGCTGTGCCCAAGGCTTTGCAGCTGTCATAGGATAGCTTAAGTTGGAAGGGACCTTGGACCTCATCTGCTTCAGCCTCCCTACAATCCCAGCTAGATGCCATCTGTTGCTCTCCCTTTGCCCATTGCTGGAACCACTGCATCCAGATTTTGCCAAGCAAAGAGAAAGAGTACAAGAGAGCTCCCAAAAGGCAAACCAGAAGAGGAAGCTACATCCAGAGCTGAACCAAGCCACATCCAGAGCTGAACCAAGCCACATCCAGAGCTGAACCAAGCCAAGCCACATCCAGAGCCACGTCCAGAGCTGAGCCGAACCAAGCCACATCCAGAGCTGAACCAAGCCACATCCAGAGCCGTGTCCAGATCTGAACCAAACCACATCCAGATCTGAACCAAACCAAACCACATCCAGAGCCATGTCCAGAGCTGAACCAAACTACATTCACAGCTGAACCAAACCATGTTCAGAGCCACATCTAGAGCTGAACCAGACCAAATCACATTCAGTGCTGAACCAGACCAAACCACATTCAGTGCTGAACCAGATCTGAACCGAACTACATCCACCGCTGAACCAAACCATGTTCAGAGCCACATCCAGAGCTGGACCAAACTTGCACCCCAACCGGGGTCGTTTCTGCTGGGGCAGTAAAACCCTCTGAGCATTTCTTTACCTTGGAAAGGTCACTCACAATGTGCACCAGCAGCTCATCTCCACCCTAATTATACTGCAAGGAAAGAAAAAACAAAAGCCAGAGCCAACCCCTTCAGCTGAAGGTGAACTAGATTCAGAAAGGCCCAGTTCCTCATCAGGGTGTTGCAGTGCTTTCAATTAAGTCAATCAAGGTAACGAGGCTTTAATTAAAAACAAGTTAGCAAGTCAGGAGGAGGATTGGAAATGTAATTAACACAGATTGGGAAGAGGCAGGGTGGAGCTCAGGCAGAGCCAGGGCAGAGGCTCTGCTTCTCTTGCAGCTCACAGAACTCTCAGGCTGGGCAAGGTCTCTAAAAGATCACTGAGCCCCAGCCCCACACCGACCACTGAACCCTGTCCCCCAGCACCATGCCCACACAGAGCTCTTGTGGCTGGAGAGGACCTCTGGGAGCCTGCAGACCCACCCCTGACTGCTGCTGCAGATGTGAACAGCTGCCAGCAACTGCCTCTGAGGGCTCCTCTGCAGCCCAGGCTGGGGGGAAGTGACAAGTTTGCTGTCACCCCTGCTGTTGGCAAGCACCTGGGCACATTTGCTTTCACCTGCCTGGCACACTGGCAGCAGAGAGGCAGGCAGGGCTGATCCAGAGTGTCAGCTCCTGTCAGGCAGCCAGGCTGGAGGAACCTCTGCCTCATCTCTTGCATCTCTTCACATTCCACTGCGCTTCTCAACTCCACAACACAGCTCCACCTCCAGCTAGAAGTGCTGCAGGCTGCAGCAGGGCAAGGCAGGCTTCTGCGAGCAGGTCACAACAGGAAGAGATGAGGGGCAGCAATTGATGGCACTGACCTGGAGCTGAGAAAAGCCTTTGGCACTGTCCCACACCACATCCTGGTCTCCAAGCTGGTGACACATGGGTTTGATGGGTGGAGCACCAGATGGAGACAGAACTGGCTTGATGGCCACACCCAAAGAGTGGCTGTCAGTGGCTCCATGTCCCAGTGGAGGCAGTGACAAGCGGAGACCCTCAGGGATCAGTCCTGGGCCCAGTCTTGTTCAACATCCTTGTGGGTGCCATGGGCAGAGGCATTGAGTGCAGCCTCAGCAAGTTTGCTGAGCACCCCAAGCTGTGTGGGGCAGCAGCCAGGCTGGAGGGCAGGGATGGCATCCAGAGGGACCTGCACAGGCTGCAGAGGTGGGCACAAGCCAACCTCAGGACGTTCAACAAGGCCAAGGGCAAGGTCCTGCAGCAGGGTCTAGGCAATGCCAAGCACAAATCCAGGCTAGGCAGTGCCTGGCTGGAGAGCAGCCCTGAGGAGAGGGACTTGGGGGTGCTGGTGGAGGAGAAGCTGAAGATGAGGCAGCAGTGTGCACTTGCAGGGCAGAAAGGCAAGCAGAGGCTGGGCTGCAGCAGGAGCAGTGTGGGCAGCAGGGCCAGGGAGGGGATTCTGCCCCTCTGCTGTGCTCTGCTGAGAGCCCACCTGGAGTAGTGCATCCAGTGCTGGAGCCCCTGGGACAAGAGGCATGTGGAGATGCTGCTGGAGGTGTGCAGAGAAGGGCCCCGAGGATGCTGAGAGGGTTGCAGCAGCTCTGCTGTGAGCACAGCCTGAAAGAGTTGGGGCTGTGCAGGCTGGAGAAGAGGAGGCTCCCAGGTGACCTTCTTGTGGCCTTCCAGGATCTGAAGGGGGCTACAGAAAAGCTGGGGAGGGACTTTTGAGGGTGTCAGGGAGTGACAGGACTGGGGGGAATGGAGCAAAGCTGGAGGTGGAGAGATTGAGAGTGGAAATGAGGAGGAAGTTGTTGAGCATGAGAGTGGTGAGAGGCTGGAATGGGTTGCCCAGGGAGATTCTATGATTCTAAGGAGGGCTGCAGCAGTGCAAGCTATAGTTCCTGGTATGAAGGCCTCAGATGAGAAGTTTCTTCAAGGCTGCCCACAACCTGTCCTTACACAAGGGCTGGGCATCCCCAGCTTCTCTGGCCAACCTCTTTCGGTGTCTCCTCTCTCTCAGCAGGGTGAGGATATCAGCAGTGGTCAGAAGCATTGCTGCAGCAAGAGGTCTCCATGCAAACCAGAGACTGAGCAAAGGCTGAGAGCCTGCAGAAGAGCAGCCCCAGAGGGCAGCTGAGCAATGCTCAGCAAGAGCTGAAGCAGCTGTGGGGGGCAAGAGGCTGGGGCCAGGCTCAGCTCAGTGGTGCCCAGGGACAGGCCAAGGGGCACAAAGTGGAAGGCAGGAGGTGGCAGCTGAGCAAGAGGAGAAAGTTGTTTGTTGTGAGGGTGCTGGAGGGCTGGAGCAGGCTGCCCAGAGAGGTTGTGCAGTGTCCTTGTGTGGAGAGCTTCCATTGCCAGCTGGGCACTGTGCTGCTGGGCAAGCTGCTGTGGGTGCCCCTGGCTGGCTTAGATGATCTCCAGAGGTCCCTTCCAGCTTTGCCTCTATGGGGACTGCCGTGCAAGGCAGAACTCTGCATGAGGAGCATCCCTTGCTATGGGCAGTGAGGATGTTGGGAATCTCTAGTTGCCACTCCAGGAGCAAAAGTGAGATGTGCTCCTTCAGCTCCTCCCCTTCTGCTCGGAGGAAGAGCTGAGGAAGCTTCAGTTGCTCATTTCCAACACAAAGCAAAACCTCAGAAAGAGGAAAACAAAAAACAATAAACCCAAGGGTCTGTGGAAGTCCTTTTCCCTCCTGCTTGGATCACAATCTGCTGCTTTGGAAGGGAAGGAAGAAAGGCAAAAAAAGGCAGGCAGAAATCTCTAGGAAAAAATAAAATACAAAGCCAAAAGAAAGCTCACAAAGAGGTTCAGAGAGACTTACACAGCAGAGTGGAGGCAGAAGCTGGACTTGAGCTGTCACACCTGCAGCCACCTGGCTGCCACCTCCACAGCTTCTAATTAGTAGCCAGCAGAAGGAGATAGCAACTGCTGCTGCCTGCCTGTTCCCAGAGAGGCTCAGAAGGAGCTGCCCTTGATGCCTCCTTGAAAGCTGGGAGCTGAGATGGTCTCTGCCATCTGCAGATCGGTGGCAAGCTTCCTGCCTGGTGTTTTCAGAGAAATGAGACAGTGTTGGACTGCTCAGGACTTGAAATCCACTTTTATGGAACCCTGGAGGTGTTCCAGGCCAGGCTGGATGAGGCTTGGAGGGAGCAGGGCTGGTTGGAGGTGTCCGAGACACAGGCAGGGGGTTGGAGCTGGAGGAGCTTTAAGCTCCTTCAAGCTCAATCAGATTCTAAGGTGAGATAGTAGGAGCAAGACCTCTGAAAGAAGAAGTTAGGGTTTACACCACAATTACTCCTCCAGGAGTAGGCATGAATTGTATCATGGGCCAAGCAAATGTCCATGAGGAGGGAGGAGAAGGCTGTGGCAGCCACTTAGAATCATGGCATCATAGAATCAGTCAGGGTTGGAAGGGAGCACAAGCATCAGCCAGTCCCAACCCCCCTGCCCTGCCCAGGGACACCCTACCCTAGAGCAGGCTGCCCACAGCCTCTGCCAGCCTGGACAAAAACACCTCCAGGGATCTGGCCCCAAACACCTCCCTGCAGGGGCAACCCATTCCAGCCTCTCACCACTCTCATGCTCAACAACTTCCTCCTCAACTCCACTCTCAATCTCCCCACCTCCAGCTTTGCTCCGTTCCCCCTAGGCCTGTCACTCCTTGACAGCCTCAGAAGTCCCTCCCCAGCTTTTTTGTCACCCCCTTCAGATCCTGGAAGGCCACAAGAAGGTCACCCGGGAGCCTCCTCTTCTGCAGCCTGCACAGCCCCAACTCTTTCAGGCTGTGCTCACAGCAGAGCTGCTGCAGCCCTCTCAGCATCCTCGGGGCCCTTCTCTGGCCAAGATGCCCTTGGAGGGTCATAGAATGGTTTAGGTTGGAAGGGAGATCAAAGATAATCCAGTTCCAACCCCCCTGTGGCACAGGCAGGGACACCTTCCACTAGATCAGGTTGCTCAAGGTTTCCTCCAACCTGGTCTTGAACACCTCCCTGGGCAACCTTTTGCCAGTGTCTCACCACCCTCACTGCAAACAACTTCCTCCTAACATCCAGTTTCAATCTCCCCTCTGCCACTTCAAACCCATTCCTCCTCCTCCTGTCATTCCCAGACCTTGTCAATAGTCCCTCCCCAGCCTTTCTGTAAGCTCTTCAGATGCTGGAAGGCTACTCCAAGGTGGTCCCTCCCAGCCTGCTGCGAGTCCAGCCTGGAGAGACCTTTCCCAGTGCTGCCCTGCAGGAGTCCTCGCAGGCACTTCAGCTGCAGGACTGAGCCCTAAGAACAAAGTGAGCTGGGCCAGTTTGATCTTCCAGCTCAAGCTTTTAATTACCAGCCCTCGTTCAGCCTCCTTAATTACATTCCACCCTCACCCTCAAAAGACAGGAAAAGAGGAGAGAAAAAAAAAAAAAAAAAAAAAAAAAAAAAAAAAAAAAAGGAAGGAAAGAAGAAAGGCAGCAGGGACCCAGAGCAGAGGCAGAGTGTTCCAAACCCTCCAGCTGACACATTTCTCTCTCCTCCACGAGTGAGCTTCCATCAGTAGGAGCTGCACGTTCCTCCTGAGCTCCAGCCATGTGTGTGGAGCCCAGCACAAGCTGCTGAAGAGAGGAGCTTTGGAAGCCCACCAACGGCACCACCTGTGCAGCAGAGCCAGGGAGATGCTGGAAGAGGAGTCTGCAGGTGGAACCTCTCAGCTAGTGCCAAGGGCGACCACGGGGATCTCAGACTGCTCCTCCAGGCTCTGCTGCTCCTGTCTGCAGGCTAGAGGCTCTGATAGGCCTCAAGGTCCTGGTGCTCCTTCAAAGCAACCTCCTCCTCCTCCAAGCCTTTGAAATCAAGTGCACTCCAAGGCCCCTCCAAGCAGCCTTCATCTCCCAGGCTTTGAGAAAACACTGACCTCAGGGTCCTGTTTCTTCTTCAAAGCAGCCTTTTTCTCCTGAGCTTTGAAAGAAGCAGGGACTAAAAGTTCCTGACACTCCTTCAGAGCAGTCTCCTTCTCCAGGGATCTGGAAAGACAGGGACTCAAGGTCCTGTTTCTCCTTCAGAGCAGCCTCCTTCTCAAAGCTCTGGCAAAACAGGCACTCAAGGTCCCTGTTTCTTCAGAGCAGCCTCCTTCTCCAGGGATCTGCTAAAAAACAGGGACTCCAGGTCCTGTTCCTCCTTCAGAGCAGCCTTCTTCTCCAGGGATCTGCTAAAAAACAGGGACTCAAGGTCCTGTCCCTCCTTCAGAGCAGCCTCCTTCTCCTAGAAGCACTGAGGACAGGCTCAGTGACCTCAGGACCCCAAAGGCAAAGCTCTAACTCAGCACAGCACAGAGAGGACAAACTCCCAACCCATCACTGGCAATGAGCTACAAGAGCATGGTCAAAGCACAGCAGAACTCAGGGCTGAGGCAGAGTCGGTGCCAGGTTTGGCACAGCCAGAGCTGTGTGAAACCTCAGCTCATGGACCCACAACCACAGCAGAACTCACTCTGCAGCAACCAAGAGCCTTAGAGCTTCACTCCTCCCAAGGCAGGTGCCAGCAAGAGGGTGCTGCTCAGAGCCAGTGCCAGCAGATCAAATGTCTGCATGGAAACTCCCAGGGCCCATGGAGCTCAGCAAGAGCTGAAGCACCTGTGGGGGGGCAAGAGGCTGGGGCCAGGCTCTGCTCAGCAGTGCCCAGGGACAGGCCAAGGGGCACAAAGTGGAAGGCAGGAGGTGGCAGCTGAGCAGGAGGAGAAATCTGTTGCGAGGGTGCTGGAGGCTGCAGAGCTGCTGAGGGGCCTGGAGCAGCTCTGGCAGCAGCAAAGGCTGAGAGCTCTGGGGCTGAGAGCCTGCACAAGAGCAGCCCCAGAGGGCAGCTGAGCAATGCTCAGCAAGAGCTGAAGCATCTGTGGGGGGCAAGAGGCTTCTTATTGGCACCCAGGGACAGGACAAGGGGAAAGGAGCACAAAGTGGAAGGCAGGAGGAGCAAAAGGAGGAACTGGAGGAGAAAATTGTTTGCTGTGGGGGTGCTGGAGGGCTGGAGCAGGCTGCCCAGAGAGGCTGTGCAGTGTCCTTGTGTGGAGAGCTTCCACTGCCAGCTGGGCACTGTGCTGCTGGGCAAGCTGCTGTGGGTGCCCTGCTGGAGCAGGGCTTGGGCTAGGTGAACTCCAGAGGTCCCTTCCAGCCCCAGCTGGTCAAGTTGCTGTGGGTGTGCTGCTGGAGCAGGGCTTGGGCTAGGTGAACTCCAGAGGCCCCTTCCATTGCCAGTTGGGCACTGTGGTGCTGGGCAAGCTGCTGTGGGTGCCCTGCTGGAGCAGGGCTTGGGCTAGGTGAACTCCAGAGGCCCCTTCCATTGCCAGTTGGGCACTGTGGTGCTGGGCAAGCTGCTGTGGGTGTCCTGCTGGAGCAGGGCTTGGGCTGGCTGAGCTCTACAGGTCCCTTCCCACCAGCTGGGTGGGATCGGTCCCATCTCTTCCCAACTGTGCTGAGCTGACAGGCTGCCAGTTTGCACTCTAGAAATAGACAGCTCAGGGCTCCTTGCCTCTCCTTACCTTCCCCCTTGGATCCGTGCAAGCTGCTCTGAAGTGCCAGCAGCTCCCAGGAGCTCTGCTAGCATAGGAGTGGGCAGTGCCTTGGAGGCAAAGCGCTTTGAGCAGCCATCTGTGCCCGCTAGCAGGGGGAAGGTTTCAGGAGCTGGGGCTGCTTGCACCTCTGATCCACAACAACTCTGGAAGCTGGGGCTGTTTGCCCACTCATTTCACCTCTCCTGTGCTAGGTGTGGAGAAAGAAAAGCATTGCCTGGCAGAGCACTATTTGGGTTGGAAGAGATCTCAAGGATCACCCAGTCCTGCCCTTACCCCAGCACTGCCAGGGCACCACCAACCCATGGCCCACAGCACCACGGGTTTGAAGCCCCCCTTCCAGGCATGGGGACTCCACCACTGCCCTGGGCAGCCTGGGACAACCCTCAAGGAGAAGAAATTGTTCTTCATGTTCAACCTAAACCTCCCCTGGGGCAACATGAGAGGCTGAGGGAGAGCAGCATGCAGAGGAGGAGGCTCAGGGTTGACCTCATTGCTGTCTGCAGCTACCTGAAGGGAGGTTGTAGCCAGGTGGGGATGGGTTCTTCTCACAGGCACCCAGCAACAGAAGGAGGGGACACAGCATCAAGCTGCCAGGAGCAAGATGGCAGCAGCAGGTGTGACCTGTTTCTGAGCCTGGACAACATCAACACAATCCAACTGCCTCTAGGGACTCAGCTTTGCAGAGTCTGAGGCTCCCTCCAAGCACTTCTTTGCTACCAGCAGCTGCTCCGCAGTTGAAGTCCTTCAGCCTGCTAATTGTCATTGGTCCCCTGGGTTTTAAGTGGCTCAGCTGAGTGAGGCAGTGCCCAGGGACAGGGCAAGGGGCACAAAGTGGAAGGCAGGAGGTGGCAGCTGAGCAGGAGGAGAAAGTTGTTTGTTGTGAGGGTGCTGGAGGGCTGGAGCAAGCTGCCCAGAGAGGTTGTGCAGTGTCCTTGTGTGGAGAGCTTCCATTGCCAGCTGGGCACTGTGCTGCTGGGCAAGCTGCTGTGGGTGCCCTGCTGGAGCAGGGCTTGGGCTGCCTGAGCTCCACAGGTCCCTTCCCACCACACCCTGCTGGGACTTAGTGGCTTCACTCCACACTTTAGAAGAAAGCGAAAAGTGGTCCTGAAGCAGCTGGGAAAATCCTGACCTCAGGCAGGTGCCTCTATTACAAGAGGGATGTGGAGATGCTGGAGGTGTGCAGACAAGGGCCAGGAGGATACTCAGAGGGCTGCAGCACCTCTGCTGTGAGCACAGCCTGAAAGAGTTGGGGCTGTGCAGGCTGGAGAAGAGGAGGCTCCCAGGGGACCTTCTGGTGGCCTTGCAGGATCTGAAGAGGGCTACAGAAAAGCTGGGGAGGGACTTTTGAGGCTATCAGGGAGTGACAGGACTGGGGGGAATGGAGCAAAGCTGGAGGTGGGGAGATTGAGAGTGGATGTGAGGAGGAAGTTGTTGAGCATGAGAGTGGTGAGAGGCTGGAATGGGTTGCCCCTGCAGGGAGGTGTTTGGGGCCAGATCCCTGGAGGTGTTTTTGGCCAGGCTGGCAGAGGCTGTGGGCAGCCTGCTCTAGGGTAGGGTGTCCCTGGGCATGGCAGGGGGGTTGGGACTGGCTGATTCTTGTGCTCCCTTCCAACCCTGACTGATTCTAGGTGGTCACTGCAAGCCATGTCTCTGAGGTGGAACTTTCCCTTTGGCACAAGCTGTGGCAGTGCCCTTTTGGTGTGCCCAGGAGCAGGTCTCAGGCAGAGCCTCTCTGCAGCCAGCCCTTGGCAGGAGCTGTCCCCATCAGCAGCCTCTGGCTGTGCCAACCTGCCCTGAGCTGCAGGCAGTGCCTCAGTGAGCAGAGCCTGAGCTGGTTGTGCCCCAGCCCTGACCAGAACTGGTTCTGCCCCAGCTCAGCCCAGGACAACACCACCTCCCTCATTATCTCCGCAGCAGTCAGAAGCCCAAAGCAGAGGTAAAGTCTCACACAAGAATTCCTTCCTCCTCTCCAGTCTCATCTCTCCTCTCCCAGCTCAAAGCCGTTGTCCCTTGTCCTGACACTGCCAGCCCTTGCCCATAGCTCTCCTCACCTCTAGGGAGGGAGCATCCACAGCCTCCCTGGGCAGTCTGGGCCAGTGTCTCCCAATCCTTTATCCCCTTGCTTGTTCCTTGGGGGAAGAGACCAAGCCCCACCTCTTGTCAGGTAAAATTACTTCCATCCACTTCGCTGTCATTGATCAGTGAACAGTAATTAATAAAGGAATAAAGAGAGAACAGAAAGCTTTCAGATCTCTAGCTCCAGGCCCATCTTTTGTGCAGCAAAGAAATCTGCTTTGTTTGCTCATAGGATCACAGAATGTCAGGGGTGGGAAGGGACCTCCAGAGCTCAGCCAGGGCAGGAGCACCCAGGGCAGGGCACAAAGAAACACATCCAGCTGGGACCGGAAAGCCTCCAGAGAAGGAGACTCCACAGCCTCTCTGGGCAGCCTGCTTCAGACCTCCAACACCCTCACAGTAAAGCAGCTCCTCCTCATGGTCAGATGGAACTTCTGATGGTTCAGTTTGTGCTCCTTGCCCTCTTACAGGGCACCACCAAAATCATCAGAGAGCTGCAGGATGGCTCAGGCTGGAAGGGAACTCAGAGCTCAGCTGCCATGCCCGGGGACACCTCTCAGCCAGACTCAGCTGCTCAAGGTCTCATCCAACCTGGCCTACAACACCCCCAGGCAGGAAGCAGCCACAGCCTCCCTGGGCAGCCTGAGCCACAGCTCTGGAAGCTGTCCCAGGAGGCTATCTGCAGATCATAGAATCAGGCAGGCTGGAAGAGAACTCCAAGCTCATCCAGTCCAACCTATCAGCCAGAACCAGACCATGGCACCAAGTGTCCCATCCAGGCTTTGCTTCAACACCTCCAGGGATGGGGACTAACTGGGACATACTCAATGAGGTGGTGAAGGGCTGGAAGGGACCTCTAAAGGTCACCAGATCATAGAATCATAGAAGCAACCACGTTGAAAGAGACCTCTAAGCTCATCCAGTCCAACCTAGCACCAAGCCCTATCCAACCAACCAGACCATGGCACTAAGTGCTCCATCCAGGCTTTGCTTCAACACCTCCAGGGATGGGGACTCCACCACCTCCCTGGGCAGCCCATTCCAACGCCAATCACTCTCTCTGCCAACAACTTCCTCCTAACATCCAGCCTGAACCTGCCCTGCCACAGCTTCAGCCTCTGTCCCCTCCTTCTGTCGCTGGGTGCCTGAGAGCAGAGCCCAACCCCAGCTGGCCACAACCTCCCTTCAGGTAGCTGCAGACAGCAATGAGCTCTGCCCTGAGCCTCCTCTTCTGCAGGCTGCACACCCCCAGCTCCCTCAGCCTCTCCTCTTGGGGCTGTGCTCCAGGCCCCTTCCCAGCCTTGCTGCCCTTCTCTGGACACCTTCCAGCACCTCAGCATCTCTCTTGAACCAGGAGGGCTCAGAAATGCCTACACCTATGGCACAGGGGGGCTGGAACTAGATGAACTTTGAGGTCCCTCCCAAGCCAAACCATTCTATGCTTCTATGCCTGAGGTCCCTTCCAACCCAAGCCATTCCATGACCCAATGAGCCCCCCCCCAGAGCCCAACTGCACCTGCAAACAGGCTTGGCCAGCCAGGCTGCCCCTGCCCTGCGTAGGGACTGCTCCTGCACACTCTCCCCCCCCCCCCACCCCAGTGCTATTTCAGTCCCTGCATGTGGGCACCGGCGAGCGGCAGCTGCTGCAGCTCTGCTGCTCCTACACAGCCTTGCACAGAGACATTTTCCTCCTCTCTGCCTGGCAGTTATTTTTGGCACAAGCTCCTGGTTTGTAAACCCTGCTCTCCTCTGCTGCCTCCGGTGCCAGCTGCTCCCAGGGCCTGCCTGCCTGCTCCTCGAGCTCCTCTCCCAGCACCCACTGGACCACCTCCACCACCCTGCTGGGGAGCAGACAGCCCTCGACACGTGGAGCCCTTTGGCTTGGGTGATCTTGAAGGTCCTTTCCAACCCAAACCATTTGATCAATCTCAAAAGTCTTGTCCAACCCAAGTCTTTCTCGGCTTTCACAGCAGGTTAGGGGTTGGAAGAGCCCTGGAGAGATCACCCAGCCCAAGCCTCTTTGCTCCATGACACCATAGGCACTCAGGAGGGCACACAAAGGGTTAACAGCTCTACCTTGGCTCAGACACCCTCAGCACAAGTCCCTCTGCAGCCTTCCTGCAGGATCCCTTCAGGCATTGGCAGGCAGCTCTGAGGTGCCCCTGGAGCCTTCTCCTCTCCAGACCACTCCAGCAGGACAAGAAGCTGCAGACCCTTCCTGCAGCAACCCCAGCAGCAGTTGGTGCTTGCTGGGCCAGCCTGAGACAGAGAAGATTCACCACCCACCACAACCTTTCAGAGATTCCAAGGTAACCTTATGGTCATGCAGGACGTGAAGGGGGCTACAAAAAAGCTGGGGAGGGACTTTTGAGGCTGTCAGGGAGTGACAGGACTGGGGGGAATGGAGCAAAGCTGGAGGTGGGGAGATTGAGAGTGGAGGTGAGGAGGAAGTTGTCAAACATGAGAGTGGTGAGAGGCTGGAATGGGTTGCCCCTGCAGGGAGGTGTTTGGGGCCAGATCCCTGGAGGTGTTTTTGGCCAGGCTGGCAGAGGCTGTGGGCAGCCTGCTCTAGGGTAGGGTGTCCCTGGGCATGGCAGGGGGGTTGGGACTGCCTGATCCTTGTGCTCACTTCCAACCCTGACTGATTCTAGGATTCTGCCAGGGTGGGTGGGGGGATCCCTCCCTGTGCTCACAGCTGCACAAACCCAGCCCTTCCCCATGGAAAATTCTCTGCTTCTGCTCTCAGCTCACGGATTTTGTACTTTTTATCTCCCCCTTTTATTTCCCTAAGCTGCTTCCTCTCCAGCTGCTTTTAAGCAGAAAAGTCAAGCACACAACACAAAATATCCACATCCCCTCCAAAACCAAATGAGCTGGCTTCTTGCACTGCCCATTAGCCAAAAGCCTTCTCCTCACTGAATTCTGCTGCTCAGTGAGGTGTCCAAATGAACAAATAAGATCCCCGAGGCAGAAAGGAGCTCACAGGCTCTAGGAGGAGAGCAGCACAATTTGTGCACTGTCAGCAAGCACCAGGAGCTGCCCTGAAGAGCACAGAGCTGCTGGGGCTGGAAAAGACCTCCAAGAGCAAGCCCAGCACCAACCCAGCCCCACCATGGCCACCAAACCATGGCCCCAGATGTTCCCTGCTTCTGAACACCTCCAGGGATGGGGACTCCACCACCTTCCTGGGCAGTCTGAGCTCCTGCTCCCCCCTCACCTGCCCCCAAAGCAGCTCCTGCTGCTTCTGCCCTTACCTTCTCCAAAGCAGCTCCTGCTCCTTCTCCCCTCACCTCCCCAAAGCAGC
>VWZI01013038.1:41370-76275 GCA_013396835.1 Psilopogon haemacephalus | reverse complement strand
AGGGGACCTACATGAAGGCTGGGCAGGGGCTGTTTAGAAGTCCTGCGGTGACAGGACAAGGGACAATGGTTTGAAACTGGAGCAGGGGAGATTTAGGTTGGACATCAGGAGTAAGTCCTGCACAGTGAGGGTGGTGACACACTGGATCAGGCTGCCCAGGGATGTGGTTGAGATCTCATCCCTGGAGACATTCAGGATAAGACCTGCTGTGGTCCTGGGCAGCCTGTTCTCATTGGAGGTGTCACTGCTGCCTGCAGGGGGTTGGACAAAATGACCTTTGAGGGTCTCTTCCAACCAAGTGCAAGCTGTGATCTGTGAATATTTGCCTACTGATCAGTTATTTCACAGAGCCCCAGCATGGTGGGGCCTGAAAGGGAGCTCTGAACATCATCCAGTCCAAGCTCCTTCTAAAGCAGGGCACCTACAGCAGCTTGCCCAGCAGAACAATGCCCAGAGGGGTCTGGAAGCTCTTCACACAAGGAGACCTGTCTGGGCAGCCTGCTCCAGGCCCCCAGCACCCTCAAACCAGACAAGTTTCTCCTTCTGCTCAGATGGAACCTCCTGGCTTCCAGTTTGTGTCCCTTGCCCATTGTCCTGTCCCTGGGCACCACTGACAATAGCTTGGCCCCAGCCTCTTCCCCCCACAGCTCCTTTAGCTCTTGCTGAGCATTGCTCAGATGCCCTCTGGGGCTGCTCTTCTGCAGGCTCAACAGCTCCAGGGCTCTCAGCCTTTGCTCCTCACAGAGCTACTCCAGGCCCCTCAGCAGCTTTGCAGCCTCCTCTGGACTCTTTCCAGCAGTTCCCTGTCTCTCTTGAACTGGTGAGCCCAGAACTGGAGACAATCACTCTCCTTTGTGTTTCACCATCTCGGATATGCACCTTTCAGTCCTTCGTGGTTGGGTGGAACCATCAGCAGAACTTGAACAGGCACAGGAAGCCTTCTCAAAGCACAATGGATCCTTCAAGAATCATAAAACTCTTTTTAGTGAGTAAAGTAAATAAATTCTCAGTAACGAAACAAAACTTGTGTAGGAAGGACTTCTGCTCATGATACTCTGGGCTGTATTTTTAGCAGAGGCAGAATTCCACTTTGCTGTGCTCTGAAACACAAAGGAAAGTTCTGCTCATTACATTGCTCAGTCAAGCGGTCAGAAGATCTCCGTTTACAGCAGGATGTGGCTGTAAAAGAGCTTCTGTTACTTCCTTGCTCTTGATTTCACTGCGTAGCATCTGTTGGGATGGGAGGGAACACCAACCAATTCCCAGCAGGGACCAGACAGTCTCCTGCCTGAAGGCAGAAAGTGCAGATCCTGTGGTGAGTGATCATAGACTCATAGAATTGTTTGGGTCGGAAGGGACCTTCAAGATCATCTAATCCTAACCCCCTCCCCTCCCACTAGCCCAGGCTGCTCAAGGCCTCATCCAACCTGGCCTTGAATGCCTCCAGGGAGGGGACATCCATGACCTCCTGGAGCAACCTGTTCCAATGTCTCACCACCCTCGCTGGAAAGAATTTATTTCTAATCTCCAGTGTCAATCTCCCCTCTTCAAGATCAAAGCCATTGTCCCTCATGCTGGCACTTTAGGCCTTCTCTTCTCCAGGCTGAACAACCCCAACTCTCCCAGCTTGTCCCCACTGCAGGTGTCCTCCAGGTCTTTGATCATCTTGGTGGCCTACTCTGGACCCTCTCCAGCAGCTTCAGGTCTTTCTTGTGCTGGGGGCACCAAAATTAGAGGCAGTGCTGCTGGTGGGTTCTCATCAGAGCAGAGAGGTAGAATCCCCTCCCAGTGCTGCTGCTCTCCCTGCTTTGGATGCAGCCAGCACACAGCTGCCCAGTGACTATTGCTCTCTCATGTTGTTTTTCATGAGCAGACACCCCCAAGTCCTTGTCCTCCAGACTGCTCTCCAATCCTGCAGAGGTCCAGCTCCCTGCTGCCAAGGACAACTGACTTTCCTCCAGAGCAAACCCCACCCTGCTTGTAAGGTCCCTTGCCCAACAGCCTGAGCAGTCAGGGAAATTCTGCACTCCAGGTGTGGAAAAGAAATGTTAAGCAGAAGATTCTCTTCCTCCTCATCCTCCAGAAGCCCCCAGGTGCATTATTTACTCAGGCAGCATAGAAAAAGACCAACCAGCTCCACGGGCAGAGGAGCTCATTAACTCCAGGCTCTGTGGATTTCTTGTCCTCTGGCAGACTCTCCTGTGGCTAAAATGGAACATTTATCTCCTGAGGGATTAGTCTTTTGTACCTATCAGCCTTGTCTTGAGTGGGGGCACCAGTATGGTCACTTTTTCCCTATCTCACTGAGTTTTAAATTAAATTTCCAGACCCATAGTTGCTTTAGGAACCTGTGCCTCTAGCAACCTGATTGATACTTCTTTTAAAGCTTGTTCAGAAAGGTGAGGGTCTCTATGTCAGACCCTTCTTCAGGAAACCACGCTCTTACTGCAAACCAGGTTTTAAATATTTCATGTTCTGCAAAATGAATGAAAGAGTTTGTTTGTTTGGAGTTTTTTTTTTTTAATATCTCCTCTGAAGCATAATGGAAAAGATTTTCTTCAGGTCAGGGTGAATATCATCTGGTCTGGTTTGATAAGGTCATGAAGTTCAACAAAGCCAAGGACAAGGTCCTGCACCTGGGTTAGAGAAGTTCCAATCACAAATCCAGGCTGGGGTTGGGGGTGGGGAATGGATGGAGAGTAGCCCTATGGAGAAGGGCTTTGGAATGCTGGGGGTGCAATGCTAGAGATGAACCAGCACCGAGCGCTGCCAGCCCAGCCCCAGCCTGTCCTGGGCTGATCCCCAGCAGCATGAGCAGCAGGGGCAGGGAGGGGTTCTGCCCCTCTGCTCTGCTCTGCTGAAATCCCCCTGCAGTGCTGGGACAGCTCTGGAGTCCTCAGCACAGCACAGACAGGAACCTGCTGGAGCAGGGCCAGAGGAGGCCACAGCAATGCTGGCAGGGCTGCAAGGGCTCTGCTGTGAGCTCAGGCTGAGAGAGTTGGGCTTGGTCAGCCTGGAGAAGAGAAGGCTCCAAGGAGATCTTAGAGCAGCCTGCCAGTACCTAAGGAGGCTACAGAAGAGCTGGAGAGGGTCTTTTGACAAAGGAACGTAGTGACAGGATGAGAGGCAATGACTTAAGACTGGAAGAGGCTGGATTTAGATGAGACATGAGGAAGAAATTCTTCTCCATCAGGTTTGTGAGGCACTGAAGCAAATTGCCCAGTGAAGCTGTGGGAGCTCCAAGGCTGGAAATGTTCAAAGCCAGATCAGATGAGGTCTTGAGCAAACTGGTCTGGTAGGAGATGATTGTGCCCATGGCAGGGGGACTGGCTCTAAATGATTTTTAAGGTCCCTTCCAACCCAAATGCCTCTATGATTTTATGATTAGAATAACTGTGAGAAGGGCCCATGTGTCTGAGAGCTTATTATAGCTTTATGATCTGGTCTATTCCACTACTTTATTTCTCCCTTCAGAACTTGCTTCTTGGCTGATTACAGACACTGGCCCACTCTTACTAAGTCTCTCTGAGGAAGTCCTGAGGCTACTGAACCAGCTTCAGTTTTATAGCAGTGTGAGAATTCAGTCTGAACCTACACATGCACATGCTGATGAAGTTATTGATCTGAAATATGACATTTTAAAATACAGAATTGTTTGATTTAGAAAATTAATGTTGCAGACTTAATAATGGGGTGGCAGGGGGGAGAAGGTATTTTCTACTGAGCCTAAATCCATAGGAAAGGTGGAGGGCTGCAGCACCTCTCCTATGGAGACAGGCTCAGAGTGTTGGGGTTGTTCAGTCTGGAGAGAAGGCTCTCAGGAGACCTTATTGTGGACTTCCAGTATCTGAAGGAGGCTACAAGAAAGCTGGGGAGGGACTTTGTAGGGTGTTAGGGAGTGGCAGGACTGGCTGGAATGGAGCAAAACTCTCAGTGGGTAGATTCAGATTGGATGTTTGGAAGAAGGTCTTCAGCATGAGGGTGAGGAGACACTGGCACAGGTTGCCCAGGGAGATGGTGGAAGCCTCATCCCTGGAGGTGTTTAAGGCCAGGCTGGATGTGGCTCTGGGCAACCTGATCTATTGTGAGGTGTCCCTGCCCATGGCAGGGGGCTTGGAGCTAGATGATCCTTGAGGACCCATCCAGCCCTGACAATTTTGTGATTCTACGATTGCAAATCCCCAGCCCAGGCCATGACAAGTCTAAAGAGTCTCCTTTCAGAAATGTAGTCTCAACATGAGTCAGGATTTCGCCCACAGGAACTGCTGCCAGTATTAATAACAGCTGCTCTTGAGAAACCTTCCCTTACTATTTCAGCAAATTCACCTGATGATTTTTATGTGTGTGTGTGTGTGTGTATGTCTTTGAATAATCTATGCATGAGACAACAGGGTACATCTGGGAGCTTTTCTTGCTGCTTCACCCTTCCATAACTTGAAATTCCTGCCTGTTTATTAGCAATTTCTCACGTGAATTACTCGGCGTAATTAATTCGTCACAGGAGAAGGGCTCAAGGTGGCTTTTGAGAGCATGTAGCTAGGAAATTCCTTTTGCCATGGGTCTTCTGAGGCATTCAGTGCTTAAATGTCTTACCTGGGGTCAAAGGTTGTCATAGAGAAAATGAAAAAAAAACCCAAAAAATCAAGCTATCCAAGCAAGCATCCTCCTCGCTTCAGCATTCTCCCTCTGCAGACACTTCTCAAGAAGGCAGCAATAATCAGGATGGATTTGCTCTGACTGTGCAGCCAAAAATTATTGGCCTCCTTTGCATTTAAAGCACAGGCCCTAGGAACTTCTCAGCCTCAATGCTTTTATGGGGCAATGGGTTCCATTCGGTTTCAGGTGATCACCCCTCCATTGCTTTAATGGCATTCAGAATCTTAATGCACTCCCTTATCAGTCAGAAAATGGGAACACAATGTTCACTTGGATTTTTTTCCTACAAAATGCCCCTCTGCTCTGCCCTAGTGAAGCTACAGCTGGAGTCTTGGGTCCAGTTCTGGGCTCCCCAGTTCAAGGAGGGAGTCCCGTGGAGGCTGCAGAGATGCTGAGGGGCCTGGAGCAGCTCTGTGAGGAGCAAAGGCTGAGAGCCCTGGGGCTGTTGAGCCTACAGAAGAGCTGCCCCAGAGGGCATCTGAGCAATGCTCAGCAAGAGCTAAAGAAGCTGTGGGGGGCAAGAGGCTGGGGCCAGGCTTTTTTCAGTGGTGCCCAGGGACAGGAAAAGGGGCAGTGGACACAAACTGGAAGCCAGGAGGTTCCATCTGAACAAGAACAACTTGTTTGTTGTGAGGGTGCTGGAGGCCTGGAGCAGGCTGCCCAGAGAGGTTGTGGAGTCTCCTTGTCTGGAGAGCTTCCAACCCACCCTGGGCATTGTGCTGCTGGGCAAGCTGCTGTGGGTGCCCTGCTTTAGCAGATAACCATGGACTGGATGATCTCCAGAGGTCACTTCTAACCCTCACCATGCTGGGATTGTGAGATTCTGTGAAGCTGCAGTAATAGGATCAGCAATTTTGTGCCTTTTATGTAAAATTGAATCATACCTAAACTGATCAGTAACAAAATTTCAGGTGGCTTCTGTACAAGCAGGAAAGGCTCCATCGAGGTTTGTAGAAGTCCAACCAAGGAGCAAACCCCCTGATTCCTCCCCCTTTGTCCCCCATCCTGAAACCAATGGGGCTCAGCACTTGGCAGGACTGATCCCATGCTGGCTTCCACTGCAATCCAAGAGCATAGAAATCACAAAAGCAGTACATGGAATATAACGAGGAGCCACCAGCCCTCCAACTCACACACAGCACTGCATCTCCACTCTGCCTGTGGCTGGGTGAGGAGCTGATCTGATCCCCTCTGCTAAAATCTGCTTGAAGCAATTGCTTCTAGAATGCAGCAACATCCAACAAGTATTTCAAGTTCATAGGTTCTGTGGCGCAGAACGGAGAGCTTAGGCTCTAAACCAACAATAATTTCACAATAAATACACCCGGGGGCATTTATTACAAACCAACAGTTTTTCTCCCCCCTTTCCTTGCTGCACAAGCAGCTCATCTCTCTTACAGCTCGACAAGATTTAAGTATTTTAAGCACCTCTCACCTATTTCGTTTCCACCTGCCAAAATTCAGCAGCTCAGCTCCACTTTTTTTCCACGGTTCAGCAGCCACACTGCTGAGCTGAATATCTCCCAGCACACTGCCACTAATGAAACCCTGCAGAGCAGTATCTCAGAAGCATCTGCAGGTACAGCTTCATATTGTGGAAGCTCTTTATAAATATGGATAAGGGTTCTCCAGAACCCAGCCCTTTCAGCTGTAGTCTGTCCAACAAAATGAGCTGATTAACGTTCACCGGAGCTCGATGACAGGAACTCCTAAAGTGTCTCAATCTCCTTAAAGAGGGTAGAAGTCCCCTTTGATCTGCTGCTCTGCTTGGTGAAATCAGTTAGGATTCGGAGAGCTTCTGACAAGCCTTCTCCTGTGATAGCACAACAGGGTTGCACGTACCAGTTCCTGTCACTGCAGTACTTCTTCATGTTGAACCTCCTCGTTATTTCCTCAGCGTTCAAAGCTCCTGGCAGATCCTGCTTGTTCGCCAGCACGACCACGGGGATGCCTTTTAGTGATTCAGCCTTTAAAATGACTTCAAACTCTTCCTTTGATTCTTCCAGGCGCTGCTTATCAGAGCTGTCCACCACGTACAGCAGTCCGTCGGCACTCTCCAAGAAGCTGCACCACGACTGCCTCATTTTCTGCTGTCCTCCGATATCCCAAAAGGTCAGGGTGAAATCCTTCTGGGTTTCAATCATATCCACATTGAAGCCAATGGTCGGACTCGTTAGGAGAGGGTCACTGTACCTGAACTTGTACAGCAGTGTTGATTTCCCTGCAGAATCCAGTCCTAACATCACTATGTTGGCTTGCTTGACTTTGCAATGTTTGGCATTCTGGAGGCCCATTGATGTTCCCTAGGGCAGCTGCAATTCTCTGTCTCCCCTGAAGCCCGCTTTTGGCTTCCCCCGTGAGGGTGAAGCACGAAGAGTAAAGAAAAGGAAGGGGAAGAAGCAGCTTGGTGTGATGAAAAGTAAGTAAAAGCTCTGTCCAAACACACACTGCCTTTTATCAACGTGATAATAAGCAAACAGAATGAAGGTGAGTGCCAAGTCCGTGGGTGGAACAGCTGTGAGTAACATACCAGTTGGTCATGGGCACAAAGGTTACAGTCCTCCAATGTGTCTCAGCGGTGAACCTCACTCGCAGAACCCTTTCAGTAGCAAATTGTGTGTACCAAAAGCAGCAGCAGGGTTATTCTCCCTAATCCCGTGGCGCTGGGATCCGCTAGCTGCCTGCCCTGCTCCAGAGGCGAATTCCTTCATGGCTGCTTCTCTTTGGAAAAGAAATCAGACACAAACACAGCCAGGGAGGAGAGGAAGCCACAAGGTTTGTCCACAAAATGACAAGGTACCTGATTCACTGGGGCAGCTCATCTCCCAGCCACAAGCTGGCTGACATCAGGAGGTTTCTCATGTGGGTCCACACGGGCACGTGGACTCCACTGGCTCACAGAGCTCCATGGTAAAACCTGCTCTGCTCTAACCGGACTCCCTCGGGGGCTCCTCCTGCCTGATCACACATGGAGTTGTCTGCTTTGGGTTGTAAACTTGGTGAGTTTATGAACGAGTTTAATGCACTCTGCCTGGTGGAGACTACATAAGGATTGTATGATCTGATTATTACTGGGATTTAGCCACCTGACATTAACAATTCCTGGTAGCTTCATTATTCACAGCTTGCACTGGATTGGAAGGGACACTTGAAGGTCATCTTGGCTAACGCCTGCAATCACCAGGGACACCTCCAACTAGATCAGGCTGCACAGGGATACAGCAAGTTTGATCTTGAATGTCTACAGGGATGGGTCTCAACCACACCTCTAGATAACCTGTTCCAGTATTTTACTACTCTCATTGTGCGGAACTTCCTCCTGATGTCCGACCTAAATCTCCTCTGCTCCAGTTTCAAATCATTGCCCCTTGTCCTGTCACCACAGGACTTCTAAACAGCCCCTGCCCAGCCTTCATGTAGGTCCCCTTCAGATCTTGAAATGCAGCTCTGAGGTCTCCCTGGAGCCTTCTCTTCGCCAGGCTCCATACTCCTGGTGCCCACTGCTGTATGTTCAAGATTTCCTTCAAGAAAGGAATCAAAAGAGGTAAAGAAACAGAGTCTTGATCAATTTTTTTTTTTTTTTTGGGGGGGGGTAAGGTGGGATAGAAAACTTAGGCTAATGTAATTTAATTGACATTAAGGCTCTATTCTTTGGTTGGACAGCATATGTAGGCTGGCCAGGTGATTTAGCAGACCCAGCACATACCCAGTGTCACAACACTCACTTGCCCTTGTACCTCTACACACAAGGATTAGTTATCACCGCTTGTCTTTGCTTCAGAAAGTCCCTCATCAGCAAAACCACTCGAAGGTCCCCCTGAGCAGTGAGCTGCTAACTGATAGGGTAATCATTCTGATAATTATGGCACTGGTTGCTCAGATATTACACACGTGGCACAAAACAAACCTCAGCCTTGACAGACAGGATCTAATCTGGTTTCTCTCGGAGCTAAGAGGGTTCTAGCAGAACGAATCGGGGGCAACAGAAGATGGCAGTGACATACTCACTGCTGTAGGTTTCCCCACACTTAATAGCACACACAGATTAAGTGCAGCGTTTGGGGGTTTTTTTCAGCAGCAGGTGATGATGTGTTAAATCAGGGAAGGATCTGCTTGCATTTCTTTCTAAGTAATGTAGGGAAATGAATGGGAAGATGGCAAGGCAGGAGTCTGTGCAAAACAAGAGTCCAATGAATCATAATTCCCTGCACCACAGCCTGCCATTCTTTGAAATATGTTTATCTAGGTCCAAGGGCAAAACCCTCCCCTCCATGCAAGCTGCAGCAGGATGGATGGATGCTGCGGGTCCTGGGCAGCGCTGTGATGTCAAGATTACTCACGGTTCTCTGCTCTGTGTGCTTGCTCCACTGTTGTTTTATTACATCAGACTTATCAGGTTAAAGATGAGATTAAGCAATGCCTTACTTCTTACGAGCTAATTACATTTATTTACAGCCAGCTTCACAGAACCACAGAATCACAGCATTAACCAGCCTGGAAAAGACCTCCGGCATCATAGAGTCCAACCTATCACCTAACCCTTTTGATTAACTAAACCATGGCACCAAGTGCCTCATCCAGCCTCCTCTTAAACACCTCCAGGGATTCCACCACCTCCCCAGGCAGCCCATTCCAATGCCAATCACTTTTGCTGTGAAGAACTTCTTCCTAAGATCCAGCCTGAACCTGCCCTGGCACAGCTTGAGGCTGTGTCCTCTTGTTCTGTCACTGGGTGCCTGGCAGAAGTCCCCATGGCTTTGCAGTGTTTAATTACACCCAAATCGAATGTGGGTTTGGTTCAGAGTAAGATTTTGTTCAGCAAGGCCAATTCCAGTGATGATTTCTCACATTACTTTGGAATTTATGTACCAATGTGAGACCAAAACTGAGCTGGAGTCTGCTGTACAGGACACATCATGATGCTTGCAGGTTCTAAAGCTCGATTTGTCCCCAAAGGTGAGCTTTTGAAAGAGTGAGAAATCTACCTCTGGGTTGTCCAAAGGTGTATTTGCTTTGCTGGGGTGAGGCTATCTTGCTTGTGTAGGGCTCACCTATACGTTGAATTTAAAACCCTTGGACTAAATAAGCCCCATCCCTGGCTGCTCATCAGTTAACCCCAACTCAAACTTTGCACAACGAAACCTCTGCGGGTTTACATAAACTATTGTAGGTTTACTGAAACGGTGCAGGATCCTAAGTCGTCCAAGCAGGANGGAATGGATACACCTGAAGAGCACAGCACGGCGGCATTTGTCCCGCAGGGCCGGGCCGGAGCCGCCGGAGGAGAGGCAGGCACAGAGCCGTGCGGCAGGGCGAGGCCCGCGGCCGCCATTCGCTGTGTCTGCGGGGCCTCGGCTGAGGGCCCAGCTGCCCGGGCAGGAGGCGGAGGAGGAGGCGGGCATTCCCCGCTGCCGGCATTCCCCGCTGCCGGCCACCGCTTCCCTTCCTAGACCTCTGCCGCCCCGCCGGGGAAGCGGGACGGGACACCCTGCCCTGCCCTGCCGGGCACTGGACGGCACCGCTAAGGTAACGGAACGGAACGGCTGGCGCACCGGGGAGGGGCGCAGGGCGGCTCCCCGGGGCCGCCGTTGAACTCCGTGGCCCCCGCCCCGGGACCGTGCTGAGGCGGCGGCGGGGCCGGAGGGAGCCGGGGAGCGGTTACGGAGGGGCTTGGGGAGAACGCTGGAGGCAGCCCGAGAGGAGAGCCGGGTGTGGGTGCCGGACGCGCTTCTGGCAGCCTCCGTCCTAAGGGAAAGCAGGGAAGCGGCTGGGAATTCGTGGGTGGTTTCGGCAGAGGGCGGTAGGTGAGCTCCTAGTAGGCTCCTAACGGACTGCTGCCTACCAGCTGACGCCTCTCCCTGCTTCCCGGTGCTGGGAAAACTTTCCTCTTCATCAGCTCTGCCCTCCAAGCTGACACCTCTCCGTGCATCCCGGCGCCGTGAAGAGTTGCCTACAAAGGTTGCTCGGGCGATCTGAAGCGAGAGCAAGCCGTTGATACAGGTCATTTGGAAGGAATTTTAAGGCGGCGTTCCGTTAGCTCATCCTAGCTCAGAAATCTTGCAAAAAAAAACCCTCTTACGGTTCCTCCCGGTCGCAAGGCACAGGACTCGAAGTCTCCCACAAATTTGGGTTGGAAAAGCCTTCTAAGATCATCAGCCAGCAACCCACCACCACGGCCTTAAGGTTTAAACCTTACAGCCTTTAAAAGATGTTTTCCACCTTCAGCAATTCCGGAGCTCTGTGATTCTCTGTGAAGAGAAAGGAGAAGCCAGGATCGATCAGGTTTAAACCTTACAGCCTTTAAGAGATGTTTTCCACCTTCAACAATTCCGGAGCTCTGTGATTCTCTGTGAAGAAAAAGGAGAAGCCAGGATCGATTTCCAAATTATTTCTACTGGCAAGTTTTGAGTTTGTTTTTTTTTTGTTTCTTTTTTGTTTGTTTGTTTGTTTGTTTGTTTTTTTAGAGGGTTATTTTTTTCTTTATTAACGTAAATACATTTTAAATTGGGCTATCCATTGGTCATTTTAGCTACTGTCAGGCTTTAACGAATGGGCGAGCATTTGCCACCTTCCATGCTGCCTGCGCTCGGGAATTCCCTACCTGTGGCGGAGTGTGAGTAGTCATTACAGGATCCCTCCAAGATAGAATCGAGTCAAAGGTGTCTTGCTGAAGATCTCTGGGGTCTTTTTGTTTTATCTTACTTTTTTTCAGAGGCGAGGTTTGTGGAGGTGAAAGGTGCCAGAGTTCCTCGGTGCTCATCTCTGGGATTCCCTGTGCGTGTCCCAGCTGCAGCAACGCCTCTGGATTGTGCCTTTGCTCCGCTGCAGAAGGCTTTCAAGTGAGCCTTCAGGCAACGGGAGACAGGCGATATTGGAACGGTAGCATTCTGGAAGCGACCTTTTGTTTCTCTTTCAGCAAGAAAGGCATTTCAAGGGCCGTGCTATGGGGTTTGAAAGTCACTGAGGCACTTGTGCGGAGGAGTCCTCGCCCCGTGCCGCTGGATGTCATGCATACGAGAAGGCTGCAGTGGGTTTTTCTGTTCCTCCTCGCCTTTTCGGTCTTGACTCTCTGGTATGTGATTTTTCCTTCCGACGCTGGGCCTGAGCAGACAAACCTGATGTATTTCTACGACTATGAACCGCTGCACAAGCAGCACTACCACTTCACGCTGCGGGAGCGCCCCAGCTGCAAAGACATCGATCCCTTCCTAGTCATCCTGGTCTCCTCTAGTCCTCAGGATGTGAAGTCGAGGCAGGCCATCAGGATAACGTGGGGGTCTGTGAACTTCTGGTGGGGACAGCGGATCCTAACCCTCTTCTTACTAGGTGAGGACACGGAAAGGGCGGGCAGCGCCACGGCGCTGTCGGTGGAAGAGGAAAGCGACCTCTACGGTGACATCATCCGCCAGGACTTTCTGGACACTTACGACAACCTCACCTTGAAAACCATCATGGCCTTCCAGTGGGTCACCCAGTTCTGCTCCAACGCCAGGTTCCTCATGAAGACTGATGACGACGTTTTCATCCACACCCCCAACCTGGTGAAATTCCTCCTGAGGCTGAACTCCTCAGAAAATGTTTTCACTGGCTATCCTCTTGTCAACAACTTCGCCTACAGAGGCTTTTACAAGAGGAGATACATCTCCTACCGTGAGTACCCCTTCAGGCTGTATCCTCCCTACTGCAGTGGCATGGGCTACGTCCTGGATGGCAGACTGGCTCGCAGGGTTTACCAGCTGATGAGTCACGTCAGGCCCATTAAATTTGAGGATGTTTACGTGGGAATTTGCTTAAATATCCTCAAGGTGAACATCAGCCTTCCAGAAGAGAACCAGTTCTTTCTTTATAAAATCAGGTTTGATATCTGTCGGTACAGAGAGCTGATTGCCGTACACGGAGTGACAGCAGGTGAAATAATCAGCTTCTGGCAGGATTTGTCCTCACACGCTTCAGTTAGCTGCCTTTGAGGCTGTATTTATGTCTGAGCTTCAGCCTGTTTGGGGTAAAAACCTTTCAAGACCAGGGCAACACAAAAAATAACCAAACAAACCCAGAGCTGTGGAGATGGCTCCAGCTGAAGGAGGGCTGTGCTGCTGGGGCAGAGCTGCCACCGCAGCCTTTCTCTAGGACGTTCTTCTGTCCTTAGATAAAAACAGCAGGAGGTCACAAAGCATTTTTCCACGTGTGTATCCTATCTGTGGATACTTGGGAATACACTGTCCTGGCTTCTCTGACACTTGTCCATGTGGCCTGCTGGAACCATGGGATTTCTGCCTGGCTCTTCTGCATGTCAATGAGGGATTATGTTTATACCAAGAAAGATGCTTCCCACATTCCTGCCTGGATTGGTTGGGTTTTTTTTTCTGGTACGTGCATCATCCTTGGCCATTCTCAAGTATTTGTTTTGTGCCTGGCATGACAATTCCAATGATCCATGTGTCACCTTCTTATGTAAACCTGTCACCTCCATCAGCACTCTTGAATGCTACAGACCTGTGGATGTTGGAGGGACTGCAGAAGCTGTGGGAAGTTCTGAATGCAATTTCCCCGTGTGGATATAGATATTTATTTATATAATACAAACCAGAATTGCTTTGGTGGCTTTGCTTGTGTTCACAGACTGCCAGAGGGCTTCCTCAATGGGCTTCATGTGCGGTTTAGTTATGAGGCATCTCTCATACATCAGGATAATCAAATCCCAGGCATGTGCACACATACCAGTGTGTACTGATGAGTCCTAAAAGTTCTGAGACCAAGCAGGGAATCACAGGATCCCAGCACGGGAAGGCTGGAAGGGACCTCTGGAGATTATCCAGTCCAGCCCCCTGCAAAAGCAGAGCAGCTACAGCAGCAGAGGAGATTCATGTTGGACATCAGGAGAAAGTTCAGCACTGTGAGGGTGGTGAGACACTGAAACAGATTGTACAGGGAAGTGGTTGAGAACAGGATCAGACTTGCTGTGGCCCTGGGCAGCCTGCTGTAGTTGGAGGTGTCCTTGCTACCTGCAGGGGGTTGCATGAGGTGACCTTTGAGGGTCCCTTCCAACCCAGTGCAATTTGTGCCTTTGTGAATGTTTACCTATTCATTAGCTATTTCACAGAGCTCCAGCGTGGTGGGGGCTGGAAGGGACCTCTGCAGATCATCCAGTCCAACCCCACTGCTAAAGCAGGGCACCCACAGCAGCTTGCCCAGCAGCACAATGCCCAGGGTGGTTGGAAGCTCTTCACACAAGGAGACTCTGCAACATCTCTGGGCAGCCTGCTCCAGGCCTCCAGCACCCTCACACCAAACAACTTTCTCCTGCTGCTCAGGTGGAACCTCCTGGCTTCCAGTTTGTGCCCCTTGCCCCTTGTCCTCTCCCTGGGCACCACTGACAAGAGCCTGGTCCCAGCCTCTTGGCCCCCACAGCTCCTGTAGCTCTTGCTGAGCATTGCTCAGATGCCCTCTGGGGCTGCTCTTCTGTAGGCTCAACAGCCCCAGGGCCCTCAGCCTTTGATCCTCACAGAGCTGCTCCAGGCCCCTCACCATCCTCATGACCTCCCCTGGACTCTTTCCAGCAGTTCCCTGTCCCTCTTGAACTGAGAAGATTCAAGAAGATCCATTTACCTCAACGACTTTTATTCCTGAAGCAGTTTTCTCCCTTCAAGCTTTAAATTTTGAAGACAGGGAAGGTACTTCTGAGCTTTTGCATCCCTTAAAGACAACAAACTCTGCTCTGTCTGTAAAGAGAGGGATTTGAATCACTTTATTCACGTCAGCAAGGCCAAGTTTTTCAGTAGTTTACACTTCTAACAGACAACAACACAGGGTTTGCAACTGCATTAAGGAGAGTTAAGATTCCTGACACACCCACTACGCGGTGAAGGTAGAATGGTTACATCCTGTACATGGAGCATGGCAGAGCACTGCCACCTTACCTGTGCTACAGCTAAGATGTGGTGGCATATTTACATTTGGCTGTCTTGCAGGTAGTCTCTTAGAGACAAATTAGAAGAGGTGCAGAAACCTCTAAGTAGCAAGGTTGAGGTTTCACCAGGTTTCTTTGTTTTACCTTGTGGTTAGGGTCACTGTTGGAGGTTTGCTGGGGTGTTCTTTTTGCTGCGTTTTCAGCAACTGCACAAGGGTTTGGGATGGAGCTTGAGGTTGCTTAGATATAAAAGTGAGGGCTAGGGGAGGATGTTCTCGAGGTGTTTCAGGTGGTGGTGGTGTCCTAAGGGCGTAGGAAGAAGGTCACAGATTTGCAAAAATAGATAATTTTGTTAAACTGAGCCACCAAAGGTGCATTGTTACAGAGAATCCCAGCATGGTGGTGGGGTTGGAAGTGGCCTCTGGAGATTATCCAGTCCAACTACAGCAGGGCACCCACAGCAGCTTGCCCAACATCACTACATCCAGGGTGGGGTTTGGCAGCTCTCCAGAGAAGGAGACTCCACAGCCTCTCTGGGCAGCCTGCTCCAGGCCTCCAGCACACTCATACCAAACATGTTTCTCCTCCCGTTCAAGTGGAACCTCCAGTCTGAAACCCACCACACCCTCACACCAGAGAGGTTTCTTCTCCTGTTGGAGTGGAAGCTCCAGTCTGAAATGCACCACATCTTCACACCAGAGTGGTTTCTCCAGCTCAGGTGGCACCTCCAGTCTGAAACCCACCACACCCTCACACCAGAGAGGTTTCTTCTCCTGTTGGAGTGGAAGCTCCAGTCTGAAATGCACCACATCTTCACACCAGAGTGGTTTCTCCAGCTCAGGTGGCACCTCCAGTCTGAAACCCACCACACCCTCACACCAGAGAGGTTTCTCCTCCTGCTCAGGTGGAACCTCCAGTCTGAAACCCACCACACCAGAGGAGGTGGAGGGGACACCCTCAGCTGCTGTATTTCTGGGAAGGAAGGTGACACTACAGCTGTCCTGTGGATCCGTCATCTGGCTGTTGTTCTGTGCTGAGATCCTGAGAGCTGTGTGTGAAGTTTCACTTGTTCCTTGATTGTTTATCCAGTGTAAAACCCCAAAACCTCCCTCTTTTATCATCCTGCCACATTAAATGCTTGGAAATGAATAACCTGTCACAAGAGCACTGACACTACAGCACAGTTTGTGTTGCCTTTGCTCAACACTGTGGATTCTGAAAGACTGCAGCCTTCAGGAACGGGATAGATCAAGCAGACAGTGCTCACGTGGAGAGAACCAGAGATGTGGCTCAAGGAGAAGTGTGCAGGACTGCCACCAGGTAAGGTACCTCTGAGGTCTCTGCCCCACAATGATAAGGCTGATCACAAATCTGTACACAGTGATCTGTTCCTGCCACATGAAATTGCCACCTCCAGTGGCATCAGTTCTGCAAGTACAGTGTAAAACATTTCTGCTCCTGGGTTTTTAACAGAACAACTCATTTCCAGTCTGGTTTGTGTCTGAGTCTGACCACATTATTGCTTAAAAGACCATCAAAACTCTCATGCCTGAGCTGATGTTTCTGCTTAAAGCAAATGACAGGGAAGATTCTGGTGGGAAGAGGTGAAAAAAGCTTCAAGCTGTGAACTGACATCAGTGTTGGAGTCAGTGGAGGGAGCAGATTTTATTGTCTGCCCTAAACATTTTACTACAGCCAAAGCCTAAACCACAGGCTGAGCTCCTCCCTCATCTTGAGATGTGCAGGCTGCTGGTTCAGAAAGGCAGCTTCAAGCAGAATTCCAAGCAGTTGTGATTTTAGTGGGGAAATGGTGGGACTTTTGGACTGGGAAAGCCTAACAGTGATGCACTGGCCCAAGGTGTATGGGAAGCCCTGCTGGGTGGATTGCAGAAGGAGCTGACAGTGAGGAATTTGAGTGCAACAATCTGACTTTGTCACATTCCCTTCAAAATTAAACTCCTGATAGGTGTCTGTTGGTCCTGCTGAAGAAATCTGGGGGCAGAGCTTTGCTCAAGTGTCCATTCAGCTCCTTTGGTATCCATTCAGCTCCTTCTCTGTCCCAGCATCATGCACCAGCTGGGTAATTTCTTAAGCTCCTTGCAGTTTGCCTTAGCTGGAGCTGGCAGGGCCCAGAGATGTGAAACTTCCTGCAGCCTGTGTTACATTAAGGTCCCAGGTTTGGATGTTGTTACTGAGCTGAAAACCAAGCCCAAGTGCAGGTGCTCCATGGAGGAGGGACAGAAAACAGCTAAAATGAAGCCTGCCAGGTTGCAGAATCACAGAGTGGCAGGGGTTGGAAGTGACCTCTGGAGATCATCCAGTCCAACCTCCCTGCCAAGGCAGAGTCAACCTAGAGCAAGTCACACAGGAACATGTTCAAGTGGGCTTGGAATGTCTCTAGAGATGGAGACTGCACCACCTCTCTGGGCAGCCTGCTCCAGGGCTCTGCCACCCTTAAATTCAACAAGTTCCTCCTTATGTTCAGATGGAACTGCTGATGTTCCACTTGTGCCTGTTATCCCTTGTCCTGTCACTGGGCACCAGAGAACAAAGCCTGGTCCCGTCCTCCTGCCACCCATCCTTTAAGTATTGATCAGCATTGATGAGGCCCTCCCAACCCAGGCTGCTCTCCAGACTAAGCAGCCCCAATTCTCTCAGCCTTGTACCATCAGAGCTGTTCCAGTCCCCTCAGCATCTCTGCAGCTCTTTGCTGTATCCTCTCCAGCAAGTCCCTGCTCTTCTTGAACTGGAGAGCTCAGAACTGGAGCCTCAGCAGGGCAGAGCTGAAGGAGAGAAGAATCTTTTCTCAACCTGCTGGCCACACTCTTCTTGCTGCACCCCAGGATGCCATTGTCCTTCTTGGCCACAAGGGCACATTGCTGCCTCACAGTCACCCTGTTGTCCATCAGGATGGTTTGCTTTGGTGTTGTGTTGGTTTCCTTTCTCATGTAGTTAAGTCCACAGCCTAACCACAGAGAAACTTCAAAGTGCAAACCAAACCCACCCCCCTGCAGCTGTTGGGTTTCTACATCTAAAGGGTGCTGTGAGATGCAGCTGGAGAGAAGAGTCTGTCTGCACCTCACAGCGAGCTGCTGCACAGGGCACAAGGGGGACTCCAAAGGACTCCACTGCCCTGCTGAGCCTCCTGAGGGCTGTTGTTTGGTTTCCATGCTTAGGCCACTGGCCCTTGCCACCTAACCAGGCTGCCACCTTCACTGGGACCCTCCCAGGAGCTCCAGAGGGTGGACCTTTTCTATCAAGCCTTCCTTAACAGCTAGTTCCAAGTCTAACAATCAGACTGCTACACAAATTAGTGTCTATGATCAGAACAAAAAGCTCAATGGTAGCACCTTCAGAATGTGCTGCGTGAGGTGACCTCTTGGCTTGGAAAACCCTTGGGAACAGCCCAGATTCTTTAAGTGCTGCCTCAGCTGGCCAGTGACAAGCTACATTTTTTTCACCTTGGACCATACCAAAAATGCTCTTTGGCAGCAAGTCAGCCTCTCAGTTTCCTGCCCTTGCAAACCATCAGTAACCAGGTCCCTTCCAACCCAAACCATTCTCTGAATCTACCAATTACTTGGTGAATGTATCAATGATGGAGCTAAAAAACCCTCCACAAACACACCCAGCAGGAATTTGGGCCCTCTCAGATGTCTGCAAGCCACCTTACCCAACCTCTCCCTGTCATTGGAGGGGTGCCCTGGCAGGAAGCAGCCCTGAGGATGGGGTGCTGGTAGGTTTGCCTCTCCAGTGCCACACCAGTGTAGCCAGAGACACTTCTGGCAACTCTTTCCAGATGATTCTTCCCAGTGAGGGTAGGGAGACACTGGAATGGGTTGCCCAAGGAGGTTGTGGATGCCCCCTCCCTTGGCAGGAGGGAGTTGAAGGCCAGGTTGGATGAGGCCTGGAGCAACCTGGGCTAGTGGGAGGTGTCTCATGGTAGGGGTTTGGAACTGGATGATCTTAAAGGTCACTTCCAACCCAACCCATTCTGTGAATCTACGAATGCAGGATGTGTAATGAAGGCAGTGGAGGAGCAGACACTAGGTGGTGTAGGCTACACAATCTTCTTTGTCCTCCAACAGAATTTGGCACAGGTCAGCACTGCTGGAGTTGAGTTCAAGATGGGGGACAGGCAGGCACTGGCCGTGGAAGACTGCCCAAAGCACCTAATCTCCATGACTTCATCTTCAAACCTGAAGTAGCTGTAACTAGATTTTAAAAAGTGATCAAACTGAAAATCAAGAACCCTATCAGAGTTGTTGGGATGGGTGTCTTTGGCCAGGGAAGGGCTCTGGAAAGGTGGGAATGCTGCAGAGGAAGTGGGAAGTGCTGAACCAGCCACTGTTGTAACTGCAGGCATTTGGAGGTTGATGCTGGACTGATCTGGAGGCTCAGTGGCAGCCATGAGCTTTGCTCTCAGGTGGTGTTAGCCTATAATGGTTTGGGTTTGGTTTGTTGTGTTTTTTTTTTAATTCCAATCACAGGATCACCATGGTTGGGAAAGACCTCTAAGATCATGGAGTTGGGATGGAAAAACTTGTACACCAAAAAGGGGTCTGAAAGACTGGGCCAGGCTGTCCAGGGGAGTGATTGAGTGCCCACCCCTGGATGTATTTAAAAGCCATCTAGATATGGTGCAGTTGTGGCCCTGGCAGAGTTAGGCAATGCTTGGATTTGATGATCTCAGAGGTCTCTTCCAACCATGGTGCTTCAGTGATTCCGTGAAGTCCAACCATTACTGGACTCTGCCAAGACCACTACCACACCATACCCTCCAGCATTCAGCTGCATTATTCCAATCCCAGCCTCTCCAAGGCCCCTGAAGGATCAGCAGTGATGTCTCTCTCTAGGGTTCTGCTGGCTGCTGGATCTAATTCTGCTTTGCCCTGGGCAGCTCTTTTGACAACTATGCAGACAAAGAAACCAACACGGTGGAAAGTCCACCTGTGAAGGACAAAGGAAAGGCAAACAGCTCATGCCCCAGGAGATCTGACTCCTCAGCAGTACTGAGGAGATGCTGAAGCACTCCCAGGAGGTTTCCATTTTACAGCAGGCTGACCCCAAACACTTCTCACAGGGAAAGAACTGAAGCAGTTATCAATAAACCCTGCCTGATGCTCAGCTGAACTGCACAGGCATGTTTCAAACTCACTGCATGTGCTGCTGCTCCAGACACAAAGTCCTCCACATCCCAACCTCCAGGGAAGGACCACTGTAGGCTGGGTGCCTGCTGCTTTCAGAGGGTGCTGGACACTTTCACGCCTCTGTTTTGCCCTCAGAGTTGAGGGGCTCTACCCTGAGATGTCATCAACATCTATAAATATCTGAGGGGTGGAGGGGGCCAATCTCTTTTGGGTGGTGCACAGCAGTAAGCCAAGGAGCAATGGATACAAACTGGATTCAAGAAGGTTTCAGCTCAACATGAGGAGAAACTTCTTCACAGTGAAGGTGACAGGTTGCGGAATCTCCTTGTGTGGAGCCCTTCAAATCCCACCTGGATGCATTTCTGTGTGAACTACCCTGGGTGATCCTGTCTTGGTAGGGGCATTGGACTCGATGATCTCTGGAGGTCCCTTCAAACCTCTATCATTCTGTGATTCTGTGATCAGAAGAGGCTGCTGAAGAATCCATATTTAATTGGAATTATCCTGGGAATAGCAACAGGTCCAATTAGGAGCTTTGATTATCTCCAAATGAGCTAAAACAGGGAAGCTTGTCAGGGAAGAGAGAACCTAGAAACAGAAATGGAAAGGCTGTGATGGAAATTCCTCCTGGAGCAAGGTTTGGTCTCTTTCCTTGGTGACTTCAGAGACACACAACCACCATACACCTGCAGTGCTTTAGGCACCAGCAGGCCACCTGCCTGGGGATCCTGGAGGTGGGTGTTGAAGGACAGGCAGCAGCTTTTTAATCAAGTGCCATTGCATCCTCACCAAGAACAGGGAGCTTTGAGCAGCCTGAGCCAGTGGAGCTGTCCTTGCCAATGCCAAGGGGGCTGGAACTGGATGATCCTCAAGGGCCCTTCCAACCCAACCCATTCTGTGAATCTATGAAGGATGTAAGCTGATGCATTACATTCTTGATTCACCTCAGCACCCAGACACTGACAACCTCCAGCACCCTGAAGACTCCAGCAGATCATCCCGGACCATATTCTGAAGGGAGGGGGTTGTGGAAAAAAAGGATATGGGTAAGGAAACCATCCCAGGAACCTCAGGCCTTGGCTCTGCTCCTCCAGCACACACTGCCACATCCTTCTGCTGCTTCTCCATCATGAAGTCACCGGATGGAGATCAGACTGCCATCATTTGAACTTTGGAGCCACAGTTTCCAAAACACACTGCAATCCTGGAAGCTGGACCTAAGCATGTTTTAGTCTAGACTGAGCACAAGCTCTCATCTCTGCGGTGCAGTGGCATTCGTACTTGGGGCCAAAAACGGTTCTAGAGTGGCCTTCCCTTGGATTAACACCACAAATGAAAAGCCTTTAATAGGCTTTAATAGCTCTAAGCAGCACCTTGATTTAATTAGCCTCTAATTAAATTAATTTCACCTTCCATCACTTTCTTTACAGGCCTGCAGAGTCCAGGCCAAAAAACTACCGTGTGGGTGAGCCTTGGTGAACCACAGACACTCTCCTGGCACAACAGACCTAGCTGCTGGTGGAGCAGGTGTCAGACCTCGCAGTGTTCTGCTGCACTTGGTTGGACACAGCACGGCCTAGAGGGAATGCAGAGAGTGAGTGAAAGTGGCTGCAGCTCATCCAGCAGCTAGACCTCATCACATGCTCGGCAGGGACTGATGTGAGGAGAGGGTCAGCAAAGCGAGGGAGCCACTTCTGTGGTAGCAAGCTAAGAGTTGGCTCCTCTTCCTTCTGCACATCCACAAACCTTTTGCTATACAGATGAAGAGAAGAGGAAGAGAAAAGAGGGAAGGGAAGGGAAGGGAAGGGAAGGGAAGGGAAAAAAGAGAGGAGAGGAAGAGAAAAGAAGAGAGAAGAGAAGAGAAGAGAAGAGAAGAGAAGAGAAGAGAAGAGAAGAGAAGAGAAGAGAAGAGAAGAGAAGAGAAGAGAAGAGAAGAGAAGAGAAGAGAAGACAGATGAGAGCATCATTCTTTTGGAGAGTCACACCCAGGAGTGAAAGCAAGAGTCACTGCCCTGCCCTTGCTCTTCACCTGAAGGAACCTCTTAGCCATCAGAAATGAGAGGGGAGGGATCAGATGAGAAGTCTGCAGGGGGCTGTGAAGAGAATGAGAGGTTACAGTCAGTTTGTGAGGAGCAGGGAGGGCAGAGGAGACAGGGAGGTGTGAACAACCCCTTTGCCATCACTCAGAAGGGATGAGTTGTATTGCTCTTTTGTTAAGCCAATGACAAAGCCCAGGGGATCTTCTCCTGTCGGGTAGGATCTTAAGGGCGTGACAAGAGCTTTCTACTGGGTTCAAACCATCAGAGTCCATTTGCAGTTCAGCCACTGGTCACTCATCACTGTTCTTCTGTTTTGCTGCTATTCCTGAACTTCACCACCATCACTGTGATGTTGTCAGGACATCCTCTGTAGAAGGACTGTAGGACTATGCTCTTGGCACCAAAGTGGGGCTCATCCAAGCGTTCCTTGATGAACCGGACGGCTTCCTCGTTGCTGAAAGCATCCCACAGGCCATCTGAGGCCAGGATCATGAACTCTGGCTGCAGTTTGTCCAGGTCAAAGGTAAGAATGTCAGGGTCAGGGATGACAACGTTCAGGTTCTTCAGAGGGTAGTCTCCTAGGGAGCGGGACATAGCCAGGATGCCCTGAACGCGCCATGAGCCGTTAAAGCTGATGAAGCCACCTGCAGAGAAACACCAACACTGAGATCAGGGCTTGAAAAAGTCAGAGCGTTGCTCTGGCTTCCTGACAGACCTACCCAAACATTCCTCCTGCCACATCCTTGGGTCCCCAGGTGCCACAGATCTTTACAGTCAGGTTGGGAAGATACTGAACTGGTTGTCCCAGGGAGGCTTGTGGATGTCCCCTCCCTGGATGTGTTCAAGACCAGGCTGGATGAGTCCTTAAGCAACCTGGGCTAGTGGGAGGTGTCCCTGCCTATGGCAGGGGGTTGGAACTGGATGATCATGAAGGTCCCTTCCAACCCAACCCATTCTGCGATTCTCTGCCTTATGTAAATCACAGAATCACAGAATGTTAGGGGTTGGAAGTGACTGCCAGAGATCATCCAGTCCAACTGTCCTTCTAGAACAGGGTCACCCAGGGCAGGTTGCACAGGAATGCATCCAGATGGGTTGGGAATGACTCCGGAGGAAACTCCACAACCTGTCTGGGCAGCCTGCTCCAGGGCTCTGTCACCCTCACCATACAAAAGTGTCTCCTCATGTTGAGGTGGCACCTCCTGGTTTCCAGCTTGTACCTGTTGTGCTTTGTCCTATCACTGGGCACTGCTGAGGGCAGCCTGGCACCTTCATCCTGACACCCACCCCTCAGGTATTTATAGACACTGATCAGATCCCCTCTCAGCCTTCTCTCCAGACTAAAGAGCCCCAGGGCTGTCAGCCTTTCTTCACAGCAGAGATGCTCAAGTTCCGCAGCCATCCTTGTAGTGCTCCACTGGACTGTCTCCAGCAGGTCCCTGTCTCTCTTAAACTGGGGAGTCCAACACTGGACTCCATGTGTGGTCTCACCAGGGCAGAGCAGAGGGGCAGGAGATCTCCAGGGAAGAGCTGGATTGTGGCCACTGATGCTGCTGGAAGAGCTGAATGTGCTGCTGCTGTTCCTCAATGGACAGGTTCTGCTTTCAAAGGAAGCAGCTTCATGCTTCTCTGCTCCCCCAGAGCTTCTGACCGGGCCAAAACACAGCAGTTCCTGCCTCACACAATTGCAAGCTCAGTTGCCTCATGGCAATGTTAGGACAAAAGTCCTGCAAAGAAATCTTTATGTGCTGGTGTGAGCCAGCTCCTTTGTTCTGTGCAGTTCCCCACTTCAGAGGCTGTGTGAAGCAAACACCCTGCAGCAGGACTCACATCTCAGCCCAAGGCGGAAAGCAAAGCAGCAGGTGAACAAAAGGCAGACATCACTAAGCTCTTCTAGCAAACAGCCTGCAGTGAGCTGGGTCAGAAACGACCAAAGCAGTGCTGGGAACAAACCCCTCACCATGTGTCAAGTTGGAAAAACAGGAGGTGAGATTTGACTGATCTGCGTGGATTCATGGAATGGTTTGGGCTAGAAGGGACCTTGAAGATCATCCAGTTCCAAGCTCCTGCCATGGGCAGGGACACCTCAAACTAGATCAGGTTGCCCAGAGCCACACCCAGCCTGGCCTTAAACACTTCCACCACTTCCCATGGCAACCTATACCACTGTCAGCACCCTCACAACGAAGAACTTCCTGATGTCTAATCTCAATCTCCCCTCCTCTAGCTTGGATCCATTCCTCCCAGTCCTGTCACTACCTGATACCTTACAAAGCCTCTCCCCAGCTTTCTTGTAGCCCCTTTCAGGTACTGGAAGGCCACAATAAGGTCTCCTGGGAGCCCTCTCCTCTCCAGACTGAACAACCCCAATTCTCTCAGCCTGTCTCCATAGGAGAGGTGCTGCTGGCCTGGAACACCTCCAGGGAGGGGGCATCCACAACCTCCCTGGGCAACCTGTTCCAGTGCCTCACCAGTTTTGGAGATCCCTTCCAACCCAACCCATTCTATGATTCTGTGTTGTTCCTGTCATCTTCAAAGTCACTTGAGGACAAACAGCTTGCAAGGGTGGAGCATGGAAACGCAGAAGCAGAAGAGGAGAACTGTTGGCTCCTGTTATCTACAGGCTGCCTGCTCCCCTGCTCTTAAAAATGTCTTTGCTGTTATCATGAGCTTGCAGCTCGGCACTTCAGCCCCCATGTTATTTGTCTGTCACCTCAATCTTCTGATAGCCCTTCCAGTCCTGCCTCCTTGATCTAATCTGTGAAGTCTTTCTGCTTTTAGGTGAGGCTGCATTTCATGTCATTCTCCTTTAAAGCTTGAAACTTGATTTGTGTTCAGCCCAGCAGAAAGAAACACTTTCTGGCTGGGTGTTCTCATGGATTCCTCCGTGGAGCCTCTGCTATGAAGATGTTTCCTTCTGTAGCTGAGCACATCCAGGATGGTGGGTAGGGGGAAAATGCAGCTTTTGAGGGTGTTGAAGGAGTCACAGCCACCTACTCACCATCCCAGGGGGGGCTGCCTATGTGATGAGGACTCCAAAACCTGGAGTACAGTCCTGGGTATCACTCAGCCTTCACTCTCATGTCACTCACTGTGGTGTGGAGCTTGCAAGCCACGGACTGGATTCAGTTCTGGGCCGTTCACTCCAAGAAGGACATTGAGAGACTGGAGCAGGTCCAGAGAAGGGCAACAAAGTTAAAGGGTCTGGAGAGCAGGGCTGGAGAGGAGCAGCTGAGGGAACTGGAGTTGTTCAGCCTGGATAAAAGGAGGTTGAGGGGAGACCTCATTGCCCTCTACCACTCCCTGGAAGGAGGTTGGAACCAGGTGGGGCTTGGTCACTCACCTGCTGGCTCTGCCACCCAGGGCTCTCTCAGCAGCCAAACCAGGGCTGTTTTCAAGGCCACTGCCTTACACTGGTGTTACAAAGGCACCTCAGGCTCATGGTCAGGAGGAAATACTCTGTGTTTGCTGGGGAAAAGCACACCAGGCTGAGGGAGCTGGGGTTGGTCAGCCTGGAGAAGAGAAGGCTCCAGGGAGACCTTCTGGTGGCCTTGCAGTGCTTAAAGGAGCTGAGCAGAAAGCTGGGAACAGACTTTTGATCAGGGCCTCTTGGGACAGGACAAGGGGGGATGGTTTGAACTGAAAGAGGTGGATTCAGGCTGGAGAAAAGGAAGAGCTATTTTAAGCTGAGGGTGGTGAGAGCCTGTCCCAAGTTGCCCAGAGAGGTGGCAGAAGCCCCATCCTGGGAAGCATTCTAGGTCAGGTTGTTTGGGGCTGTGAGCAACCTGCTCTAGTTGCAGCTGTCCCTGCTGAGTGCAGGGGGGTTGGACTAAAGGAACTCAATCCCTTCCCAGCCAACCCATCCTTGTATAATGGGATGTGCCTTTCTCTGTCCCACAGGGGTGGAGCAGAGTGGAATTCAGTCTCAAGAGAAACAAGAGCAGGGCAGCCCAGCACTCGTGGCTGCAGCAGCCAGCCCCCAGTGACAGTAAGTCAGTGGTGATGCAGACCTGGTGGCTGCTGCTGTCACCTCCCACCAGGAACCTGAATGGCAGCTTCTGGGGCAGGAAGAGCTGCTCGAGCCACGTTGGACTGGCAGATGGAAACATTTGCCAGGCTGTGGGTTGACCAAGACACTGGAAACAGCTTCTGGGAAGGAGGAAGAGAGAGGGACTGAATTCATTCTACACCCACTGACAGAAGTAAGCAGTGAACCTCCAGAAGATGGCAGTGAAAAATTAGGGTCAATTTGGAGTTGTCATCCTGATGTTCACACCCTGCTGAAACGCAGAGGACACCTCAGGCTCTGCTCTGAGCTGCTCCTCTGGGCTGCCTCATGCTGATTTCCATCAGAGGGAGGTCGGAAGCAGAGCTTCTCAACCGTGGCCACGTGGATTTCACTTTGAAATGAAGCTTTCTCCTGCTAACAGAGATGTGCAGGCACTGCAGAGCTGCTGCAGGGGCCTGGGCAGAGCAGCTGGCTGCAGGAATGTGCAGCTGGAATTCCAACACAGTGCTGTGGTTCTTGCTGTACTTCTAGGTCACAAGGAATGATCTGGGTGCTGGGAGTCAGGTCCTCCTGGCACAGCTGCAGCACAGGTTGGGTAATTCAGTTTGGGCACTGTGCTTCAGGGTTACTGTGTGGAAAGAAGGGAAGTTCCACACTCTAAAAGTATCCAACTGTCCTGCTCTGAGCTGGGCCAGCACTGGTTCTGCTCAGGGCTGGCACTGCCCAGCTCAGGCTCTGCTCACTCAGGCACTTGCTGAAGCTCAGGGCAGCTTTGCACAGCCAGGGGCTGCTGCTAGCAGGGAGAAGCTGATGGGCACAGCTCCTGCCAAGGCCTGGGGGGCACAAAGGCTCTGCCTGACACTTGCTCCTCTGCACACCAAGGGCACTGCCACAGCTCTGCCACACCTTGGGGGGCAGGAAGGCAGAGGAGGTACCTGTGGGGAGGAGCAGACAGCACAGGCGAGCCTCAACTGCCCACCAAGGGATTGCAGCCCATGGATGGCATCTTCAGCAGCAAGCTGAGGCATTCCCAGGGTCAAGCCTCTTCTTCCCTGGCTGCTGTCCCAGGAGGACTCTGTCCCTTCTGCCTTCCAGCCCCATCCCTCTGTTCCTCAATCCAGCTCCTGAGTGTGGTTCCCATCTGTTGCTGAGTGCAGTCTGGGACTTGCCCAGTGCCTGCCCCCAGCATCAGTGGTGCCAGTGATGGCCTCAGGGCTTGGGTTCCATGTTGGTTTGTGTCTCTGTGTCTCTATCCCATGGCATTGTTCTTCTTTCCATCCCAGCTGGGTTAGTTTCTTTCCCAGCCCATCAGTCTCTCTCTGTTCTTCCCTTTCTCTTCCCTTAGGGAAGGCAGAGGGCTTCCTGGAGAGCCTCTGGCACTCAGCCCTCACCCCTGACCCCAGCAGCAGTGTAATGTGGGTTGTGTGTTTGTCACAGCACTGTGAGGCTCTGCCATGATAGAGAAATGGGACAGTGGATGAGAGAGAAGCAAAGTTATGAAGTCAGTGGGCTGGAGAGGACTTCTCTAGCTGCAGGTGCTTTTAACATTCACCTAGCCATTAAAATGGTTTCCTCCCAAGCTGGACATTCCTTCCAAACTCCAGGCCCATTTCCCATGTTGTTGTGTTTCAAAGCCTCACTTTTAGACGAATTAAACACCCAAATGATTTCATTTCTCCTAAGTGAGGAACTGCAGAGAGGCCCTGGACTGGGCTAGGAGGAGGGAGATTTTTTACAGCCAGCTCTTCAGACTTGAGGAATACAGAGCTGCAGCACAGTGAGGCAGAGGCTTTGCTGTTCCTTCTGACGACCTGCTCACTGCTCCCTGCCCTCAGGGGAAGGCGGCAGCAGGAAGCATCCTCACTGCTCTCACTGCTCCTGGGTGCTGCAGGCAAGCCTGGACCAGGGCAGCGCAGGGCGTGCAGGGTCTGCGCTGCTGCCGGCCTGCTGCTACCCCGGGGGGGTTTAGAAAGGTTTTATACTTGGGGAAAAATATCTTAGACTGAGGGAAAAAAAACTTCATTCTTTGCACTCCCCAGATGCAATCTTGGAGGCTGAGCCAGTGCATCTCCAGAGGCAGTGCTCCTTGCTGGCCGTAAGATGCACAAGAGCAACTCCTCTTCATCAAATCGTTTGCTGCTGTGGGAACCCAAGCAGAAATAGGTTCAAAAGAGGCTTTTGGCATGTTCCTGGAGAACTGGCTATTAAATTTGATGATGCAAAGGAAACTTCTAGCCCAGGAGGTCGCTAAGCTGACAGGAGATGAAAAGCTAGAAATATTGTTGCTTCTTACTCCTTCCCTGTGCTCCTACTACAATTTACATGCTGGTGCTCGTTAGCAGCCACTGGATGGGAACAAAACTCAGCTCTGATGAATTAGGTTCATGCTCTGCTGCATCTAGCAACTGAACTGCACTCTGCTTCAGACCCAGCCTCTCACACAACTGCTGCTGGGAGGGTTTGGAGTGATGCTGCCTCTCTTGATTCATTTGCTCCCTGCAGGGGACACCTCCAGCTAGAGCAGGTTGCACAGGGCCACAGCAAGCCTGATCTTGAATGTCCAAAGGGATGTGTCTCAACAACAACCCTTGGCAGCCTGTTCCAGTGTCTCACCACCCTCACTGTGCATAACTTCCTCCTGATGTCCAACCTAAATCTCCCCTGTTCTAGCTTCAGACCTTTGCCTCTGCTCCTATACCCACAGGACCTTCTGAACAGTCCCTCCCCATCCTCCCTGTAGGTCCTGTTCAGATGCTGAAATGCAGCTGTGAGGTCTTCCTGAGCCTTATCTTCTCCAGGCTGAACAGCCCCAACTCTCCCAGCCTGTCCCCACAGCAGAGGTTCTCCAGCCTCTGATCATCTTTGTGCCCTCATCTGGACCCTCTCCATCAGGTCCATGTCTCTCTCGTGTTAGGAGCCCCAGAGCTTGCCCCAGCACTGCAGGTGAGGTCTCCCCAGAGCAAAGCAGAGGGGCAGGAGCTCTCTCTCCATCTCTGGCCACTCTGCTTTGGATGACAGCCCAGGCTGCCATTGGCCTTCTGGCTGCAGGTGCCCACTGCTGGCTCCTGCCCAGCTTCTCCCCCACAAGCACCCATAAGTCCGTCTCTGCAGGGCTGCTCTTACTCCTACACTGGCTCATTAAAGCCCAGGTTTAGGCTTCCATTTCCTCTGAAAAGTGCTGTATTAATCCCAGAGGATTTGCTCTGTGGGTGCCTCAGCCTGGCACTAGCCAGCCTCAGGGCAACTGCTGCTGACAGAGCCAAGAAGGCAGAAAGCAAACACGTGGGGACTCACCAGCTCTTTTAATCCTCTTCCTCTCTTTCAGCTGGTAGGGCTTGTGGTCGTGTGACAGGGGGATGGCATTCCCATCCTTGTCACACAGCACTCCTCGGGAATCTCCCACGTTGGCCACCGTCAGCTCTTTGTCCGACAGCAGCGCGATCAGACAGGTGGTGCCTGCAGGAAGAGAAAGGCAGACCTGTGGGGGGAGCACGAAGGAAAAGGAGCAGCAGGGAAGTGTTCTTCCTGCCCATGCTGGCAGAGAGGGGCTGGAGCAGGAGGAGCACAGCCCAGCCTCTGCCTGAGACAGCTTTGCCTGACGGCCAAGGAGAGCAACGGGAGGGAAAGCAAACTTAGCCCCGCCGACAGCTCGGTGAACCCAAATTGCTGCAGGGGGCTACAGCAGAGCTCTCTCCCCTCAGTCCCTCAAGAACTGAGGGCAGGAGTTTCAATTCTTTATTGAAAAGAGGAAAAAAATTGACATTTTAAATTGCTTTAAGCTCTAAATACTCAGAAAGTCTAATTAGTCACTGACCTGCCAACAGGGGCAGGTGAACACTAGAGGCGTTGGCTGGGTTTTAAGTGAAAATACTTGACATGATAGCTTTTATTTTCCTCATTTGACTGATGCTGAGGGGAATGGGCTTCAAAGGTCACTTCCAGCATCCTCTGAATGCTGAGCAAAGCGGAGCCCACTAAGACCCTGCCCTTCCTCTCTTTTCCCCTCCTGGCCACTGCAAGCTGCACTCAGAAAACCTCCAGCTCCCGACAGTATTCCTTGTGCAGACCTGGGACCAGATCACAGAATCACAGAATTAACCAGGTTGGAAAACACCTTCCAGATCATCAAGTCCAACCTACCACCCAACACCTTCTACTTAACTAACCCATGGCACTAAGTGCCTCATCCAGCCTCCTCTTAACCACCCCCATGGATGGTGACTCCACCAGCTCCCTGAGCAGCTCATTCCAATGCCAATCACTCTTGCTGTGAAGAACTTCTTCCTAACATCAAAACCTGTTCTGGCACAGCTTGAGGCTGTGTCCTCTTGTTCTGTCTCTGCTTGCCTGGGTGAAAAGCCCAACCCCACCTGGCTACAGCCTCCCTTTAGGTAGTTGTAGAAAGCAATGAGGTCCCCCCCGGCGCCTTCTCTTCTCCAGATCACAGAATCATAAAATGGTTTAGGCTGGAAGGGACCTCAAAGCTCATCCAGTTCCAACCCCCCTGTGCCATAGGCAGGGACACCTCCCACTAGAACAGGTCGCTCAAGGCCTCAACCAACCAGGCTTGGAACACCTCAAGGAAGGGAGCTGCCACAACCTCCCTGGGCAACCTGTGCCAGTGTCTCACCACCCTCACTTCTTCCTAACATCCAGTTTTAATCTCCCCTCTGTCGATTTAAACCCATTGCTCCTCATCTGTTATTACAAGACCTTGTAAATAGACCCTCCCCAGTTCTCCTTTAGGCCCTTTTCAGACACTGAAAGGTCACTCCAAGGTCTCCTCAAAGCCTTCTCTTCTCCAGGCTGCAGAGCCCCAACTCTCTCATCTTGTCCTCATAGCTGAGCTGCTGCAGCCCTCTGAGCATCTTGGTGGCCTCCTCTGAACTGGCTCCAACAGTTCCATGTCCTTCTTGTGCTGGGGGCTCCAGAACTGCACACAGTAAACAGATTGTACAAATGTCACAGATTCGTTCACCTTGCCCCCTGCTTTTGCTCCCCAGGAGCTATATTGGGCTTGAGTTCCATGCTCTGTGCTCTTACAGCTAAATTCTCCAAGCTGCAGCTTGCTGTCTGACCCTGGAGTTAAAAACTGTGCTGTGCTGTTCCCATGCCAGGAGCTGAAATCTCCCAGGAGTGGTATAAATAAAAGAGCCAAGAACAAACAATTTGTGTTTAGATGCACTGTGCTCTGCAGACTGATTTAGCTTCATGCTCTGGCTTGCAAGCCTTTAGACTCCAGCTATTTTTGCACAAGGCAGGCAGAGATATTTATATATTTGTGTATTTATTTGTTATTTCCACATTTTAAAATTATTTATTTATTATTTATTCACCCTCCCCAATATATTTTATATANCCCCCCCCAATTGCCTGACACACTGCAGACCTCCGCAGAGAGAGTTTCCAGTTCTAACTACACAACTTCACAACTCACCTCAGGACAGGAGGGGACAGATCAGTCCAGTGGGGTGCAGCTGGTCCACAAAAGCAGAACAAAATGGGAGTCATAGATCCATGCAATGGTTTGGGAAGAGACCTTCAGGATCATCTCTGCCACGGGCAGAGACACTGTGAGAGTCCAGATCGCCTCTCCCTCGTTCAAATCGACAAAGATGAAGATTGCCTTTGTTACCTTCCCCAGCTCAGAGGAGGTGCCTGGCCCAAGGCTCAGGGGTGCAAATCAACAGAGACTCAGCACCTTTGTGGCCTTCCCAGGCTCAGCCCAGGTTGCTGGTCAAATGCTCAGGGATGTAAATGCAGTGCTTTTGTGGCCTTCCCGGACTTCAGCCTAGCTTGAACGCCCAGGATGTGTATGCCTTACATCAGCTACCCCGAGGAGAAAAGGAATATGTGTATTTGGGGTATGGGCAGCTAAGTGGTGGCCACTGGACCCCTGCAAGTGCATGAGAATACACAGGAAGATTCCCTGGGGAGCTGCACCTGGACATTGACCTAAGACTGGGACTGACAAAAACCTCTGTATAAAGACCTGAGCAATGCCTGACAAAAAGAACCCGAGGAACAACTCCTGCAGAACATCTTCACCAGAAAAGCTCCAGAAGAACTCCAGATGAACTCCTCAGAAGAACATCCCTGGCCATGCACACCTCTCTCTCTCTCACTCTCCCCATCTCCAGCTGATGGCAATACAATCCACACTCCTTTCTGTTCCTGCTCTTCTTTCTCTCCTCTTTCCTCCGCTGTTCCCTCTCCCTCTCTCTCCACTTCTCTCTCTCTCTCTGTTTTGTTCAACTTTATGCTTTAATAAGTAGTTTTGTGGTGATACCTGGTCCCACTTGCACCTTAATTTCACAACACAGAAATCTGTAAGAGCAGACCTTGCTCCTCTGGACAGTATTGCTAATCTCTGCCCGCCAGACCTCGGCATTTTTAACGGTGCAGTCAGCAGGATCCCATGTGATGAGAGTATCATCACAAAACTACTGCCTTTCTTGTGGGCACGTGATGAGAGTGAAAAGTAATGAGCAGTTTGGCCTTCATTCACACAGTTGAGGAAAAGAATCTGTGGTACTCAGACTATCTGACCTTGGTTCCCATAACAGGGCAGCAGCCCTCACCTCAGATAGTGGATGCAGGTGGCCTAGGATGCCTGTGCTAGTGACTGGGGTTGTGCTTGCCTAGGTTATGCTGATAGATGAATATTGGTAGGCATGGTGCTTGGTCTGTACAAACACAGGTGCAGTGGCTAACAAAGGGCTCCTACTGGTTCACGTTGAGTTGCAGGGAGGCCGTGGTGCATCCTTTGCAGCGTGGCTGTCTGGCAGTTTCTGAGAACCCCAAAGTGTGTATGCCTGTGTCTGAGAATGTACTCTGAGTGCCAAGTGAGTGTGGAGTCCTGATTCGTTTTTTGCACTGTCCTGAGAAGGAAGTGGCTGGAGACGGACAGAGCAAAAGCTTGTGGAGAGGGTGCAGGGCTTCTCCAAAACTCTACATGAGAGTATCATCACAAAACTACTGCCTTTCTTGTGGGCACGTGATGAGAGTGAAAAGTAATGAGCAGTTTGGCCTTCATTCACACAGTTGAGGAAAAGAATCTGTGGTACTCAGACTATCTGACCTTGGTTCCCATAACAGGGCAGCAGCCCTCACCTCAGATAGTGGATGCAGGTGGCCTAGGATGCCTGTGCTAGTGACTGGGGTTGTGCTTGCCTAGGTTATGCTGATAGATGAATATTGGTAGGCATGGTGCTTGGTCTGTACAAACACAGGTGCAATGGCTAACAAAGGGCTTCTACTGGTTCACGTTGAGTTGCAGGGAGGTCGTGGTGCATCCTTTGCAGCGTGGCCGTCTGGCAGTTTCTGAGAACCCCAAAGTGTGTATGCCTGTGTCTGAGAATGTACTCTGAGTGCCAAGTGAGTGTGGAGTCCTGATTCGTTTTCCTACTGTCCTGAGAAGGAAGTGGCTGGTAGACAGACAGAGCAAAAACTTGTGGAAAGGGTGCAGGGCTTCTCCAAAACTTTACATGTGTGTGCTTTCCTAGGCTAGACTATTTTAGGGTGCAAGTGTTGATTTTATAGTGTGACCACCCTGAGAATTCTCAGTACCTTGTGTTCCAGTGAGCCCTTTGAGGGCCAGGGAACGCACATGGGTACCCCCATCCAGGTACAGTTTCAACACTTTATTGTAGCTTAAACACTAAAACCATAAGGGGAAAGGTATATGGAAACTACAATACTTAAAGCTCAAATCAACACTTTATTGGAGCTTAAACACTAAAACTTTTAGGGCAAAGGTATGCTGGAAACTACAATACTTAAAGCTCAAACCAACACTTTCTTGTAGCTTAAACACTAATACCTTAAGGGCAAAGGTATGCTGGAAACTACAATACTTAAAGCTCAAACCAACACTTTCTTGTAGCTTAAACACTAATACCTTAAGGGCAAAGGTATGCTGGAAACTACAATACTTAAAGCTCAAACCAACACTTTCTTGTAGCTTAAACACTAATACCTTAAGGGCAAAGGTATGCTGGAAACTACAATACTTAAAGCTCAAACCAACACTTTCTTGTAGCTTAAACACTAATACCTTAAGGGCAAAGGTATGCTGGAAACTACAATACTTAAAGCTCAAACCAACACTTTCTTGTAGCTTAAACACTAATACCTTAAGGGCAAAGGTATGCTGGAAACTACAATACTTAAAGCTCAAACCAACACTTTCTTGTAGCTTAAACACTAATACCTTAAGGGCAAAGGTATGCTGGAAACTACAATACTTAAAGCTCAAACCAACACTTTCTTGTAGCTTAAACACTAATACCTTAAGGGCAAAGGTATGCTGGAAACTACAATACTTAAAGCTCAAACCAACACTTTCTTGTAGCTTAAACACTAATACCTTAAGGGCAAAGGTATGCTGGAAACTACAATACTTAAAGCTCAAACCAACACTTTCTTGTAGCTTAAACACTAATACCTTAAGGGCAAAGGTATGCTGGAAACTACAATACTTAAAGCTCAAACCAACACTTTCTTGTAGCTTAAACACTAATACCTTAAGGGCAAAGGTATGCTGGAAACTACAATACTTAAAGCTCAAATCAACACTTTATTGGAGCTTAAACACTAAAACCATAAGGGGAAAGGTATATGGAAACTACAATACTTGAAGCTCAGATACTAAAATCATAGAAAGAAAGGGATATGAGAAGGAACACTGAGTAACTCTGTTGATCCAAGAGCAGGTTATATTCAACCTATCCACCCGACCAGAAAATCTCCTGAGCTGCATAGATGGCAGAGCTGGCTGCCACCCATCATCTTAAGGCAGGCATTCCCACCGAGAATTGCACCATCATGGTGGTCCTAACTGGTGCTGCTCCAACCCAGCCACCTAGGCACTTGGCATATCTGGGTTCAGAGTTCCGTGACTTATGGCCAGGACGTCCCAGAAACCCGAAAACAGAGCAGAGCCCCTCCTTTATTCTAGAATCTGTTACAAATCATCCAGCACAGAAAGCCAACCAGATCTTGGGCTGCATCAAGAGAAGTGTGGCCAGCAGGGCGAGGGAGGTGATTCTCCCCCTCTACTCCACCCTGGTAAGACCCCACCTGGAGTACTGCATCCAGTTCTGGAGCCCCTATTCCAAGAGGGATGTGGACATGCTGGATGTG
>VWZI01013038.1:11927-40411 GCA_013396835.1 Psilopogon haemacephalus | reverse complement strand
TTTTTGTTGTTGTGACCTCCCCATGAAGCGTTTACCCTAAAATGCTTTGTGAAACAAAGGCAATGGTGCCAGTGGAGAGGCTCTTTTGCCTTTTAGAAGCTGACGGTGCCTGCCCCTCTGTCCAAGGGCTCTGCTGGGCTGGTGAGAACTGCAGTTAATTTCCAGAGTGTGACAGACCAAACTGTGGCCCTGCAGAAAGAGGCAAGGGTGGAGTCTGGAAAAGGCAAAGCTTTTATCTGTGCCTGTTTGGCCGCTTCAACAGAGGAGAAGCAAGATCAACACAAACAAGAGTTCTATGTCCCTCTTGTGCTGGGATCCCCAGAACTGGAGGCAGTGCTGCAGGTGTGGTCTGAGCAGAGCACAGGGGGAGGAGGAGGTCTACTCTAACCTCAGTGTTTCTGTGATTCTGTGATAGAGGCATAGAATTATAAAATGGTCTGTGTTGGGAGGGACCTCCAGAAGTCATCCAGTCCCACCCCACCCTGCAGCCATCAGGGACATCTTCCGCTAGATCAGGTTGCCCAGAGCCCTGTCCAGCCTCACCTTGATTATCTCCAGGGATGTGGCCCCAACCACCTCCCTGGGCAACCTGTTTCACCACTCTCATGCTGCAGAACTTGTTCCTAACATCCAGTCTCAATCTGCTCTTCTCTACTTTGAAGCCATTGCCCTTGTCCTGCCCCTGCAGCCCTTTGCAAACAGTCTCTCTGAAATCTTCTTGTAGCCCCTTCAGGCACTGGCAGGCTGCTATGAGGTCTGCCTGGAACCTTCTCTTCTCCAGGCTGCACACCCCCAGCAGAGGCAGAGCTGCTTCACCCCCCTGATCATTTTTGTGTCCCCCCTCTGGATCCACTCCATCAGGTCCATGTCCTTCCTGTGTTGAGGGCTCCAGAGCTGGATGCAGCACTCCAGGTGAGGTCTCACCAGAGCAGAGGGGCAGGATCCCCTCTCTCCATCTCTGGCCACACTGCTTTGGATGCAGCCCAGGCTGCCATTGGCCTTCTGTGCTGCAAGCTCACACTGCCTGCTCATGTCCAGCTTCGACCCCACCAGCACCCCAAGCCGTTTTCTTGAGGGCTGCTTTCTATCCCCTCCTTCCCCAGCCTGTATTGGCAGTGAGAACTGTTCCAGCCATCCAGGCATCTATCCCTGAAGAACCTCAGGGCTGGTATTTCCTGCAGCTCAGCTGCACCTGCCCCTTCCTACAGTGAAGAAAATTCTTCTGTTAAAGTCAATTCTGTAAGGAACCAACCTAAAAAACACCCAAAAAAAACCCCTCTGAAGATGTCAGCCCTCAGCTTCTCAACAGCATTTCCCCTCAATTTAATAGAACCATTCATTGATTCTGGGATACTGCCTCTGTTAAAATAGATTAAAACAAAGGGGAGGGGAAGAAGAAAAGAGAATCTGTTCAATTCCACAAGGCTGTGAAGATGCTGAGGGGCCTGGAGCAGCTCTGTGAGGAGCAAAGGCTGAGAGCCCTGGGGCTGTTGAGCCTGCAGAAGAGCAGCCCCAGAGGGCATCTGAGCAATGCTCAGCAAGAGCTAAAGGAGCTGTGGGGGACAAGAGGCTGGGGCCAGGCTCTTGTCAGTGGTGCCCAGGGACAGCACAAGGGACAGTAGGCACAAACTGGAAGCCAGGAGGTTCCATCTGAACACGAGGAGAAAGTTGTTTGGTGTGAGGGTGCTGGAGGCCTGGAGCAGGCTGCCCAGAGAGGTTGCGGAGTCTCCTTGTGTGGAGAGCTTCTAACCCTTCCTGGGCATTGTGCTGCTGGGCAAGCTGCTGTGGGTGCCCTGCTTTAGCAGCTAACCATGGACTGGATGATCTCCAGAGGTCCCTTCCGACCCACCATGCTGGGATTTTGTTTCTGTTTTGGGAAATGTGGTGATGTTTTGCAAGGCTGGAGAAGCAACAGTTCCCAGATGCAGGAGACACTCAAGCAGCCCTCCACCAGGTATAGATCAGAGCTGCTTTATGACTGAATTCAGCACAAGAGTTCCACCAAACGCAGAAAACCACATTTTGGTTGGTTTGGCTCTTGCTAAATACGAAAAATACATTTATCAACTACTGCAACCCAAGTCCTGCAGGGTTTATGTCATGCCTGATGAACCAGCTGCTGCCTGACAAAGTCAAACAGCTAAATACCCACTTCAGAAATTGATGAGGAGGTGAAGAATGTTCCTCAGGCAAGCAGGCACCTGTCAAAGTGTTCCTTCTGCTCTCAGCTCCTGTTGAAAGGTTGTAATTACATGGATAATAAAAACTGGATCTGAGCAGAGCTGGAGGATGCAGCACGCTTGGGCTGGCTTCAATACCAGGCTGCTGTTTACAAACACTGCCAACCTTCCAGAGAGCTGGAAGACCACGGTGTGGGAGAGGGACACAGTTAGCACCCAAGCTACACTCTGGAACGTAATTGACGTGGTTTATGTGTACAACTCCTAACCAGAGCTGCTTGCCTGGGTTTTACCTATGGGCAAATGCTGCTTCACAGAATTCCACAGTCCTGGCAGGCTGCAGGCTGGAAGGGACCTCTGCAGGTAGCCTGTCCATGATTATCTGCAGGTGTGGTGGGGGCTGGAAGGGACCTCTGCAGGTAGCCAGTCCATGATTATCTGCAGATGTGGTGGGGGTTGGAAGGGACCTCTGCAGGTAGCCAGTCCATGATTATCTGCAGATGTGGTGGGGGTTGGAAGGGACCTCTGCAGGTAGCCAGTCCATGATTATCTGCAGATGTGGTGGGGGTTGGAAGGGACCTCTGCAGGTAGCCAGTCCATGATTATCTGCAGATGTGGTGGGGGTTGGAAGGGACCTCTGCAGGTAGCCAGTCCATGATTATCTGCAGATGTGGTGGGGGTTGGAAGGGACCTCTGCAGGTAGCCAGTCCATGATTATCTGCAGATGTGGTGGGGGTTGGAAGGGACCTCTGCAGGTAGCCAGTCCATGATTATCTGCAGATGTGGTGGGGGTTGGAAGGGACCTCTGCAGGTAGCCAGTCCATGATTATCTGCAGATGTGGTGGGGGTTGGAAGGGACCTCTGCAGGTAGCCAGTCCATGATTATCTGCAGATGTGGTGGGGGTTGGAAGGGACCTCTGCAGGTAGCCAGTCCATGATTATCTGCAGATGTGGTGGGGGTTGGAAGGGACCTCTGCAGGTAGCCAGTCCATGATTATCTGCAGATGTGGTGGGGGTTGGAAGGGACCTCTGCAGGTAGCCAGTCCATGATTATCTGCAGATGTGGTGGGGGTTGGAAGGGACCTCTGCAGGTAGCCAGTCCATGATTATCTGCAGATGTGGTGGGGGTTGGAAGGGACCTCTGCAGGTAGCCAGTCCATGATTATCTGCAGATGTGGTGGGGGTTGGAAGGGACCTCTGCAGGTAGCCAGTCCATGATTATCTGCAGATGTGGTGGGGGTTGGAAGGGACCTCTGCAGGTAGCCAGTCCATGATTATCTGCAGATGTGGTGGGGGTTGGAAGGGACCTCTGCAGGTAGCCAGTCCATGATTATCTGCAGATGTGGTGGGGGTTGGAAGGGACCTCTGCAGGTAGCCAGTCCATGATTATCTGCAGATGTGGTGGGGGTTGGAAGGGACCTCTGCAGGTAGCCAGTCCATGATTATCTGCAGATGTGGTGGGGGTTGGAAGGGACCTCTGCAGGTAGCCAGTCCATGATTATCTGCAGATGTGGTGGGGGTTGGAAGGGACCTCTGCAGGTAGCCAGTCCATGATTATCTGCAGGCGTGGTGGGGGCTGGAAGGGACCTCTGCAGGTAGCCAGTCCATGATTATCTGCAGATGTGGTGGGGGCTGCAAGGGACCTCTGCAGATCACCCAGTCTAATTCTCCTGCTAAAGCAAGGCACCCACAGCAGCTTGCCAGCATCAATCACTCCAGAGGAGATTCCACAACCTTTCTGGGCAGCCTGCTCCAGACCTCCAGCACCCTCACACCAAACAAGTTTCTCCTCCTTCTCAGGTGGAACCTCCTGGCTTCCAAGTTGTGCCCTGCACAGCAGGGAGAAATGAAATCAATTTTCACTGTCATCCATCAATGAAACTCAGTTTCTGCAGGGGTCTTCCACTAGAGAAACCTCCTGAAACACCACTGGCATCTCCTAGAAGGCTTTAGCTACCTGGAACTCCAGAGCTAAACACCAAAGTGCCTTTTAATACCCTCATTTTCCTTTGTGCTGAGCTGTCACTGCCCACTGCAGATGGTTACAGCTGCTCCAACCCAAAAAGGAATAGGATTAACACCAGCAAAGCTTCCGTGAGGACCAAATTACCCCAACTAGTCAGGAATGCCACACTTTAAAGGAAGGGATTTGGAGGCTCTGAGAGGATTTGTACCCATCTGTCACGTGTGGCCTCCTTTCATTTTCCAAAGCCTCCTTAGTCAAACTTCAGGACAAATCTTGGTGACATTAGACTATTTTTAAGTGACCTCATTCCATTTGGGAGCTCTGATTTCCTAAAGGGAAGGAGTTACAAGGAGAGGCATTAGGACATTGAGCCCACAGTGGTGGTGGGGTTGGACCCAGATGATCTTTAGGTGATTTTTCGATGATGTTCAAGGTCCTTTGCCACCCAATCCTCTCTGTTGTATGAAGCTGCAGGTTGTAACTGTTCTGTGCTGCCAGGAAGGCCAAATGCAGGCACCAAGCTGCAAAGGCTGAGCCACCTGAGTGCAGCTCTGCTTAGGGATGGCAAACTCCAGCTAAAGTCTACCTGCTTTGGGAGGCATCACAGAGTCACCGAACAGCTTGGGTTGGAAGGGACCTCAAAGCTCATCCAGTTCCAAGCCCCTGCCATGGGCAGGGACACCTCCCACCAGCCCAGGCTGCTCAAGGTCTCATCCAGCCTAGCCTGGAACACATCAGTGGGGAGCAGGGAGTTAGCTGAGGGTGAACATTCTGTCAACCCTCCCAAAATGGCCCTTCCATGAGGGATGGGAGAGGTTTTCTGCACAGGGAAACTCTGCTCTCTTACTGTTGGAGTGCTCCTTGTCATGCTTGGTCAGCTACTGAGCCCTTGCACCAAACACCTTTAACACCTAACTCATGTGAAACACTGACTTGGGGAGACACTGGCACAGGTTGCCCAGGGAGGTTGTGGCTGCTCCCTCTCTGGAGGTGTTCAAGGCCAGGCTGGATGAGGCCCATGAGTGACCTGGGCTGGTGGGAGGTGTCCCTGCCTATGGTGGGGAGTGTGGAACTGGATGAGCTTTAAGATCCCTTCCAACCTAAACCATTCTATGATTCTATGTCTTCCTGGCTGATGTAGCAGAGCTCCAGCTGCTCACCATTTCAGAAACCAGGCTGTCTAGGGAGGTTGTGGTACCTCCCTGGAGGTGGTAGGGCCAGACTGAACGTGTCCTTGAGCAACCTGGGCTAATGGGAGGTGTTAATGATCTTTAAGGTCCCTTCCAACTCAAATTATGTTGTGCTTCTGTGAAATTAAACCCTTGAGAGTGCTCTCCAGGGTGGGTTGTGTTGATGTCTCAAGCAGTTCCCTGCCAGACATTTCCCTTTTCCCCCCTCACACCAAAATCAATTTGGTTTTCACCATTTTGATTTTCACAGGCTGCTACCTTGGCTCTGTCTGTGCCACCAGCAGCTCGAGCTGTTCACTCATAGAATCATGACATTGTTTGGGTTGGAGAAACCCTCTGAGGTCATCCATTCCAACAGTCAACCCAACACCACCATGGCCACTAAACCATGGCCCCAAGTGCCATGGCCACAGGTTTCTTGAACACCTCCAGGCATAGGGACTCCACCACCTCCCTGGGCAGCCTGTGCCAATTCCTGACCACTCTTACAGCAAAGACATTTTTCCTCATCTCCAACCTAACCTTCCTCTGGCACAATTTCATGCCATTTCATCTTGTTCTATCACCTGAGACTAGGGAGAAAAGACCAACTCCACCTAGCTTCAGCCTCCTTCCAGGCAGCTGTAGACAGCAATGAGGTCTGCCCTCAGCCTCCTCTTCTCCGGGCTGAACGCCTCCAGCTCCCTCAGCTGCTCCTCCCCACCCCTGTTCTCCTGATACTTCTCCAGCTTTGTTGCCCTTCTCTGGATCTGCTCCAGCCCCTCAGTGTCTTTCTTGAAGTGAGGAGCCCCACAAGGAGGCTGATGAGTGGGCTCTGCCTCACCTCTGTGTTTCAGGCTGATGAGTGGGCTCTACTTCTGTGTTTCAGGCTGATGAGTGGGCTCTACCTCTGTGTTTTAGGCTGATGAGTGGGCTCTGCCTCACCTCTGTGTTTCAGGCTGATGAGTGGGCTCTACTTCTGTGTTTCAGGCTGATGAGTGGGCTCTACCTCTGTGTTTTAGGCTGATGAGTGGGCTCTGCCTCTGTGTTTCAGGCTGGTGAGTGGGCTCTACCTCTGTGTTTCAAGCTGATGAGTGGGCTCTACCTCTGTGTTTTAGGCTGATGAGTCTGCTCTACCTCTGTGTTTCAGGCTGATGAGTGGGCTCTACCTCTGTGTTTCAGGCTGGTGAGTGGGCTCTACCTCTGTGTTTCAAGCTGATGAGTGGGCTCTACCTCTGTGTTTTAGGCTGATGAGTCTGCTCTACCTCTGTGTTTCAGGCTCTAGAGGTGGTTCCACCTCCTTGTGGGCATTTGAAATTCTGGCTTTTTATTTTACTTCCAGTCAGTCCTGAGCATGTGCAAGTGCTGGGATTTTCCTGCACAAGCTGCTGATAGAGCTCCACATTCCCACAGCCTTGTTTTACTGTGTGACAGAAATGCCCCAAAGGCTGCTCTGACTGCAGCTGGGATGTTGATTTTCTCTCTCCTAACAGGCACTTGTCAATGAAGGGTAATGCTTGCTTTTTAATCTGACAGCAGCCACTCATCTCCCCCACTGCATTTTCCTCCTCCTTAACAAACTTCTATCGACCCAAAATGCTTTCCCAGCCCAGGGAAAGAGATTTACACCATCCACTGGACTCTCAGTTCTGGGTTAAAAAAAAAAAATCGACCCAGGATGCTGGGACCATCAAGGGCAGCAGATACTGTGCAGGGAGATCAAGAGGGGTGGAGGAGCTTTAGAGGATGCTGGCTGGCTGGAAGGATTTTCTGTGCACTCTGTGTGGCACAGTCAACTTGCTAGAGGGCAGGGATCCATTCAGAGATCAACAGAGAAGCAACAACTTTTCACAGCTTGGGCTTTTTCCTGCCTCATTACAAAACAGGCCACTTGTGATTAAACAAATCTCCTCTGCCCTCATTTTAGCTTTGCTGCACTCCCAGCCTCTGAGCTCCTTAAGCAGGTGGCATGTGGTCTGCAGACAGCTCTGAATGGGGCTGGGGAGCCTTTGACATCAAAGCAGTTGAAGAGAATCAGCCTTAGTTTATTGTAGGCAGGCTCAGCAGGAGCCAGCAGTGTGCTCTTGTGGTCGAGGAGGTCGATGATGTCCTGAGGTGTGTGAAGGAGAGTGGGGCCAGCAGGTGGAGGAAGGTTCTCCTGCTCCTCTGCTCTGCCTTAGTGAGGCTACAGCTGGAGGACTGGGTCCAGCTCTGGGCTCCCCAGTTCAAGGGAGACAGGGAACTGCTGGACAGAGTCCAGCAAAGGCTACGAAACTGCTGAAGGGCCTGGAGCAGCTCTGTGAGAAGCAAAGGCTGAGAGCCCTGGGGCTGTTGAGCCTGCAGAAGAGCAGCCCCAGAGGGCATCTGAGCAATGCTCAGCAAGAGCTAAAGGAGCTGTGGGGTCAAGAGGCTGGGGCCAGGCTCTTGTCAGTGGTGCCCAGGGAGAGGACAAGGGGCAAGGGGCACAAACTGGAAGCCAGGAGGTTCCACCTGAGCAGGAGGAGAAAGTTGTTTGGTGTGAGGGTGCTGGAGGCCTGGAGCAGGCTGCCCAGAGAGGTTGTGGAGTCTCCTTGTGTGGAGAGCTTCCAACCCACCCTGGGCATTGTGCTGCTGGGCAAGCTGCTGTGGGTGCCCTGCTTTAGCAGATAACCATGGACTGGATGATCTGCAGAGGTCCTTCCAGCCCCACCATGCTGTGACTCTGTGGTGGACACACGTTTAGACTTGCACTGTTACTCCCTGTCGTTACCTCAGCTGCACCCAGCACACACTCTGCAAATGGCAATTTTTAGTTGCTTGAGCACCTTGGAGATCAAAGTAACCTAAAAGAATCGTTCTGCTTGTGAGTGGGAGTCTGAGTGGGAGTCTGAACAAAGCTGCTAAGGAGTGTGAGTAACTGAAGTGCTTTAGGGCACTGCAGCTTGAGTACAGAGTAACAGGACAAAACAAGAGCAGCGTGGCAGTGCTGTTCTGGAGAAACTCAGTGATCACAGAATCAGTCAGGGTTGGAAGGGATCACAAGAATCATCTAGTTCCAACCCCCCTGCCATGCCCAGAGACACCCTACCCTAGATCAGGTTGGACACAGCCCCTGCCAGCCTGGCTGCAAACAAATCCAGGGATGTGGCCCCAACCACCTCCCTGGGCAACCTGTTCCAGGGCCTCACCACTCTCATGCTGAAGAACCTCCTCCTCACATCCAATCTGAATCTCCCCACCTCCAGCTTTGCTCCATTCCCCCTAGTCCTGTCACTCCCTGATAGCCTAAAAAGTCCCTCCCCAGCTTTTCTGTAGGCCATGATGTAGGTGATGATCATGGTGTCACCCAAACAAAGGGAAGCTGCTGTCTGACAAACAGCATCTAAATGTGCTGAAAAGCCCAGTTATGAACCTCAGGCTTCTGCCTAAAGGAGCTGAAAGGGAACCTCTGAGCTGAGCTCAGCATGATCCCCAAAGGGACTTGAGCAGCCAAGTCTAGCTGAGAGGTGTCCCTGCCCGTGGTGGGGAGGATGGAGGAGATGATCAAGGGCAGCAAACTGTGCAGATGACACCAAACTGTGGTGGTGGTGCTGACACACCAGAGGGACAGGTGGTCAACCAGAGGGACCTGGACAGGCTGCAGAGGTGGGCCCAGGCCAACCTCACGAAGTTCAACAAGAGCAAGTGCAGGGTTCTGCACCTGGAACAGAACAATCCTCACTTAGGAGCACAGGCTGGGGGAGGAGGTGTTAGAGAGCAGCACTTGGGAAAGGGACTTGGTGCCTGCTGGAGTTGAGCAGGCAGTGTGAGCTTGCAGCCCAGAAGGCAAATCATATCCTGGGCTGCATCCAAAGCAGTGTGGCCAGCAGAGCCTTAGAGAGGATTCTGGCACTTTGCTCTGGTGAGACCTCACCTGGAGTACTGGGTCCAGTTCTGGAGCCATCATTGTAGTAAGGACATGGAGCTGATGGAGTGGGTCCAGAGAAGGCCAGGAAAATGATCAGAGGGTTGGGGCAGCTCTGCTATGAGGACAGGCTGAGGGAACTGGGAGTGTGCAGTTCGGAGAGGAGGAGGCTCTGGGGGCACCTAATAGCAGCCTGCCAGTGCCTAAAGGTGGAAGGATGGAGAGAAGCCTGCAGTGACAGGACAAGGGGCAATGGCTTCAAGCTTGAGAAGAGCAGATTTAGATGGGATGTGAGGAACAAGTTCTTTACTGTGAGGGTGGTGGAACACTGGAACAGGTTGAGGCCCTTCCCTGGAGACATTCAAGGCGAGGCTTGATGGGGCCCTGGTGACCTGGGCTAGTGGGGATGTCCCTGCTGCCTGCAGGGGGGATGGACTAGATGACCTCTAGAGGTCCATTCCATGATTCTATGATCTCTGAGGTCCCTTCCAGCCTGCGCCACTCTGTGAGTCTCTGAGTGTAAACTGCTGTGCTGGTTTGAACCAATTGGAGGATTTGAATGAGAAATTAAAGACTATAGGCTGAGAGAGGAAAGCACTGATGGTGCTGCTTCACTCAGAGCTCTACTGAGAAAGGAAAACATTGTTTTAAGAGTTATAACCCAAATATAGATAAGTCAGACTGCTTCAGACCACTTTGGGCTGTGGCTGCTCTTGCATGGCTCCTTTCTCCCTGCCTTTTGTAGCTGAATCTGAATGATTCCACTAACTTCTTTTTCTACTGCTAACCCCCCTGGCCAATCTACCTCCACCTATCTGCTGCATTAACAGATGGAACAGAGAGAAGATTGGGGAAGGGGGGGAAAGGTGGTAGGGGTAGTTAGAAACCCCTCTTAGGGATTTTGGGAGGGCTGTGGTGTTTCTGTGTTACCTTTTCACTGTATATATCTGTAAATATCTGTTATACATTGTACAGATCTGGTCTTACATTGTGCAAAGCTGTAAATATAAAGCTTCATCCCTTAACTTCCAGCCCACTGAGTCCTAGCCTGGGCTATTTCAAAGTGGAGGGGGGGAGGCAGGCAACTGCTAAACCACCACAGCTGGGATGCTGAGGAGCAGGGCCGGGGGGAGCAGTTTGGATATGTCCCCAGGTAAGCTGGAAGGAAGCCCACACATACCTGCTTCATCATAGGACACGGTCAGTTTCTCCAGCATCTCCCGATCGATGGAGAGGATCTGCTGCTCCAGGATGGTCTGGTAGGACAGCACACTGTTCTCCTTGTCCTTCTCATAGTCCTGCAGGTGCTGCTTCAGCACTTCGGGCAGGCGGGACTTCACGTACTCTGCTGCCGACTGGGGGAGAGAGGCAAAGCTCTGATCAGCACAGGTCACCGCCAGGAGCTCCAAGCACACCCAGAGCCCTTTGATCTCACCTGCATTTAAAGCCCTCTCCAGTGTACCTCTTCACGGGGCCCAGCAGGCAGCCGTGTGCTGGGCTGCAGCCAGAGGAGTGTGGGCAGCAGGGCAAGAGAAGGGATTCTGCTCCTTGGCTCTGCTCTGCTCAGACCTCACCTCCAATCCTGCCTCCAGCTCTGGTGCACTCCACACACACACAACCTCTTGCCTCCGTTTCCCTGGCTGCACAAGGCCCCAAGGAAGCAGGACTGGACAGCAGGTGGCATGGTTGTACCGACCACAGCAGCCTCCTGCTCAGCCCTAGGGACCACCCAGAGCATCTGTCTCAGGGTGGGCAGAGCCCCGGGACACAGCCAGCTCTGCTGTCCCCAGCACAAGAAGGACACACAGCTGCTGGACAGAGGCCAGAAGAAGCCACAAAGGTGATCCCAAGGCTGGAGCAGCTCTGCTGTGAGCACAGGCTGAGGGAGCTGGGGGTGTGCAGCCTGCAGAGGAGAAGGCTCCAGGGGGACCTCAGAGCTGCCTGCCAGTGCCTGAAGGGATCCTGCAGGAAGGCTGCAGAGGGACTTGTGCTGAGGGTGTCTGGATGCAGGCCAAGGGGGAATGAAGCTGAGGCAGAGCAGGGTTGGACTGGAGCTGAGGAAGAAGCTGTTCAGTATGAGGGTGGTGAGAGTCTGGCCCAGGCTGCCCAGGGAGGCTGTGGCTGCCTCCTTGCTGGGGGTGCTGAAGGCCAGGCTGGATGAGGCCTTGAGCATCTGAGTGTAGCTGAGAGGTGTCCCTGGGCATGGTGGGGAGGTTGGAGCAGATGAGCTCTGAGGACCATTCTAGCCTGAGCCATTCTAGGATCATATGATTCAGTCCAATTTTGACCCCTGCACTGCCAAGTTCACCTCCACACCACATCCCTCACACCACATCTACCTATGCTCAGCTTCCTCTGAGGGTTACACCAACTCCAAGTGCACTTCCCAGGTGCTTTTTTTCTGTCCCCTCCTGGGTAAGCAGCAGAACACAAAACTGCTGCTCAGTGCAGTGCCTTTCACAACACATCTGGAGGTCACGAAAGACTGAAAACACCAAGCAAGGAGGAAAGTGATCCAAAGTGCTCCTGCAGGAGGAAAGGTGATCTGGTAGATGACAGTAATGCAATCCCCAGCTGCACTGCAGCCCAGCACAGAACTCACTTCAGCTTGGTTTTAAAGAGACACTTCCACTAGCTGGAATATCCAGAAAGGAAGCTGGGAGGTGTGAGGGCATCTCTGCATTAAAGCAAGCAGGAGGCTGAGTGTGCAGGGCAAGCAAATGGCTCTGGGCAGAAAGAGAAAAGGAAAGCTGGGGAGGGACTTTGTAGGGTGTAAGATGATGACAGGACTGGGGGGAATGGAGCAACATCAGCAGTGGGTAGATTCAGGTTGGATGTTGTTAGGAAGAAGTTCTTCAGCATGAGCATGGTCAGAGACTGGAAGGTGGAAGCCTCATCCCTAGAGGTGTTTAAGGCCAGGCTAGATGTGGCTCTGGACAACCTGATCTAGAGTGAGGTGTCCCTGCCCATGGCAGGGGAGTTGGGACTGGATGATCTTTGAAGACCCTTCCAGCCCTGACAATTCTATGATGCTCTGATTCTATGAAAAGAAGGCTCCAGGGAGACCTAGAGCACCCTTCCTGAAGGGGCTAGAGGAGAGCTGGGGAGGGACTTTGGACAAGGGCTTGTAGTGGCAGGATGAGGAGCAATGGCTTTCAGCTGGGAGAGAGGAGACTGATGCTGGAGATGAATAAGAAATTCTTTAGAGTGAGGGTGGTGAGACACTGGCACAGGTTGCCCAGGGAGGCTGTGGATGTCCCTTCCCTGGAGGTGTTCAAGGCCAGGCTGGATGAGACCTTGAGCAACCTGGGCTGGTGGGAGGTGTCCCTGCCCATGGCAGGGGGGTTGGAACTGGATGATCCTGAAGACCTTTTCCAACCCAACCCATTCTGTGAAGAGGAAAGGTCCTCAGCTTGTGCCAGGGGAAGTTTAGGTTGGACACGCAGAACAATTTCTTTCCCCAGAGGGTTGTGAAGGGCTGACCCAGGCTACCCAGGGCAGTGGTGCAGTCCCCATCCCTGGAGAGGTTTCAAAGCCACGCAGATGTGGTGCTGAGGGCCACGTTTGGGTGGTGACCTGGCAGTGCTGGGGGTAGGACATCATCTTAAAGCTCTCTTCCGACCAAAGCGGTTCTGTGGTCCTATGAAAGCAGGCAGGGTGCCCTTGTGCACCGGTGCCACTTGAACCACTCCAGCAGCTCTCCTGAAGCTGTGCCACGGAGTGATGAACACCAAGTGGTGACGCCCTGGGCCTCTGCCTGCTGTCTGCCTCACACTGGGGTGGGGTTGGAGGAGCAGGAGGGCAGCATCAGGGCTGGCTCCTCAACCACGGAGCTTGCACACGCAGCAGAGAGGCCTCACGGGCAGCTGTGCAGACAAGCACCAAGTGCCCTGAGTGGCCAAAGGGGCTAATTAAGACAGCAAAGGTTAAGCAGCTCCAGCACCCCGTGAAAAGGGAGCAGAGCAGCCAGGACCAGCACAGGGCACAGCAAGCAGCTGCAGCATCTAATTAGCTGTGAGGAACATTATCGATGAGCACTGATCTCCAGCTTGAGGCATGGAAGATGGAGCCTTGATGGCCTCAGAGCTGCACTCCCTGACCCCTATGATTTACAAGGAGAGGAGGGAAACCACAAGTTTAGGATTTTAAAGTTCTTGAGGCCGTTCCCTGCCTGCCTGGCTTCTGCAAGCATTCACAGACCACAGGAAGGTGCAGGAGCCATGGCTCAGTGTGGTGTTGCTGGTGGCACACCCATGCCAGTGAAGGAGTCACCAACCTCCCAGACACCTCTGCCACATCTCACTGCCTCTGCTTCCACAGAGTGCCAGCATGGTGGGCTTGGAAGAGACCTCTGGAGATCATCCAGTCCATGATTACCTGCTAAAGCAGGGCACCCACAGCAGCTTGCCCAGAATCACAATGCCCAGAGGGGTTTGGAAGCCCTCCATGCAAGGAGACTCCACAACCTCCATGGCCAGCCTGCTCCAAGGCCTAAGAACCCTTTCTGTGAAAAAAGATTTTCCTATACCCAACCTGAGCCTGCCCTGCACAACTTGACAGAATGAAAGGCACTTCCAAAGGGAACCGTGATAAAGAAGGTAGAGGTGCTCTGGTGGCCAGGAGGGGCAATGCCATTCTGGGGTGGATTAGAAAGGCTGTGGTGAGTAGGTGGAGAGAGGTTCTCCTGCCCCTCTAATCTGCCCTGGTGAGGCCACATCTGGAATATTGTGCCCAGTTCTGGGCCCTTCAGTTCAAGAAGGACCTCAGGGAACTGCTTGAGAGAGTCCAGCACAGTGCCACAAAGATGCTGAAGGCAGTGGAAGATCTTCCTTAGGAGGAGAGCCTGAGGCAGCTGGGGCTGTGCTGCTTGGAGAGGAGGAGCCTGAGGGCTGCTCTCATTCATGGTGATCAATGTGTGCAGGGTGAGTGCCAGGAGGCTGGAGCCAGGCTCTGCTGGGTGATGCCCAATGCCAGCACAAAGGGCAGTGGTGGAAGCTGAGGCAGAGGAAGTTTCATGGAAACATGAAGAGGAATTTTTTTCCCCTTTGAGGGTGACAGAACCCTGGAACAGGCTGCCCAGGGGGGTTGTGGAGTCTCCCTCTCTGGAGATATTCAAAACCCACATGCATGTGTTCCTGTGTGATCTGCTCTAGGTGATCCTGCTCTGGAAGGGGGCTTGAACTGGATGAGCTTTTGAGGTCCCCTCTGGCCCCTAACATTCTGTAATTCTGTGAAGCCCACCACCACCACGGGCTCAACATCCTACTGCCTCTCCTTGCAACTCTTGGAACAGGATGACCTCGAAGGTGCCTTCCAACCCAAACCCTTCTGTGACTCTACGAATGCCAAGCTCCAGAAGGACACCTCTGCAGAAGCAGAACAACAAACACATGGAGACTAAAGGGAAAAAAAAAAAAAAAGGCTTGGAGGTAGCAAAGGCAGCAAGAAAAGGTTCTGCAAGTCCATCTGTCAGAAGAAAAAGCCCAGGCAAAACGTTGCTGTGCAGAGCAGAAAAGCTCCTGGGAGGTGATGCCATGAAAGCTGAAGTGTTTCTTGCGTTATGTTTTTTTTTTGGTTGCCCCAGAACTCACCACCTTTACCTTGCAACTAAACACGAGAGGCAAATCACCACAGCCTGAAGGCAGAATAAAGCAAGAGCAGGCTGGAAAGGGCTTACAGAGATGAGAGATTTTTCCAGCTGGCTGGGCCGGGTGAAATTCACTCAGGTATACACAGCTAATGGGCTGAAACAATCTCTTTAAGGACCTCTGTCATTGAAAACCTCCAGGGGATGGGCAGGTGCTGTTTGGAGAGGGCATCAGCCAGGGGGACCTCTGAGGCAGCAAAAGGGAGAGGAGCAGAGTTACAGGCTCAGCAGTTAGCTCTGATGCCTAAGAAGTGGGATTAGAGAGCAAACCATCTCCCAGCACATGAGGGCACCCAGAGCAAAGTGGCTCCCTGGGGTGGGGTAAGGAGACCCCCACCTCATTCACCTCCTACCTGCAGGGAGGTTGGAGCAAAGAGGGTCCCAGCCCCTTCTCCTTGTGGTGAGAGACAGGAGCAGAAGAAATGGCTCCAAGCTGCCCCAGGGGAGGTTCAGGCTGGATGCTAGGAAACATTTCTTCTCTGAGAGGGTTCCCAGCCACGGGACTGCTCTGCCCAGGGCAGTGCTGGAGTTACCACCCCTGTCTGAAGTCACACCTTCAAAAAAACCAACCTCCAGCCCCCAACCACCTCCACAGGTCATTCATTTAGGAGCAGTGCACTTAGGAACTATCTCCTAGCAGGATGGTAGAAACCACAGCCATAATAAGGTTGTGGGCAACAAAATGTCCTCCAGAGAGGCCCTCAGTGAGTTTTTGGGTAGCAAAGCTATGAGGCTTTCTTCTTTCTTTCTTTCTTTCTTTCCAACAAGTGCACTGCAAATATAATCAGACACAAAAAAAATCAGCTTGCTGGGTGGAAGAAATCACACCTGAGGTGACAGCTAAAGTCACAGAATCACAGAACCAAAGATCCAGGTTGGCAAAAGCCCCTCAGCATCACCAACCCTACTCTGCAAGATTCACCTTAAACCATGTAATAGAATCCTAGAATCAGTCAGGGTTGGAAGGGACTACAAGAATCATCTAGTTCCAACCCCCCTGCCATGGGCAGGGACACCCTACCCTAGGTTAGGCTGGACAGAGCACCACATATCCCCAAGCACCACATCCAAACCACCCTTAAACACATCCAGGGTTGCTGCCTCCACCACCTCCCTGGGCAGCTCATTCCAGTGCCTGACCACTCTTGCTGGGAAAACTTTTTCCTAATGTCCAATCTAAACCTACCCAGCCTCAGCTTGAGGCCATTCCCCCTTGTTCTGTCCCCAATTACCTCTGAGAAGAGCCCAGCAGCAGCCTCTCCACAATGAGCTACCTTCAGGTAGCTGTAGACAGCAATGAGGTCTCCCTTCAGCCTCCTCTTTTTCACACTAACCATCCCCAGCTGTCTCCATTGCTCCTCATCAGATTTACTCTCCAGGCCCTTCAAAGCTTCCTTGCCCTCCTCTGCACTGCCTCCAGCCCCTTCACATCTCTCTTGCAATGAGGTGCCCAAAACTGAACACAACACTCGAGGTGTGGCCTCACCAGAGCCAAGCACAAGTGGGAAAAAAATTGTGGGAGTCAACCTAGCCCTGACCCAGTTCACCCTGAGCCCCAGGTTGGGAACTACAGGGTTAAAACTCCTCTAGGGACTAGAAGAAAATGTTATTCAATCCCATCATTCTGCTACCTCTTTATAAGCTCAAGGTGAGGCCAGCTTGTGCTCTCCTTTCCTCCCCCTCCAGCCTTGTCTGGACAGGAGCTGTTATGGGGTAAACATGTCAAGGGTAGGTCTGTTTTGGTACCTATGGATGGCAAAGGCATTGAGGGGTGGGGAGGATTGGAGAACAGGGGATTATAGGTTTTAGTTCTGGGATGGGGAAAAAATTTCAAGGGGTTTGCTAAGACTTCTGTAGCTTTCTTAGTGTATCTCTCTATCCAAAATGCAATTCTGCTATTTTCTCCAGTTCGTTGGAGAGCTTCATTCTGTCGGCAGTAAAACCGCGGACACCCTGCTAGAGGTGTCCTTCCTTCCTTCCAAGGTGAGCCAGCACAACCTCGTCAGAGCCTTGCCCCTGCCCAGCCATGCTGCTTCCAAACCTGGTGCAGCACAGCACCACGGCAGAGTTTTGGCTGGAAGAGGCCTTGAAGTTCATCAGTTGCAGCTGCTCGCCCAAGCCGAGCCAGGTCACTGCGGAACCACAGCCCTCAGCACCACATCTCCGCAGCTTTCCAATCCCTCCAGGGATGGGGACTCCACCACTGCCCTGGGCAGCTCCTTCCAGGTTTTGATAGCCGTTTGGGGGAGAGAAATTGTTCTTCATGGCCAACCTAAACCTGCCCTGCAGCAACTCGAAGGCGTTTTCTTTTGCCCCTCTCATAGGGAGTTTGCATTTATTGCCAGTTCCCTGGCATCTTAAGGGTCGTTTCTGGGCATCCTGAAGTTTGTTTGGGTGCCTTTAGAGGAAAGAAAGAGTTGAAGAATATACTCTGGGTTCCTGCCTCCCCAAGAGCTCTGCAGACAAGCCACCTTCTTGACCTATTCACGCTGAGGTGCAGGAAGAGCTGCTGCTGATTGAAGTACCCAAACCTTGCCTCCAGCCCCCCCCAGGAGCCACTTGAAGTGATTCCAGAGGGAGATGGGTCCAGCAGCCCAGCCTCACACTCGGTGCTGAGGATCAGAGGCCTCTCCTTCAGCAGCACAAGCCATGAATAACTCCTCTGAAGCCAGTGGGATTTTGCTGAGGCAAAGCTCTTGGAGGAAGGACAGGAAGCTATGAATAGCTCCTCAGAAGGAAAACGCAGGAGAGCAAAACATAATCTGCTCCCCAGAGGATAAGGCAAGGTCTGCAAGTGGCACCATGACAAACATTCTGCCCTCCAAAGCAAGGAATTGCTTAAAGAAGAAACACGCCAACAGAAACGTGGTAGGGGAAGTGACCTGCACTGCAAACTTCAGGGGCATTGACACTTGGCAAAGGCCAGGGCTGGGCAGGTCACCAGCTGAGCCCTCTGCCTTCCCAAAGGCAAGAGAGAAAGAGAAGAAGAGAGAGAGGCTGATGGGCTGGGAAAGAAACTAACCCAGCTGGGATGGAAAGAAGAACAATGCCATGGGATAGAGACACAGAGACACAAACCAACATGGAACCCAACCCCTGAGGCCATCACTGGCACCACTGATGCTGGGGGCAGGCACTGGGCATGGCCCAGACTGCACTCAGAAGCAGATGGGAACCACACTCAGGAGCTGGATTGAGGAACAGAGGGATGGGGCTGGAAGGCAGAAGGGACAGAGTCCTCCTGGGACAGCAGCCAGGGAAGAAGAGGCTTGACCCTGGGAATGCCTCAGCTTGCTGCTGAAGATGCCATCCATGGGCTGCAATCCCTTGGTGGGCAGTTGAGGCTCACCTGTGCTGTCTGCTCCTCCCCACAGCTGCCCCCTCTGCCTTCCTGCCCCCCCAGGGTGTGGCAGAGCTGTGGCAGTGCCCTTGGTGTGCAGAGGAGCAAGTGTCAGGCAGAGCCTTTGTGCCCCCCAGCCCTTGCCCATCAGCTTCTTGCTGCTGGCATCAGCCCCTGGCTGTGCAAAGCTGCCCTGAGCTTCAGCAAGTGCCTGAGTGAGCAGAGCCTGAGCTGGGCAGTGCCAGCCCTGAGCAGGATTGGTGCTGGCCCAGCTCAGAGCTGGAGAAGCCCATAACATCTATGGAATATTTATTTCCCCAGTACACCCATTCCAGTCAATCATTCCCTGCTGATGATGCTGATGGACCTTAGGAAAGGCAATCTCACACCACCTCTAACAAGGTCATTAGCAGAAACACTTGGGGAACTCAGAAGTCCTCTCCTAGGACTTCCAACACGGCTGAGCACAGACAGCACTACTCTGGTTTTGCAATCCATGCACAATTTATTTCTGTAGCAGGAAAAATATTAGCCTGACAAACATCTTTAGTTAATCAGAAGCTCTCTAATCAGGAGGAAATTAACCTGATTCCAAGGAGCTGGAGAAAGTTCACATCAGTATTCAGAGTGGAGTGTGGCAGATCTATCAAATCCATAATTACAGCAATCCACAGCTGCTTCAGCTGCACAAAATAATGAGTGGCCCACTGAGAGCTGGTGTCCATGAAATGGGAAGGAGAGGCCATCTGCTGTGGGGCACTGCTCTGACTTCATGCTTTGGGAATGGAGAGCCTGAGCTCCTCTGACACACTCTGTGTGTGGAGTTAGCACAAGACCACAGAATGTTAGGGGTTGGAAGGCACCTCCATAGAACCTCCAGTTCAAAACCCCTGCCAGAGCAGGAGCAGAGAATCTAGCACAGGTCACACAGGAACACATCCAGACAGGACTGGAAAGGCTCCAGAGGAGGAGACTCCACAACCTCTCTGGGCAGCCTGTGCCAGGGCTCTGGGACCCTTACAGTCAAGAAGTTCTTCCTCGTGTTGAGGTGGAACTTCCTGTGCTGCAGTTTCCATCCAGTGCCCTTGTGCCATCCCAGGGAACAAAGTGAGCAATGTTTGTCCCTGACTCTTCCATCCTGACCCCCAGCCCTCAGCTATTGATAGACATTGATCAGATCCCCTCTCAGCCTTCTCCTGAGGTCCTATCACAGGGTGCAAGTGAGAAGAGTTTGAGTCCAACCCCCCTGCCAGAGCAGGACCAGAGAATCCAGCTCAGGATGCACAGGAACACATCCAGACAGGGCTGGAAAGGCTCCAGAGAAGGAGTTATGGCTGCAAATGATCCAAATCACAGCATCACTGAATGACAGCAGCTGGAAGGGGCCTATGGAGATCACCCAGTCCAACCCACCAGCTTGCCCAGGATCACACTGCTCAGGTTCAGACTCTCTCCAGAGAAGGGGACTCCACCACCTCCACAAGGTCTTATAGCAATAGGACGAGAGGCAAAGGTTTGAAACTGGAGCAGGGGAGATTTAGGTAGGACGTCAGGAGGAAGTTCTGCACAGTGAGGGTGGTGACACACTGGATCAGGCTGCCCAGGGATGTGGTTGAGGTCCCATCCCTGGAGACATTCAGGATCAGACTTGCTATGATCCAGGGCAGCCTGTTCTCGTTGGAGGTGTCACTGCTGCCTGCAGGGGGTTGGACAAGATGACCTCTGAGGGTCCTTTCCAACCCCGTGCAAGCTGTGAACCATCCAGTCCAACCCCCCTGCTGGAGCAGGGCACCCCCAGCAGCTTGCCCAGCAGCACAATGCCCAGGCTGGGTTTGGAAGCTCTCCAGAGAAGACTCCACAACCTCTCTGGGCAGCCTGCTCCAGGCCTCCAGCACCCTCAACACCAAACAACTTTCTCCTCGTGTTCAGGCAGCCCCAACTAACCCCAGCAGCAAACGGGAAAGGGTAAAAATAAAAAGCCATGATGAGCTCTGGCTTGAAATTATGCACCTGAGCTCCCTCCCTAAGACAGCAGCTGCCACTCACTGCTCAAACAGACTCATTTCAGTGTCCCAGAACCAGAAGCAAGAGAATCAACGAGAACTGTGGATGGGAAAACGACATCTGCTCTTCTGCCTCCCACCTTCAGCCCCCCAATATTAGTCACCCAGGGAGATGTGATATGGTGGTGAACATCCACGTTCACTACATGGCCCCCCCTGATTGAGGGCAGGGAGCAGCAGAGATGAGAATCACAGAAGGGCTCACCGAGGAGGGGACAGAAAAAAAGCACCTGGGAAGTGCACTTGGAGTTGGTGTAACCCTCAGAGGAAGCTGAGCATGGGTAGATGTGGTGTGAGGGATGTGGTGTGGAGGTGAACTTGGCAGTGCAGGGGTCAAAACTGGACTGAATCATATGATCCTAGAATGGCTCAGGCTGGAATGGTCCTCAGAGCTCATCTGCTCCAACCTCCCCAACATGCCCAGGGACACCTCTCAGCTACACTCAGCTGCTCAGGGCCTCATCCAACCTGACCTTCAGCACCCCCAGCAAGGAGGCAGCCACAGCCTCCCTGGGCAGCCTGGGCCAGACTCTCACCAACCTCACACTGAAGAGCTTCTTCCACAGCTCCAGTCTAACCCTGCTCTGCCTCAGCTCCAAACCATTCCCCCTTGGCCTGTCTCCAGACACCCTCAGCACAAGTCCCTCTGCAGCCTTCCTGCAGGATCCCTTCAGGCACTGGCAGGCAGCTCTGAGGTCCCCCTGGAGCCTTCTCCTCTGCAGGCTGCACACCCCCAGCTCCCTCAGCCTGTGCTCACAGCAGAGCTGCTCCAGCCCTGGGATCACCTTGGTGGCCTCCTGTGGACTCGTTCCAAGAGACATGTGTCCTCCTCCTGCTGGGGACAGCAGAGCTGGAGGCAGTGCCTTCCAGTGAGGCAGTGAGGAGCGTGCACACATCCTATTCTTAATAGCTAATTTCAGTTAATTGATTGAAGTTCAGGCAAGCAGCCCCCACTGACAGCCAAGCAGCCAATTCTTCCACAGACAAGGGAAGGAACAAAGCACCGAGATGGATCTGTCAGAGACTCTGCTGCAGCTGGCAGAGCTACAGGCAGAGCTCTGGACTCTTGGGTGCCTAATTACAAGATTAATTATCTGCAGGCGAGGTGGGGTGGGGAGGGTTATGATTATCTTGTCTGGCATCTCGAACCAGGAGCGCAGGACCTCAGTGTCTGGCTGCTGGAATGAGTTAAGTCTATTTGGGAAAACACTGGGCTCTGTCTCAGGCACCCAGCCTCTTCCCCATCCCCCCTCGGGAAGTTCATTATCTTCCCTGTCAGGGGATAAATCCAGACGTCACACAAAATGTTCACATCATCGTTTCCAACCCTATCAGAGCCATTCAGCCCCTGAATGAAGTGAAGTCTGCTCACCTACGTTCCCCCTTTCTCATGTAAATCCAAGCAAACAGCTCAAGTCGCCCCATTATTGCCTCATTGATGAATTCCTCAGCTGGAGCTCACTGTCACTGCCTGCCACAGCATCCTGCAGCCCTCCTCCACCGCTCTGGCATCGTGAGGGTCTGCTGCCAACACCCCTGTGTTCAGCTCTGCTCCTCAGGGGCCAGCACCACAGCAAGGCAACAGAGCAGCACAGGAGCCCTGCACGGTGGCTTTGGAAGGACCTCTGCAGATCACCCAGTCCATGGTTAGCTGCTAAAGCAGGGCACCCACAGCAGCTTGCCCAGCAGCACAATGCCCAGGGTGGGTTGGAAGCTCTCCAGACAAGGAGACTCCACAACCTCTCTGGGCAGCCTGCTCCAGGCCTCCAGCACCCTCACAACAAACAACTTTCTCCTCCTGCTCAGGCTTCCACTTTGTGCCCCTTGCCCCTTGTCCTGTCCCTGGGCACCACTGACAGAGCCTGGCCCCAGCCTCTTGCCCCCCACAGCTCCTTTAGCTCTTGATGAGCATTGCTCAGACGCCCTCTGGGGCTGCTCTTCTGCAGGCTCAACAGCCCCAGGGCTCTCAGCCTTTGCTCCTGAGAGCTCCCCCAAGCCCCTCAGCAGCTTTGCAGCCTCCTGTTGTCTCCCACCCTTTAGCTACTACTCAGTACTGAGGTCCCATCTGCTGGGCACTGGTGAGATGCATCAGGAGTGTTGGGCTCCCCAGTACAGTGGAGACAGGGACACACTGGAGCAACTGCAGTGAAGGGCCATGAAGATCAGCAAGGGTCTGAAGCCTCTGTTGGACAAGGAGAGTCTAAGAGAGCTGGGTCTGTTCAGCCCAGTGACCATAAGGCTCAGAGGGACCTTACCCATGTGCACAAACACAAAGGATGGAGCAAGGTTCCTCTCAGTGGTGCCCATGAGGCAATGGAAACAAATGGGCAATTCCATTTAAACCTAAACCCCTCTTTTTTTTTTTTATGGTGAGGTTGGTCAGACTCTGCAGCAGGTTGCATAGAAAATGCCTGTGGAATGTCTACCCTTGGACAGCTACCTGAAAGGAGGTTGTGGAGAGGCTGCTGCTGGTCTCTGCTTACAGGTAAATAGTGACAGAACAAGAGGGAATGGCCTCAAGCTGCCGCTGGGTAGGTTTAGATTGGACATTAGGAAGGATTTTTTCCCAGCAGAGGTGGTCAGGCACTGGAATGAGTTGCCCAGGGAGGTGGTGGAGTCACCAGCCCTGGATGTGTTTAAAGGTCGTTTGGATGTGGTGCTTGGGGCTATGGTTTAGGGTGCACCTTGCAGAGCAGGGATCTGGGTTGAAGCTGATCATCCTGAGAGGCTTTGCCAGCCTCAATTATTCTGTGGTGCTGGGCTCAACCCACTCTGCACCCAGCCTGGCTTAGTGCCTGGGGCTGGCCTGACCCAGCTGCAGGGCTCTGCCCTTGGCCTTGGTGAACCTCCTGCACAGGAGATGCTCCTGGAGATTTACACCTTTTGCCAGTGCTGATTGATGGTTACCATTAACAGAGATGAGCCAAATGTGAATTTAGGAAGTGTTAAAATAGGGTTTAAAAAGCATGAAAGGACTCCTCCATCACCAGCTAACGGTGCTGAAAACTCAGAGCCCCCAGCTACTTGATTTCCACAGCAGCAGAGCCTGCAGAAAGATTTCACCCAACCAAGATGAGCTGAAACATTTTCTTACACTGCTGTAATCAAACCTAAGCAATGGGGGGGGAATCATTTGGCTGCTACTGGCATAAAAAAATTTTAAAAAATCATAAAAACACAAAACCACAGAACAAGAGGCAGTAATGAAAGAGAAATAACACGGAAAAAAAAATGTGGTTGGAATGTCATAAAACCAATGGACTTTACAGCAGCACCCAGCTGCTCCTTTTTGCAAGGCAGGCAGCAGGTGGGTTTGACTCAGAAAAAGAGAGGAAAGAAGGAAACAGCACTGACTGCAACCCTGTGCAACCCCCACAAGAGGAAGGTGAGGCAGCAGTCAGCGAGCCCAGGTGGCCAAGAAGGCCACCAGCATCCCAGCCTGGAGCAGCAAAGCTGTGGCCAGGGGTTGTGCCCCTGGACTGGGCACTGGTGGGGCTGCACCTTGGATCCTGGGTTCAGGTTTGGGCTCCTCACTCCAAGAAGGACATTGAGGGGCTGGAGCAGAGCCAGAGAAAGGCAACAAAGCTAGGGAAGGGTCTGGAGAACAGGGCTGGGGAGGAGCTGCTGAGGGTGTTCAGCCTGGAGAGAAGGAGGCTGAGGGGAGACCTCCTTGCTCTCTGCAGCTCCCTGAAAGGAGGCTGGGGCCAGATGAGTGTTGGGCTCTTCTCCCTAGTGATAAGGGCAAGAGGAAATGACCTCAAGCTGCCCCAGGGCAGGTTTAAGTTGGACATTAGAAGAAACTTCTTCACTGAAAGGGTTCTCAGATGCTGGCCCAGGCTGCCCAGGGAGGTGGTGGAATCCCCATCCCTGGAGACATTTAAAGAGGCAGAGATTGTAATATTGAAGGCCACGGTTTAGCCCCAGCCTTGGCAGAGTTTGAGAACGGTTGGCCTGGAGGATCTTTAAGGTCTTGTGCAACCAAAGCAATTCTGTGACCCTAAAATGACATTTTAAAAAAAACATCATGACTGGAACCTTGCCCTGGGCTGAAAGCTTCAACCACTCCAGGGGATTTCTAGAGGTGTCTCTGTGCAGATGCAGTGGGACACAAGATGGTTTATGAAGAATCAGGGTTAGCAGAAGCCTTTCATTCTGCTCCTTGGGTTGAGAGGAAAATGTATTTGTAGCCTGTTGGACTCAGTCAGACAAGCAAGAAGCATTCTTCTTCCTCCCTTGCCATTGTTCTCCCCTGCTCTGAGCAAAGATAGAATGAGTGCAGAGGGATATTTTAGTCTAAATGGTCTCTCCTGATTCAGAGACATCACTTTCTGCCAAGCTGAAAGCATCACGGGGACTGGAAAGATCTGAGCTGGCTGGAACACAAAGAATTGGTGATGCTGTGGCTCTGTGACTTGGGACAGGGCAAGATGAGGATCAGGATCAGCCTGCTTGCCACTCTGGGGGCATTTCCTCCAGGAGCTCACTTCCCATTGCTATAAATAATCCTACATAGATTCACAGAATGGTGTGGGCTGGAAGAGACCTTCAGTTCCAACCCCCTGCCATAGGCGGGGACACCTCCCACCAGCCCAGGTCACTCAAGGCCTCATCCAGCCTGGCCTTGAACACCTCCAGGGAGGGAGCAGCCACAACCTCCCTGGGCAACCTGTGCCAGTGTCTCCCCAAGTCAGTGTTTTACATGAGTTAGGTGTTAAAGGTGCTTGGTGCAAGGGCTCAATAGCTGACCAAGCATGACGAGGAGCACTCCAAAAGCAAGAGAGCAGAGCTTCCCTGTGCAGAAAACCTCTCACCACCCTCACTGGAAAAAAAACCCAATCCTTCCAAGTCCAGCAGTCCTTCTTCACCCCAGAGAAGTGAAAAATGGGCAGGGATTGTCAGTGAGAGGAGTTTTCATCACCCTGAGCAGAGCCAACACATGCAGCAGACCTTCTGCCTTCCACACTCGGGGAGCAGCAGCAGGTCCCTGCCCCAGCAGGCAGCACACTGCAGCAGCAGGCAGCACCTCACTGCTGCTCTTCTGCAGCTGTGCCTTTGACCAGATCTTGTCCCCTGGAGCCCAACAGCCAAGTCCTGCCCCAATAAGGCTTTTTCTAAAGAGGGTAAGTTTAATTCTGGAAACAGTTCCTAAAGCTTTAGGCATGTGGTGTAGCAGTGGGCTCAGCAGTGTTGGGTTAAAGGTTGGACTTCAGGCCCTTAAAGATCTTTTCCAGCCTAAGCCATTCTGTGACCTAAATAATTTCTCTTGTGAGTGGTTCTGCTCTGCTGAGACCTCACCTCCAATCCTGCCTCCAGTCTCAGCTGCCTCTCAGCCCACCCTGGTCTTCAATGTGGGATGCTCCACTTTGCGTGCTGCTGCTTTATCTCTCAAGCTGAAGGATTCCTAAGCCAGCACTAAATAAAACACTTCCAGTAAGGAAACACAAACCTTTCCAGAGTGAACAGCCTTGATGACACTGAGTAATTATATGAAGCACTTAATTAAATAGCACTGCCTCACAGACAGGGACCTCATCAACCAGCAAAGCAGCCAGTTCAAACCCACAAAGGGTTTCCAAAGCAGGTTCGTCTCCTAGGGCCATTTCACTACACAAACATGGAGAGCAGCCCCCTGGAGACAAGGGGAAGCATAAATCAGGCCTCCAGTCAGGATGAACACCAAGGCCTGGATGTTCTTAGTCCTGACCTCTGAAAATGTACAAAAATAAAAACAGTGAAGCAGCTCTGTGAGGAGCAAAGACTGAGAGCCTGCAGAAGAGCAGCCCCAGAGGGCATCTGAGCAATGCTCAGCAAGAGCTAAAGGAGCTGTGGGGGGCAAGAGGCTGGGGCCAGGCTCTGTCAGTGGTGCCCAGGGACAGCACAAGGGGCAAGGGGCACAAACTGGAAGCCAGGAGGTTCCACCTGAGCAGGTGGAGAAACTTGTTTGGTATGAGGGTGCTGGAACCTGGAGCAGGCTGCCCAGAGAGGTTGTGGAGTCTCCTTCTGTGGAGGGCTTCCAAAGGCACCTGGGCATTGTGATCAGAGAACCACAGAATGATAGAGGTTGGAAAGGGCCTCCAGAGATCATTCAGTCCAACATCCCTGCTAAAGCAGGGTCACCCAGGGTAGTTAACTCAGGAATGCATCCAGGTGGGTTTGAGAGTCTCCAAAGAAGGAGACTCCACATCCTCTCTGGGCAGCCTGCTCCAGGGCTCTGTCACCCTCACTGTAAAGAAGTTTCTCCTTATGTTGAGCTGAAATCTGTTTGCTGTGAGGGTGCTGGAGGCCTGGAGGAGGCTGCCCAGAGAGGTTGTGGAGTCTCCTTGTCTGGAGAGCTTCCAGACCCCCATGACGTTGTGCTGCTGGGCAAGCTGCTTTGGGTGCCCTGCTTTAATAGTGGGGTTGGACTGGGTGATCCCCAGAGACGCCTTCCAACTGCACCATGCTGGGGTTCTGCATAACTTCTCCTTGCCTGTGTGGTGCACACATCTTTGCCTACCAAGCAAAGCAAGCATCTGTGCCTACTCTCTGCTGGGGCACCTGCAGATGGAAACCTGTTTGCATTGGGTTGGAGAGCAAAGTGTGAGGAGTGAGGTGTGGTGGCTTGTCCAGGGTGGTGAGATTGAAGGTGCAGCATGGCACAGATCTGCAATGGCACCAGAGCAGAGCAATGCCCTTGGTGTTTTCTCACCTGGCATCTGTAAAGGCAGTGGACCACCACTGTGCAGGAGATCAAGAGGAGTCTCTGGCCCTTTCCAACTGCTTTTTCATACAATCAGAGAAGTGTTTTGGTTGGAAGAGATCTTTAAGATCACAGACTGACAGAATGTTATGGGTTGGAAGGGACCTCTAGAGACCATTGAGTCCAACCCCCCTGCCAGAGCAACATCACCTAGGGCAGGTAGATCATGAAGGCCAACCCTTAACCCACTAAAACATGGCCCTCAGCACCACAGCTACACAGCTGTGAAACCTCTGCAGGGATGGAGAATCCACCACCAGAGAAAAGGGAAGGATAAACCCATGCTAGGCAAAGAAAGTTACCAGTTAAAGAAGCACTTCCTGCGACACAACTTAATTAAACATGACAGTACACAGCAATTTTGTTTCTCTGGCTCATTAGGACAAGGGTTGTTAACCACACTTACTGCCAAGGCAGAAGGTCAAGTGGATTTCAGGCTCCTTTCATCACTGGATAGATGGAGAATGGGGCAGGAGGGGGAACTGAACTGGGTAATTGTGCAGCCAAATGTTGCTAAACCCTGAGGGGCCCAGAACTGTACACAGTACTCCAGATGTGGCCTCACCAGGGCAGAGCAGAGGAGCAGCAGAACCTCTCTTGACCTACTCACCACAGCCCTTCTAATCCACCCCAAGATGCCATCGGCCTTCTTGGCCACCAGAGCACATTGCTGGCTCATGGTCAGTGTCCCACCAGGACCCCCAGGTCCTCTTCCCCTTTGCTGCCTTCCAGCAGGTCAGTCCCCAACCTATACTGACCCCTGGGGTTGTTCTTGCCCAGGTGACCCCAGCCCAAGCATTCTGCAACTCTGCCAAGACTGGGGCTAAGCCGTGTCCCTCAGCACCACATCTCTGCCCCATCTAAAACACTCCCAGGGATGGGGATTCGACCACCTCCCTGAGCAGCCTTTCTGAGAACCCTTTGAGTGAAGAAACTTCTCACATCCAATCGCCCCTTCCCCTGGTGCAGCTTGAGCCCATTTCCTCTTGCCCTTATCACTAGAGAGAGAGCCCAACCTCCTTTCAGGGAGTTGTAGAGAGCAAAAAGGTCTCCCCTCAAGCTTCTTTTTCTCCAGGCTGAAGAGCCCCAATTCCAAAACTCCCAAGTGAGGCTGATGAAATGTTCAAGCAGCCTCTTTTCCCTGCTGCTTCACTTGGCAATTTCTCACTATTTTTAAGAGCAGCCCCAGCACGGATTAAATGTCCATGATAGCACACTTGAAAAAAAACACCCAACCTTCAAAGCCACAACTGGAAGTTATTCTGCTTCTTGCATTAGAACCTCCTTGAAAAAGCTCCTGGTCTGAAGAGATAACAGCAGAGCTTTGATTTGAAGCCTTCTGTGCTGCTCAGGGTGTTTGTGTATTAAAGTGACACAGCCTCAAGTTTCCAGCCTGGAGAGGACAGAAAGCAGGTCCTGGTTTAACAGGAGTGGGTAGTGAAGGAGCTTAGACAACACTACTGAGGATTTTGGAAGGCTCCCCTCAACCAACAAAAA
>VWZI01013036.1:907552-943897 GCA_013396835.1 Psilopogon haemacephalus | reverse complement strand
TTTTTTTTAAAGTCAGGAAAAATGAAATTGTATTTCTTATAGTTTAAACTAAATATAACAGCATAAGGAGAACATGCTACTGCAGAAAAGAAAATAACCTTAAGGAAGACGGGGGAAGGGGTTAAGTGGTGGTGAAGCACCAAAAGCAGCAGCAGCCAAAACAGCAGCAGGGGAAGATAGCAGCAGGCACAGCAGAAGCAGCAAAAGGAAGGTACAAGCTGTGCTTCCAGACATAAGGCTCTTGATGCTCCAGTGAAATGATATTAATTTATCCATTGTTGCTATTGGAAGGGACCTCAAAGATCATCTACAACATAAACCATTCTATGATTCTATATGGCCTATCCCTAGAATGTTCACCACCCCACTAGGAGCTTCCACTTCTAAGTTTCGGGGTTGTTTTTTTTCTCTGAGCTAGAAATCCAGCTCAAACAGCCACAACCTACTAAGCCCTGAGGATTTTACAGTTTTGTAAGTCTTGAGTAACACATTTTCTTCTGAAATGTTTTCTCTAGTACAGTGCACGAGGGAGAAGGCCTGAGAAAACCAGACCTGTGCAATGAAAACCGTTGTTTTTGTGGGATTTTTGCCTTGTTTCCATTTAGATGTTGGATTGTGTGTAGGAAGTCTTGACACAGATTCTTTTTTTTGGCATAAATATTTTTATTGATTCAATTTCTAACTATGCTAATTTATACGTGGCAAAAAAAAAAAAATCTCAAGCAATCATCCAAACAATTTCATTCCTGCACACTCTCACATCTGTTTAACTGTGTCAAATATGCAGATGCATGTGCTGATATCTACCTCCTACGCCTCTTTTTGAATCAGATAAGCTTTTGCACAGATTCCTTTTCTGGTCTTATGCCAAAGTCTTATATTCCAAGAAAAAAAAAAAAATTTGAAATGTGTTTTCATTGTGTAAGTTCCTACCTGGTTCTTCAAAAGTAATCTTCTGAAGGAGGTATTTTGTCCACATCTAGAGAGCAAAGAAAAAAAAAGATACTTCCCATCTAACTTTCTAGCAAGCATCTGCACAACACTTTAGTCAACAGTGTTAAACTTCAGGAACTGATTTAGATAAGACTTTCTCCTAGTTAAAGGGACAACTACAGGCAGCCAGAGAGACTTGTACAGTTAACATAAGCTCAAACAAGATGAGATCAAAATTCTTATATGAGTTGTGATGACAGTAGCTGCTCATGACCTTACGATCTCTAACCATAAAGGTTGCATTCCAGTAACAAGATTCATGTTAAGGCCAAGGGAGAGTTTTTCAGGTAGCATCCTTATGATTATTCATATCGAAGGAGTTATTTTCCATTATTTAGAAGCTGTTGACAATTTTGTTTCTTCTTTTCACCGTAAGCCATTGCTGCAGATGACTCAACTGAAAACTAATAACCTAATATACTGGCAGCTACTTTGTTTTGCAAACTTGTTCACTCCATAAGTGGACTGGATCCAGGAATCTCTCGTTTGCTTTGATTTAAGCACTACATTTCAAAATCACTGTTATTGACACCTGATGCTTTATGTCTTAAAGTGATATTCAGCCATTATGGTTTCAGGTTTCAAACTGAAATGATAACTACATTTTTAGAAGAATGGTTGCATTCTGGAAGACTTTTTATGTCATCTTTTCCCATGCACACCTGCATGGGCAACATAAGTGTGATGGTTTGGGAGTTAGCTGCCCCCCCTCCATGATGAATTCACCCAGACTAGACTCAGCCAGCTGGAAGTTAGGGAATGAAACTATATTCACAGCTTAGCACAATTCACAAGCAGATATTTACAATATATTACAAATATTTCCAGCTATGTACAGAAATAGATAAGTTAAAAGTAATACAGAAATTAGAGTCCCCAGGAAGGGCTCCCAACCACCTTTCCACCTTCTTTCTATGCCCCTTTCTTATCCCAGAATCTACCTTATGTGTAAGTTGAGTTGGAAGGATCAGACAAGGGGGTTAGAAGCAGAATTGATTAGTTGAGTTACACAGATCCAAGCAGAAGCCAGAGAGAGACACAGACACCAACAGACTCTGCAGACAGAGGGACAGTGTCTTGTCTATGTTTATGTCCTTGTTGTTGTACATCTCAGCAAACCTATGAGTGCAGTAGACATCACCATTGTTTTATTTTCACAGCCTATCATCTAATTTTTCGTATTAAAATATTCCAGATAGCCTCAAACCAGCACAACACTCTAGGTTTATGCAGATTTTTAAAGCTGATCAATACATGATAAACATATTTTTAGAAGAATGCCTGTGTTCTGGAAGACTTTTTATGTCATCCTTCCCCATGCACACCTGCATGGGCAACGTAAGCTGAATTTCTCTTGCATCCAGGGAAGTCTTTGCAGCTTTGCAAAATTGCTCATTAATGAGACTAAATCAGTGTCAAAGCAAGGATCGTGAACCACCAACTTGCCTTGTAGGCAATTTGAATTCTTCCTTCCCCTCTTCATTTATCTTCCCTCATTCACTTCCCAGCCTCCAGGCACTATGTGAACATTAGGGAAAAGCACGTGCTGCCTTTTTCATGTGTACATAGCAAAAATTTCATAAACACATTAACCATGGTGTAACTTCCTAGTCCTCATCATCCACTTTCAGTGGCTTGCATAAAATATTACATGACCATTCTGGTGTTTTGCTTTTCTTAATGGAGATACTTTGTGTACTTCTTTACCAAGAAGCAATAACAAAAGTCTAGATGAATGGAAAGCGCTCTGATTATTTGTATGTTAATGTCCTAATATAAGCCTAACAGCCAAAAGTTATTAATAGTCCAAATGCCCAAGATCTTGCTGAGAGTACAAGTAGATTTCCAGTTTTCCCAAGAGGAACCAACTATGAGGAACTCTGCTTTACACTAAAATAGCAGGATGCTACCAATGACAGATTGCAGCCTGGTTTTCAGCCCTTTGTCTGAGTGAAGGCAGCGAAAGCCGAATAACAGTCTCAAAACCCCTGAACCAGCATCAGGCCATGGACTTGTTCTGATGTTACAAAGTCAACAAAGTTAATGACATTTCGCAAGCAGCAACAGCTCTAGTTCTGTTAGCAAAACACTCACAAGTACGCAAGAAAAGAGAACATGTTCAGGCACTAGTCACAGCTTAAAAGTGAAAAGAGAGGCTGTTAGGAATGGTACCGCAAGCTCAGCTGTGCTACTCTTTTCACCCAGGAGTATAGCTTTTCAGACCTGGTTTTGTTCCCAAACGCTTCAAATGCCCTTTTCTCTGAAACAGACAACATTATAGGAATTGTATACACTTCTGCTAGGAATCTTATACACTTCCAAGTAGTCCTGTACTCAAAAAGCAGAATGCGTATATGATTAACTGATTAAGGAAACAGTTTCAGTTGTAAGATACTAAGGACCATTATCAATAATTGTAATGAGAGAGGAAAAAAAAAAAAAATCTCTGCCCTTCTATCATCACTAATTATCTGGTTAATACTGTCAGCCAAGAGGCCAAGGAAAGAACAGAGCTACCCTCTCAAACCAGGTGCTACCTCCAGGGCACGACAGAAACGTGTTGGCAGAAGAGCGAGGAGACCTGCCCTAGTACTCCTAGGCTATGCCTAGGGATGTCTTTTTTTTTTTTCTCCACGTGCTATAATTTTAGTAAAAATGGCATAAGAAGAAAAAAAATTATGAAACGTTCTTGACAGTCTCTTTTAAAGTTTGTCAAAGATTTAATAAAATTATTGGAAGTGCAGCAAGCCTGTCAAGGTGTAGATGGCTGTGTGCCTGGAAACGCTTATATGCTGTCCATTACTACAGCTAATCCAGCCCCAGGCTGGATTAATTTGTATGATGTTAAAAGAAAAAAAAAAAGGGAAAAAAAAAAAACCCTTCCAGCTACCCAAAGGTGTCAAAGTAGGATAGCACAGACAGAATGCTTGGGAATATAGCCACTGTCATTGCACTGAGGGAATGCAACCAGGTGTCCACTCTCTTAATCCTCTACAATCAAGGCTGAATTCTGGCCTCTTGTGCAGACACAGTGTAAGTCAAGTGAGAGCTGGACTGATCAGGGAGAAAATCTCCCCAGATTTTAATAAAGAGCCCTCTAAGGACTGGCATACTCATAACAGTTGAGAGGTGAGATAGAAAAGACATCCACTTATTTCAACAATAAACTGTGACATCTTATTTAAGTATTTAAATCCAAAGCATTGCAAGATTATTAGTTCACATGCTCACAGGATGTCAGAGGCTGGAAGGGACCCAAAGAGATCATCAAGTCCAAATCCCCTGCCAGAGCAGGACCAGACAATCTAGCTCAGGTAACACAGGAACACATCCAGACAGGCCTTGAAATTCTCCAGAGAAGGAGACTCCACAACCTCTCCGTGCAGCCTATGCCAGTGCTCTGGGACCATTACGGTCAAGAAGTTGCCTCTTGTGTTGAGCTGCAACCTCCTGTGCTGCAGCTTCCATCCATTGCTCCTTGGCCTATCCCAGGGACCAAGTGAGCAGAGCTTGTCCTGCCACTGACCCCCAACCCTCAGATATTTATAAACATTGATTAAATCCCCTCTCAGTCTTCTCTTCTCCAGACTAAGCAGCTCCAAGTCCCTCAGCCTCTCCTCGTCAAGTAGTGCTCCATTCCCCTCAGCATCCTGGTAGCCCTCCTTTGAACCTTCTCCAGCAGATCCCTGTCTCTCTTAAACTGGGGAGCCCAAAACTGAAGGCAGTTGCCATTACATTTAAGCCTATTGCTCCTTTTTCTTTTTGGATCCCCAAGAGCTTTCAGAGGCCCTTCACTACTGACAATAATAATGTCTATATGTGGATATCCTTAATTAATAATTTCAATCTTATTTTTATGGAACAATATATATTCATAAACACCGATGAGGTCTAAGTGTGAATGCCAGGAGGCGAGAGCCAGGCTCTGCTGGGTGAAGCCTGATGACAGGACAAGGGACAGTGGGTGAAAGCTGAGCCACAGGAAGTTTCATTTAAACATGAGGAGGATTTTTTTCCCCTGTGAGCACTGGAACATGCTGTCCAGGGAGGCTGTGGCATCTCCTCCTCTGGAGATATTCAAAACCCACCTGGATTCATTCCTGTGTGATCTACTCTAGGAGATGCTGCTCTGGCAGGGGGGTTGGACTGGATGAGCTTTTGCTGTCCCTTCCAGCCTCTGACATTCTGTGAAAAACACAAGCAGGAGAGTACTCTTTATTTGGGCTGTCTAAGACAATAACTGCCTTAAAAATAATAGACTACATTACAGTGGTCTGCACAGTCTTTGCTCGTGCCCATAATGCCAGTACAGAAAAGAAGAGGGAAAGAGAGGGAAAGGGGAAGCTATATAAAAGAGATAATCTCAACAATCAAAGCACAAGGGAATTGCCTTTTCTACAACAACCAAAGAAAACTGGAGCAACTGAATCCAAAAGCAATGTACTCTAGCCAGAGGTGTCAGAAGTAATATCATTTGACTCAGGCTTGACAATGGAGCACAGTAGTAACTCCCTTCTCAACTTACTGCCTTTGTACATTTTGCAGGGCAATCCTGTTCTCCTGTTTTGGTACAGAAGCTGCATGTGCATCAGTATGTTGTCTCTTTCTCTTTAGTTTCTTTTATGGTTATGACTGGAGTGTAATGCATTTCTCTCAGTGTTCTCCCTTTAATGATCTCTGTCTCCCACCAAGCCCACAGTGTAAACAAGATGTGACATTACTGCAGTGCAGCCACCATTTAAACTGAGATATTATAGGAAGGACAACACACTTCCACCCTCTGCATTTATGGTACTGAAGAGTTATGCACACAATAAACATCATTTGCCACTTTCATACGAAAACGATGAATGAAGGAGAGGTATTTAATAAAATCCCTTACAGCTGATAATCAGGTGATGAATCAGAGTCATTGCCTCCGCAAAATACTTTATTTTAAAGTCGCATTTGTCATAAAGCAAACAGGTACATTTCTGACTTGTTTAGTAGGTTAAATGTGACATCTTTCTCCGTACCAGAAAAGAGAGAGAAAGAACTAGCTGCAATATCATGAACGAGAATTCCATCAGTTTGTTTGGAGAAATTCATGTCAGAACCACTCCACATTCCAGACTGACACAGATGGAGCACATACCAAGGCTAGAAAGCCAAGCATTAACACAGAATAGAAATGTGGGATGCTGCAGTAGAGTCTGCCTCACCCACAGTGAGGTGGAGAGCAGTCTGGTGAGTGTAAATGCAGTTATCATGGCCCACGCCAACTACTCTTGTAGAAACAGACTATATCCTTCCCCAGTCCCACATCAGGGACTGATTCTGATGCTGTCCTTGTATACTAGAGTTAGGACAGGGAATGAAAAATCCTGGTGCTGTCCTGATATACATGAGATAAGACAGGGAATGAAAAACTCTTTCATTTACCTCCCTCCACAAAGGAACAAGGAGCAATGGATGGAAGCTGCAGCACAGGAGGTTGCAGCTCAACACAAGGGGGAACTTCTTTCCTGTAAATGTCCCAGAGTACTGGAATAGGCTCCCCAGTTGTGGAGTCTCCTTCTCTGGAGCTTTTCCAGGCCTGTCTGGATGTGTTCCTGTGTGCCCTGAGCTAGATTGTCTGGTCCTGCTCTGGCAGGGGATTTGGACTGGATCTCTTTGGGTCCCTTCCAACCCCTGGCATCCTGTGATCCTATCTAGGATTCCTAACTGAATATGTGTTTAGAAAAGTGATTTCTTGAGGTTTTGCACTGATATACACAATTTCCCTTTCTGCAGAATGTTGCTGCACTTATAAAAGTTGCGCTTATTACAGTGACTTAAAACTGAGGTCAAACAACGAAATAGCAGTTTAAAAGGTTAAGGACCCTTTGATCAGGTCACTAAAGACTCCGTTCACAGGTGAACTGTTGCGCTTCCAAAGTTTTATGCTAAAAGTTAATACACTTAAGATAATCAATCTCAGCTGCACCAGACCTTCAGTAATTTTGTTTCCATCATCAAATAAGCCTTGTGGGGTTGAATAGAGTGGTAGTTCATAATGAAGCACTTCATATAGAAGCAGCTGTCTCCTCACCTGTTTCCTAGCCCATCTAGAGGCCCGGAGAAATTCTTCAATTTAGCAAGCAAACTTAAGTCATTATTAGAAATGACAGGGAAACCTGATGAAATTGTACTCTCAATTGGAAAACAAAATTGCAATCAGGCCAACATGATTTCCTCGTGGTCTGACCATGCTAATGCCAAGTCAAGACATGGGCAAATGTATTTAAAAGTCATAATGGAGTATTACCATGCAATCTCTTTTTACTGGCCCTTATTAATATAAAACTTCAATTTGCATGTAAATGCGGTCAACTTTCATATCATCAAAATACATGAGGCTTGGGAAAGTAATGAATTGAAGTTTGATGCGGCAATTACTGACGTTTATAAAGAATTTTAAAGAGGTCATTCTAGCCCTGGCTGAGAAAATGAGGAAATCAACAGGGAATATTGTCAATATAGCAACAGTGGGAGTTGGAGTCAGTCCCAGGTGTTAGGAGGCCAGATGATGATTAATAGAGAGGGAGTACGAAGCCTTTCACCCAGAAGGACTGGGCTGGACTTGAGGCTCAATAACAGAGATCTCATGAAAAGGTTCTTGCTGGGTTCCCACTTTAGCTGCCTTAAAATACGTTCCAGGGGGAATAAGGTAGCAAGTGTTTACGAGAGAGGGCAGTGCTGAAGGTTTAATTGGGCTCCAAATCCTTTCAGCTCACTTCACTAGTTGAGATGCAGTTTAACCTTTTTTTTCCCCCCACCTCAGATACTCCAGGGCCACTGGGATTTTAATAAGGCACTAACCTGATAGCTTAGAAAAACACTGACTCCATTGCTGAACTGAGTTAGGCTGCCTTAGTGTATTCTAATGACAATTTATAAATGTCTTAATTTATAACCAATGAAAAGGGAAAAAAAAACAAAAATAGGAAATATTTTCATCTTGTTTCAACATTTCTGAAAAAATCTAAAAAAAAAAAAAAAAGCAATAAGGGTTTTGAATAGTGAGTTTGGGTTTGTTTTTTTACCTTTCTCTGTTTGCTGGAAAATTTCAGAAGGAGAAGAAATTTAAATGAATGGAAAAGATCATTGCAGAAATTAAATCACAGCAAGACAATCATACTCCTTTAAAAGCAGATTCCTCTTTTAAAAGGCAAAAGCATCCTAAGGGGTGAATTCAGCCCATGGTGTCTCACATGAAGAGAGCTCAGAAAAGGGAGGGGTCTGGCATATAAGTGATTGGAGTCTTGTCACCATGTAGCACCTTCAACTTTGGTGCAATTCCTCATACTCATCTGAAGTAAATGAAACCCATCCAAGAGGCTGACTTTCCAAAGCAGTGGTGACTTATGCACACCCAGCAAATGTGCATCATAGAATCACAGAATGGTTTAGGTCAGAAGGGTCCTCAAAGCTCATCCATTTCCAACACCCCTGTGTCATAGGCAGGGACACCTCACACTAGAACAGGTTGCTCAAGGACTCATCCAACCTGGCCTTCAACACATCCAGGGAGGGAGCAGCCACAACCTCCCTGGGCAACCTGTGCCAGTGTCTCACCACCCTCACTGTAAAGAACTTCCTCCTAACATCCAGTTTAAATCTCCCCTCTGCCAGTTTAAACCCATTACCCCTCATCCTGTCATAGCAAGACCTTGTGAATAGTCCCTCCCCAGCCCTCCTATAGGCCCACTTCAGGTACTGGAAGGTTATTATAAGGTCTCCTGGAAGCCTTCTCTTCTCCAGGCTGAAAAGCCCCAACTCTCTCAGCCTGTCCTCATAGCAGAGGTGCTCTTTCCCAAGCAGCAGCTGCTTATGCACACCCAGCAAAAGTGCACACACCGAGTGCAAAGCAGCAAAGGGTCAGGCTCAGCTTTTCCTTGCTGGCTCAGGCTGACACAAGTTGTGTGTGTGGTAGACAATTTGACTTCAGTGCCCTCTGGCTTAGTTTCCCCCATCTATAAATAGAAAACTATAATGTGTTTATCTTCACAGGATTGAGGATGAAGCTTAATTAATAAAGGTTTATTAAGTGCTTTGGGATCTTAAAGTGGGAAGTGGTAAGTAAATTTCTAATTTCTTCCTGGATTTTTTTTTTTTTTAATTGTTCTTATGAAAAAGCAAGCCATATAGCTGGTGAACTTCTGCACAAATAAAATCAAGGTCACTGGTAAGGATCAAGGAAAAGTAAATAACGGAATAAAAATCAAGTCATTTGCAGAACAAGATTAATTTGAGTTTCCTTAATTCTTCCTATTCCTGTCTCCCCCTTTTGTTTCCAAACCCTGATTTTTGGTTACACCATTTCAAATACATCTCTAGATTAGCTAAACCTTTTTGGATACATTAATTAAAGTAAGAAAAGCAGTTGCAGTGGATGTACCTTAGACACCACAATATATATTATTTTTGTGGGAAGAAAATAAGCATCACTGAAGTTTAAGAAGTAAGCAAAGACTCTGACCAGCACTTTGAAATGTTGTTGCAAGAAGTACTTTTTTTTATTGTCACTTCCAATTTCCATAGGAGTTTATTTTTCAGCTCTGTACCTCAAGTAAACATTCAAAAATGTCCACTGACCAAAATTCTCAGAGCAAAGCATCTCTTTTCCTATTACTTTATCAGGCTTATAGACAGACTATTTTCCCAAGGGATAGGATGGTAAATCAGTGTTTATATTTCCATAACCCTTGAGACTCCTCGGCCTAAACATTTGTAACTCTCAGTAATCTGGATGGTGAGTGATAAAAGGGTTGCTGTTATTATAAAAGGAAGGTTGGAAACATTAAAGAGGCATTTGTGGTCTGCTACACTATTCTTTTTTTTCCTAATCACTTTCCTGATATATTTACAGGATCTGATATATATTTTTTTTTCCCAATAGGTCTAAGAACAAAAAAAACAAAAAAAAAGAAAACCAAGCAAGAGGGCATGGAAAGGTATTAAATCTATTCTAACCCTTAGGAATAAAATTTTAAGGTTTTTTTTTTTACTACTTTTCTACAAATGGAAGGGACCTTTATGCATTTAAAAGGATGAACAATCTGTGTTCATGTAGTTGGATCTGCACTGCCTGCTATTTTCTTCAGCATTTGACACCACAAACAGTTAAGAGCAATGAATTTGTGTGGATAGACCAAGCAAAGCCTTCCTATATGAACAGCAGGTTCGTGATCCTACATCATAATTCTTGAAAAACAAGAAGATGAGGTGAGAAGTACCATGTGCACCAACAGTCTGAGTCAACAATTCATATCAGATGGATGATAAAATAGACTTGTGGATAAAGTATGTTCAGAAAACCCTGGAAAATTTTGTTGTTGTTATTGTTTCTTTAGCTGGCAGAATAGCTATACAATACAAAAAAACAAATTTTGGCTCTGTTGTAGAATGGTGTCTTTGGGAATTACTCAGTGCTTGAAAATCATCATGTTAAATCAGATTGATTGAATACTTCCCTGAGATTCAGATAGCTGAGATTTAGAAAGCAGAGGCTGAAATCCTTAGAAATGCAAAACAATTCAGCTCTAGTGGGGAACTGCCCATTTAGTTTGAAAGTTGAAGCTTACACACAGCCCAATAAAAACTCAATCCGATATAGAAGTAAAAAAATGAATAAAATTTTAACAGTAAATAGGAGGGGAAAGGGTTTTTTACAGAAGGTGAGAGAAAAGGGGAACAATATGCAAGGTATTAGAAATGAGGGGGAAAAATACAGAAGGTTTGGAAAAGGGAAAAAGGGGGAAACAAAATACAAATACAACCTGTGGAAGGCAATGGAATCCAAAGGCTGAGATGGATGGTTTTGGTGTTGGATGGAGGCAGGATGTAGAAATTCTACGGTGAAAAGCAGGAAGTCCAAGTTCCAAATAAAAATGGTGGTGCTCTTCATGTGGCATCAGAGAAGCACGCGGTGGTCTGGCAGCAGAAGCAGGAGAGTAGGCACTCCAGGCAAAGCAGAGGCCAAAGAGAGTGAAGACAACCTGGATTCCCCTTTTTATAGCCAGGTCCCAGCAGGAAGTGGGAGTCTCTAACCATAACACCTGGGGAAAGGTCAGACCACCCCTTGGGAGGAGTCAGGGGGTTGCCAGGTGGGCTTAACCCTTTACATGGTCTTAGCAACAGATGGGAAACAGATTCAGAAGGTAGATTCTGGAAGTGGGTTGAGAAGTTCATGGATTGGAGCTGAAGGCAGAACAGACAGAGTACTCTTCAGACACTAGCCATTAAAGAAGACAGCTTTATACCAAATATGATGTATCTGGAATACCTTGTTGGTCAGTTTAGGGTCATCTGCCTTTTATGTTCAGCACCCCCAGCATACCACACAAGATTTAGCAGTGACCTTGGCCTGCATACTGATCCTTGGCAACAGCTATAAACATCAAACGTGATCACTAGTAGAAGTAGAGACTGTAGAGAATACATGCCATTAATTTCAGAGTGTGCAGTTACTTAGGAGAGACTGAGCTGAAAAGCAAAATCACTGACTTGCTCTAACTCAGACTAGGACAATGCAGAATAAATGTAGATTTACTTCTAACTAGCATGAGCATCTCATTGCCATTACCATGTCACAAGTTGTTAATTTGTGAACCACTGATAGTGATCACGTACATTTTGAACTAATATGATCATTTGCATTTTAGTATTTCATTTTGGCTTGAAAATAGACCCTAATACTACAGTCTCTTTCTCTGACTGCCTCTGAATGAGGCACATTGTGGTTAACTGGGGTTTTTTCCACTGATGTCAGAAGAAAGAATGAATCATAGAATCATAGAATCAGTATGGGTTGGAAGGGAGCAAGAGGACCATCTACTTCCAACCCACCTGCCATAGGCAGGGACGCCCCACCCTAGATCAGGCTGGCCACAGGGAGAACAGCCATATTTGGAACTCTAACTCCCTGCATCTCAAAAATCATCTTGCATCCATCTGCATCTACCACCAATTTCCAGATTCACCCCTTGGATTCAACTTCCATCCACTCCCATCTACGGTTTGTATTTTTCATTTTGTACCTTGTTCTTTTCCTCCCCCGTATCATCTGTAATTCCCCTTACCTTATACCTGTATCTTGTATTTTGTTCCCTCTCCCCCTATCCTCTGTACTTCCCCTTACCTAAAATACCTTCTATTTATTGTTAAAGTGTATTTTTTACTTCCAAATCGAATGAAGTATCTATTGAGCTTTTGAGCTTAAACTAATACAATGTTTGGTATGTTTATCGCAGCCTTATCATCTCCAACACTGGAATAAGTGTTGTACTTCATTGTATAATATTTTACTTTTCATTCATTCATCAATATTAGTCACAACCTTTTCCCTTTTTGTTCTTTTTTTCCCCCTCTTTCTCTTGCTTTACCTAATTTTAGTTTAATTCTATTATTTTTCTTTTTCAGTCCCTCTCTTATTTTTATCTACAATCATTGTTCCATCTTTACCCTCTTCTGCTAATTCCTGTATTTCCTAAGCTTGTCTCACATTTGCACCCTTTTGAAACAGGGGAAGAGGTTTGCTAGCTAGAGCAACCCCCTGTGGAAACAACAGACAAGAAAAAGAACAAAGGAGATTTCATAGAATGGTTTAGGTTGGAAGGAACTTCAAAGCTCCTCCAGTTCCAACTGCTCTGTGCCATAGGCAGGGACACCTCCCACTAGAACAGGTTGCTCAAGGCCTCATCCAACCTGGCCTTGAACACCTCCAGGGAGGTACTGGGTCCAAGGGATTTGTTGTATAATGTATCATGTGTGAGAAAGGTGAATATAACTGACAATATTTTTTTCTGTCTGTCTAATAGGATTCATGCCTTGGCACTTAAGTGTGCCACTAAAGTGGAAAACACATGATGTCTTTTTCTTGAGAAATTGTAGTCCCTCGAGTAGAAAACAAATTTTACCCTCCACAGTACTGTGTCTTTTTATTGTTTAGCTAATCAAATAATACAATGCTTCAATATGACTCCTGTGAGTTTTCAAATTTCACCAGTGGTGCTCCTGTTATCCCATGAGTCTTCAAAGGTAACAAGAGGGAAATTATTCTTAATTTGAGAACAGATTTAAAAAAAATAAAACCAAAACGTGATGTTCAAAGAAGTTTTCAAACTTCATATTTTATTCATATTTATTTCCCACCCGCAAATCATTTTGATGGAAAATGTGCTGAAATACTCCATGAATTAATTCCCTGGTTATAGATCCATTTCAAAATAGGTAATCTTCCTTTTACATGAAATTCTCAGAATTGTAAATCAGCAAAGTCATTATACAGTGCAGTACAGTAAACAACAATCAAAGCAAAATAAAATACGTAAAATAAAGCTGCATTTTGGTGATTGATACTGTAATTTTTTTTCAACAGATGCCTCGGGCACTTTCAGTTATACCTCACTACCCCAATAGCTTTTCAGCTCCCATAAGTCAAGAATACAAACAGGTGAGAGACAGAATTCTCCTACCTCAGGTAGGAGAGGGAATTGAAAAGTTTCATATATTTTGTATTTTCAGGCAATCTCTGAACTACCTGCAAAGTTTCACAAGTAGTAGCACCAACTCCTAAAGCTTGGATGTGAGGGACAAGAGGACCAGGAGAGAGTGATTTTTGAGGATGCATTTCTACCCTGCATTTCAGGCACTATATGGGCATCATCTTTTCCTTCCACCCTGTTGTCATCCACTTGCATGAAGAAAGGTCATGATTTGGCAAGTGGAAGGAAGCTTTCTGATTTTCCCTGACAACTGCAAGAGCCAACCCTTCCAAGAGAAAGCTTGAAGGAGTGAAGAAAGCCATCATGCCCCAAGAGAATGATGTGGGCAGCACTTCACACCATGCGGTCCTGTAAGAAGAGCTCACTAATGACACCTTACTTGAAAATGACCACACAGTGAGAGGACCTGGGAGAAAAGAGAGCATCAGAAATTTTCATGGGGTGGTGATCATGGTCACTCACACTAAATGCACCCTTTAGCTTCATGTGATCCTTTCTCATTTGCACAGGGACTTTTTTCCTAGGCAGAATCTGGAAAATGTTACGATTATAATAAGATTTTGTTACACTGTCTTGTCTTTGCTTGAGGGCAAAAGGATTCCCTTTGTCCCCTTACTTTTCTGCTATCTGTGCAAAGTTCTCACATGAGATCGTCTCTGATTGTCTTTAAGTTGTCTTTAACACATTGGCTACTGCCATTCTGCTTTTTAAGCACAAAAATGTACATGGTTCCACTTAACTAATAACTTCTGCTCTGTTGTCTTTTTGTCATCATCCAGTGATGTCCTGATGAAGCAGTACAGCACTGATGGGGTGATGGAGTGAGATGTTTAACATTTCTAGCTTTAAACACTGAGCCTACCCTAAATCCTACAGCCTGTCACAACTTTGCAAATTAGCCAGTTCACAAAGTGAGAAAACCATGGCCCAAATTTGTCTTGACACACAGACATTATCTCCCAAAGCAAAAAAATGAGAGAAGAGTTGTATGAAAATTGAAAGGTACATCTTAGATTTACAGGATTATTTTTTTTTTAAATCAAGAAGTGCATTCTTTACATCAATCATTAAATTGCTGTAGTGGGTACAGAACTCATCCTATTTAAAAAAAAAAAAAGTCACAAAATGGAAGAAAGGTACATGCTGGTAAACTTTCTTTTTTCTTTTTTTTTTCTTTTTTCTTTATATTTGGTTGACAAAAGTGGGAAAAACGGGAGAAAGTTATATGCTGGTAAATGGGTTTTGTTTGTTTGTTTAATCTTTTGTTGCATTGCCATTTCAACACCTCCAGGGAGGAAGCAGCCATGACCTCCCTGGGCAACCTGTGCCAGTGTCTCACCACTCTCACTGTAAACAACTTCCTCCAAACACCCACTTTCAACCTCCCCTCTGTCAGTTTAAACCTGTTTTCTCCTCATCCTGTCCTTACAAGACCTTGTCAATAGTCCCTCCCCAGCCCTCCTGTAGCCCCATTCAGATCTTGCAAGGCCACTCCAAGGTCTCCTTCTCTTCTCCAGACTGCAGAGCTCCAACTCTCTCAGCCTGTCCTCAGAGCAGAGCTGCTGCAGCCCTCTCAGCATCTTGGTGGCCTCCTCTGGACTGTCTCCAACTCTTCCACGTCCTTCTTGTGTTGGAGACTCCAGAACTGCACACAGTACTACAGGTAGGGTGTGAGGAGAGCAGAGTAAAGGGGCACAATCCCCTCCCTTGTCCTGCTGCCCACAGCTGCTCTTGTTGCATCCCAGCATGCAGTTGCTGTCTGGGCTGCACTCACACTGCAGCCTCATCTTGAGCTTTGCATCACCCCAGACCCCCAGGTCCCTTTCCTCAAGGCTGCTCTCCAGCTATTTGCCACCCAGTCTGGATTTGCGCCTGTATTAATGACCAACCAGCTGTTCAGGTTTTATCTAAATTGTGTCCTCCAACACAGTAACATGGTCTGTGCAATTACCAATGCTCTTCTTTAGATAACTATCCCAGCCAATAGCTATGAGCACATTCCTTAGTTGTAAATACAGAGGAACCTGATGCTCCTGTTTCACCACTGCAGTTTCTGCTTACCAGCTTCAATGCCATCAGCTTCAACTATGAACTTAAAGAATCATGATGCATTTACTCCATGGAACAAACCAATCTGCCATCTAGGGCCAAAGATAATGGTTCTGGACATAGGCAAATGTTGGTGGAGCCTAGGAATAATAGAATCACCGAGGTACTGATGGGAACATAAACACGATGCTCACAGATTGCTCAATCACTCATTATGTGCCCTCTGTTACTTTCTACTACCTCATTATTTTCTTTCTGATATTTTCTAGTTGCAGATAACTTCTTTGTGGGAGTACCTTGAATTCCCAGACTTTACCTAGGTGGCATAACTCAGAAATTATAATACAGGAACCACACTATTCCTAGCAGGAGCCTTAGTTTGTGGATTGTCAACATTCATTAGGAGTGGTGTCAGTAGCCATGCAGAAAACAAACAAGTGTTCAATAAATATTACTCTATTCTGTACTTGGAAACAAGTAGTGCATTGTATTTGCATTCTTTAAGAGGGATCAGCTACTTTCCAATCCATTAATAAATGAAAAAAAAAAAAAGGTCTTTCAGGGATAAGTATTGTAAATAATCAAATCTAAATAACATGAGCACGAGAGACATTTGGGGTTTGTTTGTCTGTTTATTTTTTGAAACTATCTTATTGTAATATAGCCCGAGCATATTCATTTGTCATTAATCTTGGCATATCAGGGAAATTTGAAAGGTCTGGAAGCGTTGCATTGAAGGAAAAAAAAAAAAAAAGGAAAAAATAATTTTAAAAGACAAAAAAAAATTAATTACTGGCTATGAGTAGAATTAAGAGATCATTTAAATAAGAACTTGGAAAAATCATATAACATTGAGGTTAATTGATTGTAAAGTGATGTAGCAGAACTAAGAATAGCTTTGGTGAGAGAAGCAAAACAGTATACCCAGCAGAGACAGTCATTGGTAGTTTTCTTGCTTTCCCTCTTCTCCACAGCTGGCTACCTGCACTTCAAAGTCCAGGTGTCCTCCTAATCTGTACAAACACATGTAGTGAACAATCCACCCAACACAAATCTTCTGGTCTGTCTTTTAGATATGTTTTTTGCTAAGTATGATTGTTTGGGTTCATTGTATGAGTAATTGAAAAAAAAAAGATTTAAAGGGATGTGATGCATGTATGAAAAGTCATATTAGATGAGTTGTAGTCTCTTCAGAGATTTAAACTCAATGTTATGTCTGACCAAACTAGAGGATTTCTACGATGGTGTAACTGCATTGGTGGACAAGGGAAGACCAACAGATGTCATCTGTCTGGACTTTTGTAAAGCCTTTGACATAGTCCCCAACTTCCTTCTCTCTAAGCTGCAGAGATATGGAGAGTGGACTATCTAGGGAATAAGGAATAGATTGGATGATCACATCCAAAAAGTAGTGGTCAATAGTTTGATGTCCAGATGGAGACAGGTGGTCACTTTTGTTAGCCTCCCTGACAAAAGTAAAAAATTCCTAGTTTACAAATTAATAAAAGTAATTTTTTGCATGTGTGCTCGGTCTCTTTTAATTTCCATAGCACATTTAGAGTTAGATTTATGAAAGTGGGGATGTCTTCCTTAATTTATGAAATCTAGATTCTACTTATGATATTATGTCATAGTCTCTTTTTTTTTTTTAAGTTGAATTAAAATAGTTAATCAGCTTTTAATTCTTTATAGTGTTTTCAGGCCCAGGAAGACTTATTACTGCATGCTAGCAATTGTGTTCAACTAGCATCAAATGAGAGGGTGAACGAAAAAGGTCTTCCTCCCAGACAAAAACTAGAGGAGTCAGATATTTGGCCTTATTCTCTCAGCTAACCAGGCCTTTTACATGCAGAAGGTCAAACGGTCTACAGCCAGTTGTAACTTTCCTCCTGATGCAGGGGTCAGACTACATTACGCTCCGAGAGAAAATCCCTCAGCTATATGGAAATGCCTTTCACAGAAGAAACAACTGGAAGGTTAAGACGAGTGGCTGGCTAGGAGCTACGTGTGGTGAATCTGAGAGAAGGCAGGAGTTCCTGCTATCCCTCAGCTACCCCTTTAGTTGTTTCTTTACTGGCAAATGGAATAAGCAAAGAGCACAACCTGTGGAAAATTTTGCAACCCGCCTACATGGGTTACTCACATGTCCTACCTGAACGTTCCTCTGAATTTTTTACATACTCGGTCATGACAAAGTAAATTGTCACATGTGAAGAAGATCTTTGCAGCTGACTCTGATTAGTCTCCAGGCCTCCAGTTATTCGCTAGCTGCTTGTAAAGTTGGTTTCTGGCCATTTAAAGTATACTGTTTTACATGTAGCATGAAGAATTCATTGCATAGTTTTCAATATTTCTCTCAAAGCTTCTGAAATTATCTCTCTGGATTCACTTCTGCAACGGCTCAGAAAATGCCGCTGGAAAAGCTATGAGGAAATGTTTTATTGTCTAAAGTGAATAATGACTCTTTCCTCAACATAAATACTTCTCTGAGTAAGAAGAAATGAAAAAGTATAAATTAATTTGTACCATTCCTACTAATATTTCTTTAAGACTCCGATAGTATAATGGATTGGATCCATTTTTAAAAAACCTTTCAAGTATTCTGAATTTAACAAGTGTGATTTACAGGTGCACCTGCCTGCAGAGCCAATCTTTTATAAAGCTGAAACAATACACTTAATAAAAAAACAAAGATTGCTCATGTCAGGCAGAAGAGAGCATAAAGACGTTTAAAGGGTTTAGTGGATTTCTTCAAAGTGGTAGACTATCAAACACTAAGAAAAAAAAAAAAGTAAATATGTTTGGAAACAGAGAGCAAAGATTGTTATAATCTCATTACATTTTTCTCTTCAGAACAACTACTAACATTAGAAACTCTCATTCATCTCTTACAAAGTGTCCAGAATTATTTCCTGATCAGCTTCATACATTTTAAACATTTAGCATATGCAGTTAGTTTTCTACATTAGAAGACCGTATTAACATTTTGTGTTGGGCAAGGTAGTGTTAAGACTCTCTCTTCAGACCTTCTGTGAAACTAAGACTCGGTTTCAGTTATTTAAATTGAAATACCTGCAGTGCTTTCTTGGAATAGTGATGGAAGATGTCAAAGGGCACTTCTAAAGCTCAAACAAGCTTAATAGCGCCTACTATATTCTTGCACATAGATTTAAACTCTTTATTTGAAATCTTTATGGAAGCCAGAAAACTTGGTCTTGGAACTATTCTTTCTCAGACCCTGGAGGGTGAAGAGAGGATCATTACACATACTCCTAGCCTGCTGACTTAAGTGGAATGAAATTATGTAGTCTTTAAAGCAACAGAAGCACCATTTACAGTCGTGGCCCTGCGGCAGTATGACCCTTCTTTCTCTTAGCTGTAGTTTATTGGGAATGCCAGTATGAGACCCATGACTTAGACTCCACCCTCATTGCAAATTATTTTCTGTATAGCCATGGCCTCCCTACGTTTTGATAAAGATACCCTGCACATTGTAAGGCAGGAAAAAAAATATATAAAAGGAAGAAAACATCACATTTGCAGAAGGTTCATTTAAAAGTCATCCCTGCCTATCAGTCAGACTGAAGAAGCCGTTCCTGCTCCGTGCCCAACCTATATACAAGATGATAAATGGCTCCCACAAAGACTCCCAATTTAAAATATTTGGAAAAGATTATAAATGTAGACTTGAGGGCAGCAATTTGTTTTCTTTGAGATCATAAAAAAAAAAAAAGATGTTTCTGTGAAAATATTCGATTCAGGTCTTTCATTCATCAGTGTCTCTCGTGCAAACATGGATGAAGCTCTCATTTTATCTTTTGAGTTAAAGTACAAGTGCATAAACAGGGCAATGAGAAAATCCTGTCTTTTATAAAGGTGTTAAAGGCTCAGTGATAACCTTCATATAAGTGAAACTTACCCACAATAGACTGGTGGTGAGTACCAAATCAGAAATTAAGCCTTGGTTTTTAAAATTAATTAAGGTTGGAATTTTAAAAATTGCCAGTGGCTTCAAGCAATTCCTTTTTGCCCACCAAACATTGCAATAAATGTTTTCACATTTTAGAAATGTTGCAAGGTTTTTGAAAAAAAAAACCCAAACTGTTACTATTTCAAATCATATGGTTGTAAAAATGAGCTCTCCAGATAGAAAACTGACACTATACTGAGAATTTTACACCCAGATAGGTGAGCAGATGTAGCTTCCACCTGCTGAATATCACAGAATCATAGAATGGTTTCATCAGCTTTACATTATTATGTGCTGGAAAAAAAGTGCTTGGGAAATATTTGGTTATCATGGCACACTGGCACACACTCAAGATTTCTGAATAAGATACAAAATTAAACAAAGCCTGTAAGAAGTATAGCTTAACTATAACAGAACTTCTATTCCATTTTTAAGAGCCTTTTTTCCCCCACTTCATCTGAGAAAATAACTGTCAAATTCCTTTTAAAGCTACTCAATATCTTGCTGCATAGATGCAAAGTCAAATCTCCAAGTATGGTGCTAGTAATGAACCCCAAAATCCACATATTCTGAGAAATATTCAAACAGGTTGGAAGAGATCTCCAAGATCATCCAGTCCAACCTAGCACCCTGCCCTAGCCAATCAACTAGACCACGGCACTATGTGCCCCATCCAGGCTTTGCTTGAACACCTCCAGGGATGGGGACTCCACCACCTCCCTGGGCAGCCCATTCCAATGCCAATCACTCTCTCTGGCAAGAACTTCCTCCTAACATCCAGCCTATACCTCCCTTGGCGCAACTTGAGGCTGTGTCCCCTTGCTCTGTTGCTGGTTGCCTGGGAGAAGAGACCAACCCCACTTGGCTACAACCTGCCTTTAGGTAGTTGTAGACAGCAATGAGGTCTGCCCTGAGCCGCCTCTTCTCCAGGCTGCACACCCTCATCTCTCTCAGCCCCTCCTCACAGGGCTGTGCTCCAGACCCTTCCTCAGCCTTGCTGCCCTTCTCTGCACGCATTCCAGTACCTCAACATCTCTCTTGAATTGAGGGGCCCAGAACTGGACACAGTACAGAGATCCAGTACTAACCACAGTGTTGAACTTTTATCTGCAGTTAAATGAAAGCTAAACATCTTAAAACATAGAATGTTATAGTTATCTGGACGAAACGAGCCTGGAGTAATAGGAACACTTACTGTAGAAATTGTGGTTATATTTCATTTTCTGAAATCTCCTGATGTCCAGCTGATGGGGGTGGGGAGGAAAGCCTCTCTAGCAGTAGCGTACAAGGAAAGTGATGTGTTTGCTAAGCTGATCAATAGCATGATTAACTTGGTCAAGCAAAAGACTGATCAATCTTGCTATTGATCAGCTTAGCAAATGTATTAGTGTGCCTGTGTAGTATGGCTGCACTGTGTCTATTAGTGTTTCATCAGGATATACATGCATCGAGTTATTCAAATGAACTTGCAACAGATGCATACTGTTTGTCCAGAACCAGAGGAAAGATAACCTGATCACACAGAAGGCAGAAAATTGACATTAGATTTATATGTTAGAAAGAGTAGATTCTTTAAATACAGAATGAAAACTAAATCTTCCCATACTGCTTTTGCCTTTTTAATTTTCTTAACAGAGTCTCTATTATAGTTCTTATAGCAATTTCAGTTTGTGTTTACTTTTTTTTTTTTTTTTAAACATAGTCCAACTAAGACATATGAAATAGTTCTTCTGAAAGGCTCCCTGAACTCTAATTTTTTTTTTTCTCCTCTGTTGGAAATGTGGCCTTAAAAGCCATACTTTAAAAAACTGATGTAGCCTATGGATTAAGAAAAAAAAATTGAACTGGGATTGTATAAATGGGTAGGTGATATCCAGCTGGTTTCAGATCTAATCAATCAGCTCTTGTTCAAGGTTAGAAGACTGCAGAGATTAATTTTTTTTAAGCACCATGAGTATCTGTTTGTTTATCACTAAAAATAATTCCAAAAGATTTGTGTTTCAGGAGTTAAATGTAAAAGACATGGTAGGCTCATTTATATATATTTTCATAACTCCAAGGAATTACAGTTTTAGGTATGCTCTCTACCCTGCTGATTATCAGTCTTTTTCTATGGTCTCTCTTTCAGTTTGCCTATTTTCTATATAAATTCAGTCTGCATGGACTGTCTTTGGATTCAGTAAAATGAAATGAAGAGTGCAGGTTTCTTTGAGTGTCTTATTTATAGAGAGCTCAAAGTAAATAAAAAACGTTGCATTTTTGTAACTCTCTGTTATTTGCATCTAGTTTTTGGGAACATGGATATATAGATACTTGCAGAGAAATGCACATCACTAAGGCTTAGTTATGGCATTACAAGTCACACCTCTGAATGAACGAGGGCATGGTAGGTGTGCTGGTTTGAGGTGAATTGGAATATTTTAATGAGAAGAATTAGATTATAGGCTGTGAAAAGAAAAGCATTGGTGATGACTACTTCATTCATAGGTTTACTGAGATGTACAAAAGCAAGGACATAAACATAGATTAGACTGTGTCACTCTGGTCTGAGCTCTGGCTGTTGGTGTCTCTCTCCTCCTGGCTTCTAGCTGGATCTGTATAACCCAGCTAATCAATTCTGCTTCTAACCCCCTGGCCAATCATTCCTTTTTTACCTTGCACATAAGGTAAATTCTCGGACAAGATTAGGAGGTGGGAGGAAGGTGGAAGGGTGGTTGGGAACTCCTCTTGGGGACTCTGGTCTCTGGGAGGAGAGTTGTGTTTCTGCCCAGGGAGTTGGTGGAGTTGTCATCCCTGGAGGTGTTGAAGAAAAGCCTGGATGTGGCACTTAGTGTCATGGTCTAGTTGATTGGGTAGGGCTGGGTGAGAGGTTGGACTGTATGAGCTTAGAGGTCTCTTCCAACCTGGCTGATTCTATGATTACCCACCAGTCAGTCTTTCTGGATAAATGTGTATGGACACTAGGGCTGAACTCTAACATGGTCCTATCTGCAGAACTCTCTGAGGTATCATAGTCACCTTCACAACAGACAGAGAAGGGGAAAGACACAATTACCATGTAAGGTATGTCTTATCTTGCTCTTACAAGATTTCATCACTGTGTATGACCACCAAATTTATTGTCTTCAAAGGAGTCACTTCAGCTTTCTGACAGCTGAGTCTTACCTTTAAACATCTTCATTTGGGAGCAAATCCATCATATATCCCTTATGTTTCTCTTACGGATTTATTCTAACACCCTTTAACTGTTTGAAATACTTTTTTTTTTTTTTTCTTTGATAGTGCTATACATTAATCTGCATCATACAATTTCAATATCGCATTTATGGGATGTGGAAACATATTTTAAAGCCTTTCTTTCCCGTTCTGTTGCCACTCATATGTGTTATTTACATCTACGTGTGTACTGAACAGCCAGTCCACATTTCCATTATTTCTTTCCAGATGGTACTTTATTTCAACTTCTTTAAAGTCAGAGTGTGGCAGACTTGCCATCCATCATTGTCTAGGACCTCTTAATTTGGCTATGGAGAGTGTGAAAGCAGGTTAGAAAGCTGTGCTAAGTCACAAATATAGGATCAGACAAGCCTTTGCTAAGTCCCTCAGTAATTATTAGAGCTCTTTGAAACCTGCTGGCTTCACTTTGAATGAGTTCAAGTGAAAATTACTGGTGTTCAGTTTGTACGTTTTCAAGACCTCAAGCTTTCACATTGCATTCTGAATTAATGGGAAACCAAACATTCATGTGAGATGCTTTGAATACCTGAAAGAGTTTCCATTTTGTTGCACAGTGCTCCTTTATATCTCTCAGCTTTGGAATAGATGAAAGCAACTAATAGAAGCAGCAGCAGAAATTAAAAACTAAATGTTGTGATTCTCCAAGCTTATAAGGGAAGAAACAGGAGAGACACCAGGACACCAGGACTCAAAAATCTACTTTACCCAAACAGGCTCTCAGGTAGGATCATACTCATCCAGAAATGCTGTCTTGAAGATTTTAGCAAACACCTCATTGCTGTCTACAACTACCTGAAGGGAGGTCGTAGCCAAGTGGGGTTGGGCTCTTCTCCCAGGCAACCAGCAACAGAACGAGAGGACATAGCCTCAAGTTGTGCCAGGGGAGATATAGGCTGGATGTTAGGAGGAAGTTCTTGCCAGAGAGAGTGATTGGCATTGGAATGGGCTGCCCAGGGAGGTGGTGGAGTCCCCATCCCTGGAGGTGTTCAAGAAAAGCCTGGATGGGGCACATAGTGCCATGGTCTAGTTGACTGGCTAGGGCAGGGTGCTAGGTTGGACTGGATGATCTTTGAGGTCTCTTCCAGCCTCATTGATTCTATGATTCTATTAACATAGTCAGAATATGTGGATTTTGGGGTTCATTACTAGCACAGTACTTGGAGATTTAACTTTGGAACTATGCAGCAAGACATTAAGTAGCCTTCACTTAGCATTAAAAAAAAAAATTGACAGTTGTTTTCTCAGATGAAGTGGGGGGGAAAAGGCTCTTTAAAATGAAAAAAAAAAAAAAAAGTTCTATTAAAATTAAGCTATACTTCTTACAGGCTTTGTTTTATTTTGTGTCTTGTTCATGAATCATAGAATCAGCCAGGTCAGAAGAGAGCTCCAAGATCATCCAGTCCAACCTAGCACCCTGCCCTAGCCAATCAACTAGACCATGGCACTAAGTGCCCCATACAGGCTTCTCTTGAACACCTCCAGGGATGGGGACTCCACCACCTCCCTGGGCAGCCCATTCCAATGCCAATCACTCTCTCTGGCAAAAACTTCCTCCTAACTTCCAGCCTATACCTCCCCTGGCACAACTTGAGACTCTGTCCCCTTGCTCTGTCGCTGGTTGCCTGGGAAAAGAGCCCAACCCCACCTGGCTACAACCTCCCTTCAGGTAGTTGTAGACAGCAATGAGGTCTGCCCTGAGCCTCTCTTCCTAGGGCTTTTGTTATCATGTGACAAAGTCCAGTTCTTGAAATTCTTCAAGTAGGCATTTTTGCATGGATGGATAAAAACAAAGCCAGCCTCAACCCACCCATTTTCAAGCTAGACAGACAAAGTCAACACTGGTCCAGAATAGAGGCATTAGCACGGAGCAGTCTTAGGCATATGCTTCATCTTTCAGCAGAGTATATTAGCTCAGACCCAGTAACTCATGAAGGCATCTGTAGGTCATATTAAATTTGGTGGACAAATTCACGTTATTATCTTCCATTAAAACATTAAAGGGCTTGTTCCGTTCTCTACAATTTTTATGCCTTCTCTTCTTTCTTCAAGGCTTTTATTTTTCCTTATTGAGGTTCATTTTGCCATTGACACGACCTGGCAAGAGACAACAGAGTAGCAAGAACTGGCACTGAATAGCGTCGATAAGCATCTTGACTAGAAAATGCGCATCAAACGCTCACACCAACAAAAATAGCTGTTAAGGTCAATACTGAATTTCACACTGAGTCTTATTTGTACTCATCTGGCTGATTTTTTTTTTTTTTTTTAATACTAAGAATTAACACTGAAGAAGGCTGGTTTTATGAAAACACATAAAGCACAAGCCAAGCCTCAGTGGCAGTATTTAATAATTCTAATGTGCGGATGCCTTTATGACATTTGCTGAAAGTTTTACCAGGTGAGAAGGACTTGGGCCTGCCAGTTGATGAAAAACTGAACATGAGCCAGCAGTGGTGAAGAGTGGTGAAGAACTTTGTCCTAACATCCAGTCTGAATCTCCTCATTTCTAGCTATGTTCCATTCCCCCTAGTCCTATCACTACCTGACAGCCTAAAAAGTCCCTCTCTAGCTTTCTTGTAGGCCTCCTTAAGATGCTGAAAGGTCATTCCATTAGAAATGAGCTGATCAGAACAAATAAAAATGAAACTGGTATTGGCAAAGGAAAGTGGTGGGGTTTGTACAAGGCAAATCATAGGTATTCATTAATCACTAAGCATAAGATGGTGAGACAAAGTGTGGTATGCTCTGTGCTTCATGTGTTCAGCTGTGCTGAACTGGTTGCAGAAATCAACAAGAACTACTTTTATGATGCCTAAATTGTCATAATAGCATTAATAAGGCCATTTCTGACAGCTGAGGTAACAACAGGATGTCTGTGTGGAGGTAGTCACAAGTAACAGGCAAGCATGTCATTTGTTTGACTGCTTTCAAAGAGTTTCAGATAATGCAGTAGTTGATAGAGAGATACATTTTCCATAAAACTCAGAAATAATTCATTTTAACAGATGATCACCAGATGTCTGAAAATGCAGTTTGTTACATGATCCAGAGATCTATTTTTCCCCCAGTCTCTTTCTTTATCTGCAATTAACAGAACTTTTTTACTGTTTCAATTCAGATAATCCATTTGAAAATGACATATTTTAAATCCTAATGAGAAAACTCAAGAGTTTCCATTGTCGCAGAAAAACTAATGTCACTATAGACCAAACTCACAACAGGTGATTATTACCCCTTCTCAGACTGACCATATAGACTGCACTTCCATCAAGCATATGTCTGGGCAAGTAACTAAATTCTCTGTGTCCACAGGCAGCCATCCTGGACTGAAAAAAAAAATCTTGCCTTAGACCTGAGACCTTCCTCAAGAAAAATCAAATCCCATCTAGCCACTTAAACTGCAACTTTTACATTAACTATATCCACAAGGTAGTATAAAACTCCATTCATCTGAGGATGTATGGGTTAGCACCTAGGTGTATATTTGTTGTATGGGGCTGGGTTAATTTAAACACATTATCAGCAAATTGCATTCCAGGTTTCTTTTCCTCACTGTTGTTCTCGTCTCTTCCCACCATTGAATATCAGAGGTGCAAACAGGTTGCTGACACCAACTACTAAATGGCTTTATAACGCTACCAACCAGAGGCACATTAAGCCACATGTAAACAATGTAAAGGTAGTGAGTTCACTCAGCATGTAATTTGACAAATACTCCTGTATTTGCACAGGTGTTTGTGGATGTGTGCATCTATATATAAGCATTCATGCAAATCTGTGCATATGCATGTTTAGATGCATGCATGCAATCATGTACAGGCAGAAGCTGGCAGAACTAACAGGTCAAGCTTGCATAAATTTAACTGGAAGTTACTGGAAAGCAAAACAATATTCACATCAATCACAAAGGGTCATGACCTAAATTGATCATCTGGACCTCAGTGACATCACCTATTAAACCATGGCACTGTGGCACGGCAGCTAAACCACAGATGTGAGGATCTACATTCAGAGTCATGCACCTGCTAGCTCCATGCCCAGCAGCTACCTGAGGAGTATTAATCACAATAAGGAGAAGTAATAGGCATGTGGAGAGGGACTCCTTTTGTCCCACTGGGTGGAATCATGGCAGAGGTGTCAAGAGACCCATAGCAAAGAACTAGTGCAGAGCTGTTTCAGGCAAATAGTCTATATCACTGCTTTAAACAGTTCATGAAAGTCACCGCACCTAACAAAGAACGAAACGCTTAAGCAGTGGCACCAGAAACTTCAGGGACCTGCTTAAAATTCAGTGTGCATATTCCTAACAATCCAGTACATGTCTTTAAAATATCAATGCCCATCCGTGGGTGAATGCATGTTTTTTAAAGCTCAGCTTCACATTGTCCTAAGGTTCTCCACGATGATATTAATGTTAATGAGATCTCTATAGTCCTACAAAAGAGGTCATTGAGTATTACGCTTCATGCAGGCGTATCGTGGGGTTTCAGGTTGTGCAATGGTACACCCTAAGAGATTGCCACTGTAGGAAGAAGATTGAAACACAAAAGATTTGGAATTTAGTTGAAACAAAATGTCAGACGGTTCAGATGATTATCTGGAATTCTCACAAGTTAATCTTCTCTGATAATTTTTTAATCCTTCCTCCATTTGAGATGATTCTGTTCTCCAGTTGTCTCTGATGCTGCTGTAGGCTTTGCTTTCACTGGTCCATGTTATTATGGGTGTTTTTTCATCATGTCCTAGTAAGAAAAGGTATCACAGAACAGCTCTTCTTTCCCCAAAATAGGTATTTAAAAAAAATTAGAAGCTCCCAGACATTTCTAAAATCAATGCCTTGATGTAAGCAAAGCAGTAGGGCCCATTTCCTTAGCATGGACAAAATCAGCTGTGTGCATGCTTACTAAAAATAGTTGCAGATAACTTTGTGTTAATAAAGCTGAGTAGACAGGGGAGGGACAAAAAAAGCTTTCTTTTTTAAATGGTTAAACTGAAATGCGTACTACCTAGAAGCACACTAAAATATGCATCAGTAAAGACATCCAATAGAAATTATCAGTGCTTCAGACAAGACGCATTATGGAGAAGGCAATGACAAATGGAAAAATGAGTCAAGGGATATCAGTTAGTTAAAATACACACACAAAAAAAAAAGAAAAAAAAAAAAGCTTTAAGAAGAAAATATTAGCCAAATTTTAATTCCAAACTAAAACTGAGAGGTGGGAGGAAAGTGCAAATATTCTTTTTTTCCCCCTTACCTTACTTTTATTTAACTTTGAAAATACTTTTACTTTTCTTCTCAATCTGGACCAGATGATCTTTCAAGATCCCTTCCAGCCCCTGACATTCTATGAGTCTGTGATTCAATGATTCTGTGATTCTGTGATTCTCTGGGGAGGGACTATTTACAACATCTTGTAATAACAGGATGAGGAGGAATGGGTTTGAACTGGAAGAAGGTAGATTTAAACAGGATGTTAGGAGGAAGTTGTTTGCAGTGAGGGTGGTGAGACACTGGCACAGGTTTCCCAGGGAGGTTGTGGCTGCTCCCTCCCTGGGAGGTATTCAAGCTCAGATTGGATGAGGCTTTGAGCAATCTATTCTAGTAGGAAGTGTCTCTGCCTATGGCAGGGGGTTGGAACTGGATGAGCTTCCAACCTAAAGCATTCTGTTATTCTATGATTCTATGATTCAATGATTCTGTGATTCAATAATTCAATAATCCTATGATTCTGCGATGCTGTGATTCTATAATGCTGTGATCCTATTTCTATGATTCTGTGATTCTGTGATTCTACGATTCTGTGATGCTGTGATTCTATGATTCTGTGATGCTGTGATTCTGTTTCTATGATTCTGTGATTGAATGATTCTGTGATGCTGTGATTCTGTGATCCTATGATTCAATGACCCTGTTATACACAAGGTGCACACCATCTTTAGCAGCTGCCGTTTGCTGTGGCGCTACATTCAAAGATTTATTATGACAGCATAAAGTGTAGTTCCTAGAACTGTTTGGCTTTTGAGCACAGACAACTCATTTTCTTTTCCTGCCTGTTATGTTTCCAAAGTCCTCTCTCTCCTCTGTGTGCAATCAGCACACTTTGGCAGCATGAAAAAAAAATAATAATAATAAAAAGAAAGGACAAGTCGCAATAGTGCCTGAGCAGCTGAAGCCCTCACATGAATAAAGCACTTAAAATGAAGACTGTATAATTAAGTGAAGGCTTGCACTCAAGCCTCCCCTTGCAGCCAGGCGGTTATTAAGCGGAGGGAAACCCGCGATCATTACCCAGCAAAGAGCACCATGACTGGCTGCTCGGTGTCAGGCCTCCGGTGGCTGGCTTTGTCACTGGCACGGAAAGGAGAGTTCACTTTCTGTCAGAACTGGCTTTGCCAAATGTTATCATTTTAAATGCCGTGAAAGAGAGGGAGCTGGGCCTAGGGGTATACACAGCCCCATATGCCGGTGACAGTGATACAAGTGTAATTCTAGACTATTAGAGTGACACATAAGATCATTTCTGCCCCAGAACATGAGACAGCTGAGGGGATTATTCAGGACAGGCTGTCATGCAATAAAATTTTCAGAAATCTGTTAACCTCAGCTCAGACCCAGTGAATATTTTATTGCTTAACACTGAGGAAGGGGAAAAAAAAAAAAAAGTATATTTATTAACTATAGAAAGATATAGCCAAGAGGCTGGGCAGATGAAAGGTTACTGGAAAACGAACTCGCTTGATACCCTACCATAAAAAGTAGCTGCGTGAGCATGGAGCTAAGGAGAAGGAAAATAAACCCTCGCTGATCCTTATTTGAATCCAAGATGGAAACCACGGATGAAAGATAGGACCATGAAATTAAAAAGAAAAATTCCTCATGCTCTCCCAGTACACAACGGATGTTACAGCACATGCAGAATATCATATGCAAACCAATGTTCTTTTTTTTTTTTGACGAAGCTGTTTAAGCTCAGGGAAACCTAGGCGAGATAGCACTCCAAATGAAATGTGCATACATTGGAAGCTTACAGAATATTGCCCCCTGTTAGCACAACTACATTTTTCCAGAAGGAAAAAAAAAAAAAGAAAAAAGAAAAAAAAAGAAAAAAAACCCACCCGAACCACTGACTTTGCTCCAGAAATCCAGGAATATTTCATTATCCTGAAATTATAATGGTATTTTCCATCTAGGAATAAGTGTTAGCCAAACCCTGATCAAAATACAGAGAAAGCAACAAAAAGGATACCCAAGGAGCCTGACTATCAGGTTATTATTACTCAGTGACCACGCAGTGTTTGTATTGCCCCTTCGCTAGTTACACAACGGTACAAACATACATGTGCACAATTAAATTTACTATTTCAAGCTCTGTTTCATTTGTTATGTGAGTACTTTTCACCGAAACTGGAGCTGTGTTCATAACCTGAAGCTTCCGTCCGAAATTTAAATGTTCCTTGCTAGAAGCAAAAGCAAATAAGAAGCTTTTTTTTCCCATTAAGAGAGTAAATTATATAGTAAGTAATGATTCTGATGAAGTATTACAAGTAATGATTCTGGTGAAGTATTAGTATGTCAGCTGGCTGCTCCTGAATGAAAAAAAGTAAAGTTAGGCTTGAAAAAAAAAAATTCAAAAATCATTTAAGAAAAGCCATTGCTATATGTACTACGAATAGCCACATTAAAAAAAAAAAAAAAAATCTATGCGTTTTAATGTAAGTATCTATGATTACAGGAGACAGCATTCAGCCAACAATGTCACAAAGGTCAGTAGAAAAAAAAATAATAACATGATATGCTTTCTGAAAACTCCCAGCATCTGAACAGTGTGTCCAGGGTGTAAGAAGAGCCCATGGGGGTGCACTCGGAGAACAAAAGCAACCCTTCTGCTAATTGACTGAAAAATTAGCCAGGTCCCCCTGTGGGAAGCACACAAGACAGCAGCAGATGGAGATAGCCTGGACACCATGACAAAAAAATCTCCTCAAAACCTGCTGTGAAACTGCCTGCAATTATGGGTCACAACACTTTTCTTGTTTAACAGAACACAAGCAAGACAAACAGAGGACATGAAAGCTGGAAAGGTCATACGCTGACTGTAAATCTATTATTTTAGACAGGAAACAACTGAAGTTCCTTAAAATGTTCGGAGTTATTTAATGTCATTTAATGAGGCAAGTTAAAGAGCTCCTTGTCAGTGGCGCTGTGAAAGGTTGTTTTGTGAGTAATCTGAAATAATTTGTCTATTCTCCGCCTTACTCTTTTGGTTGGGTTTTTTTAACAGTAAAACTTTTTTTTTTCCCCATCCACAGAATTATGCTTAGCATACTAGAGACCCTGGATTGTTGTAGGGATGGTTGAAAGACAGACTGCCAGTCCAATATTTAAAAAGGGCCTTTTGTCATTTTGGGGGAAAGAGATGCATAAATGCTTAATTTTGATACCTGAGTCTTTTATCGCCATCATTTCAACCTTACTTTTATTATGGGCTCTTTCAGTTCTAAAGTTTTCTAATTCTGAAGTTTTCTAATTATCATAATTCTAAAGTTTTTTTTCAATCTTACTTTTATTATGTTTTTTTTCAATTCTAAAGTTTTCTAATTCTGAAATTTTCTAATTATCATAACTCTAAAGTTTTCCAATTATCATTTCCATCCTTCAACTCTGACTTTAAAAAAAAAATCATAAATATAAAAATGAAGAGTTTAGAATCCATTTTATCACTCTAACATACTGACAAAATTCTTATTCCCTCCTGAAATAGCAGAAAGTTTTATTTTTGCTGGAAATGCAAAAAATGCTTTCCAAAATTATTTAAACAGGTTGTATTTATTCCTAGGATTTCATCCAAAGATATTTTTTTTCTTTTTATTTCCTTGAGGCACTATAAAGATTCATATGTCATTAAAAGTATTGTTGTTAAGCTCCAAGAAGAAAGAAAAAAAACCCAAACAAAACAATACCTGGATAAGAGAGGATTGTAGGGGATTAACCATTCATAAAATCTAAACAGGAAGACATTCATAGTCGATCATTATGAATAATCAATGCAAAATAAACACAAGAATGGAAGTGCTAATGCATAAGCCACTGCAAACATCTTAAAGTGCATAAGTAAAATATTTCATTTTATTTCACATTCTTTTCTTTCAGTTCCCTCTTATGATTCTGTCATCCAAATCAATATGCAATTTTGTTACCAATCTCTTTTTTTTTTTTTCTTCTTTTTAATCTCATCACCTTCAACGGTAGACTTGAGATAGAGTCCAGACCTTGTTGAAATTAATGGATGTAGTTTATAAAAGTGAATTATTTTATCTCTGGAAAGCTTCATTCCAGGTGTTATCATCTCATCCATGTATCAGCCTCTACTCCTTTCTGTCAACTTCCAGGATCAAAGCCTGAGGACCTGATGCTGTAGCTGCACAGGAGTGATTCCATTTAGAAGACACTCCTGCTGGTTACTTATGTGAAGAAACACAGGGACACCAAAAAAGAAAAAAAAAATAGGGGCAGAACTTGACAGGGCTTAGAAAAGCAGCTTTTATCTGCAAGTAGTTTCCCTTCTTGGTTTTTACACATGGGTTAACTCTCTAGGGCATTGTAATACATATAGCTTTATCTACAACGAGTACATAGTAACAGTTGTTTTCCATTTCCCAGGCTTTTTGGATCACCTCTTCAAAAGCAGAGTATGCTTATTTACATTTATTGCTTGAGCTTTTCACTTTCCACCTCTGAAATAATGGCCTCGTTCCAGAGAACCCAAGCATGTGGCACTGATGTTGGCAAGCACGGAGAAGTCAAATCATTTTGACCAAAACAGATTTTTGCTCAGAACCACAGTCATTCATTTCCTTCTGCTAAGTTGGTTTTGGTTTCTTTTTCCTGCCTATAACATGCACAGGTAGTTTATTTGGTACTTAATAAGCAGTATTCTTTTTTTTTTTTCAACTACATGCCCATAGATCCTGAAAAGAGAAGCACAACCCCTCTGTTCACTGTTCTGTACCTGAATAGATGCTGAATAGATTAATTTCTTTTTTTTGCTTAAATTCTGCAAATATAACAATATTTATGGAAATGTTACACTGATAATACTAAAAAAAAAAATCTTTATTAAGATGGGAAATAAGAGCTTGTAAGATAATTGGAATATTGGCCTACTTTGAAAGATATCTCTGGCCTTCACTTTCATAAAATACAAAGATTTTCCAGTTTGTAGGTGTAGGGTTTTTTTTAAACATCTGTAGAGTAGAAACTCTATTTCCTACTTGATCTCATACAACCTGTCTCTATGAGATGATAGACACTGCAACTGCAACACAGCCAAAAGTGTGCTGGGCTGCAGCAAGAGCAGCTGTGGGCAGCAGGGCAAGGGAGGGGATTCTGCCCCTTTACTCAGCTCTCCTCACACCCAACTTGAAGTACTGTGTGCAGTTCTGGAGCCCTCAACACAAGCAGGACATAGAACTGTTGGAGTAAGTCCAGAGGAGGCCACCAAGATGCTGAGGGCTGCAGCAGCTCTGCTCTGAGGACAGGCTGAGAGAGTTGGAGCTGTGCAGCCTGGAGAAGAGAAGGCTGCCAGGAGACCTTGGAGTGGCCTTCCAGTATGCGAAGAGGGCTAGAGGAAGGATGGAAAGGGACTACTCACAAGGTTTTGTAATGACAAGACGAGGAGGAATGGGTTTAAACTGGCAGAGGAGAGATTTAAACAGGATGTTAGGATGAAGTTGTTTGCAGTGAGGGTGGTGAGACACTGGCACAGGTTGCCCAGGGAGGTTGTGGCTGCTCCCTGCCCCTGGAGGTATTTAAGGCCAGGTTGGATGAGTCCTTGAGCAACCTGTTCTAGTGGGAAGTGTCTCTGCCTATGGCAGGGGGTTGGAACTGGATGATCTTTGAAGTCTCTTCCAACCTAAACCATTCTATGATTCTATAATTAGTATCATGGCTTTTCATGTAGCAGCCAGGGAGGGAGGAGAAGGGGGGAAGGGGAAGAAGGGTCTATTTCTGCTCTGCTCTTCTTTTGTGAATGGGATGCAGCATTGCTATTTACAGAGCAAGTGATGAGGTTGTGAAATGAATATGGAATCACTCTTCAGTGTGCTCACTACAGGCTTCTCTTCCTAAACAAGAACATTTCCCTTCTGGTTTTGTATCTATAAAGGATGGGTACTGGCTAAATGGAATCAGTGAAGCAAGTTGTGAATGAGAAAATGCCTGAAAGAGAACTAATGATCAGCGTACAAAATGCAAAGCAAACCAAACAGAATTAGTGCAGTGCGATGTCTGAAGGCTAGTTAAAGCATCAGAACATCAAACCCTTGCTGTGCTTCTGTCATTTTCATGCTACTCTGCACAACTACAGCTGTCCAGGCTTCACCATCCAAGCTCTATGGTAAAAGCAGTAGCTTGCCATGCTCTTAGTGTTGCCATTCTTGTCTTACACAGTCACTTTTGAATATAGCTTGTGCTTTTGTGTGATGCTAGGCTACACAGCCAGCAATGTGCTGCCAGTGAGGGTGCACTGTGCTTTAAAATTGCTGCTGCAGATTTTGGTACACGATCTGCCATGCAATGCCTCTTGCACTCCATTCCCCCTAGTCCTGTCACACTCTCTGAGAGCCTCAAAAGTCCCTCCCCAGCCTTTTTGTATCCCCCTTCAGATACTGGAATGCCACAAGAAGGTCATCTGGGAGCTTCCTCTTCTCCAAACTGCACAGCCCCAACTCTTTCAGTCTGTCCTCACAGCAGAGGTGCTGCAGCCCTCTGGGCATCTTTGTGGCCCTTCACTGGACACCTCCAGCATGTCCACATCCCTCTTGTCCCAGGGGCTCCAGAACTGGACACAGTACTCCAGGTGAGGTCTCAGCAGAGCGGAGTAGAGGAGGATAATCACCTCCCTTGCCCTGCTGGGCTTCTGACGCAGCCGAGGATCTGGTTGGCTTTCTGGGCTGCAAGTGCACATTGATGGCTCATGTTGAGCTTCTCCTCTACCAGCACCCCCAAGTCCCTCTCCTCTGGGCTGCTCTCCAGCCAGTCACTGCCCAGCCTGGATTTGTGCTTGAGATTGCCTCTACTNGATGCTAGGCTACACAGCCAGCAATGTGCTGCCAGTGAGGGTGCACTGTGCTTTAAAATTGCTGCTGCAGATTTTGGTACACGATCTGCCATGCAATGCCTCTTGCACTCCATTCCCCCTAGTCCTGTCACACTCTCTGAGAGCCTCAAAAGTCCCTCCCCAGCCTTTTTGTATCCCCCTTCAGATACTGGAATGCCACAAGAAGGTCATCTGGGAGCTTCCTCTTCTCCAAACTGCACAGCCCCAACTCTTTCAGTCTGTCCTCACAGCAGAGGTGCTGCAGCCCTCTGGGCATCTTTGTGGCCCTTCACTGGACACCTCCAGCATGTCCACATCCCTCTTGTCCCAGGGGCTCCAGAACTGGACACAGTACTCCAGGTGAGGTCTCAGCAGAGCGGAGTAGAGGAGGATAATCACCTCCCTTGCCCTGCTGGGCTTCTGACGCAGCCGAGGATCTGGTTGGCTTTCTGGGCTGCAAGTGCACACTGATGGCTCATGTTGAGCTTCTCCTCTACCAGCACCCCCAAGTCCCTCTCCTCTGGGCTGCTCTCCAGCCAGTCACTGCCCAGCCTGGATTTGTGCTTGAGATTGCCTCTACTCAGATACATAACCTTGCAGATGTGCATCAGCTCTTCTTTTGAGAGCTTTTCTGAAAGCATCCTTATTTTTTTCTGGACTAGCACTTGTTAAAGCTGTCGATTGAGGAATAAATAAAATATATTTTAACTTTTAAAAAATCTGAGACATTACTCTAGACTGCCTTTCTTCTTTGATTCTTAAAAACCTACCCTATGAATTAATAACTGCAATGTGAAGATAAATTATTTGCAATTGGATTGATTTGTGATATAAGGATTTAAGTATGTCTCCAGGGCAACTGATCTTTGCCTGTGGATTCTTACTGTGATTCCATAAGGGTAGCACCATAAAGCTTTTTTTCAGAAGGCTTATTTTCATCAGTATTAACAGAAGGTCAGTCCTTAAATGCTCGTACAGATTTGTGCTGTACTGCTTATACACAAAGCATTATAATAATGTGTTCAGAGTTATTACTAATTTGAATTCTGTCTGTGCCTAAAGGCCAGGGTCCCCATGAAAAACAAAGAGTTAAATGCATACATACCATTTGCTGCTTCTGATAAAGACCATAGCCTTGCCACTAATCATCACAAGGAAGCTTAGTAACATGTTTGATGCAGATACTGTAGGAGTCGATCATTGGGTGCCAACATAATTGGCAATCCTGATAATATTTCTCTAGAAACGACTAACAGATTATAGAATATACCAGGGATTATAGAAGAAGTTCTTTGCTCTAAATTAACACCAAAAAAAGGAGAGAAAAGAAAAAAAGATTTTAAAAAAGAGGGAAAAAAAAAGAAAAGAAAAAAGGAAAAAAAAAAGAAAAAAGAAAAAATGAAAAAAAGGAAAAATTAAAAAAAAGAAAGAATAGAAAAAAGAAACAAAAAATATTTTAAAAAAAGAA
>VWZI01013036.1:878808-896308 GCA_013396835.1 Psilopogon haemacephalus | reverse complement strand
GCAGAGTTTTAGCATTCACCTGTAATTCTTCAGCAGGCAGAGCATCGTTTCTATGCTCATCTTGCATCTTCTAAGAGAAATTAAACAAGAGTCCTCCAAGCAACCCTCTTCACTCTATAATTCTAATTCACCTAGAAGACAGCCAGCAAGCTGTGCAATGAGAAGTGCATACATTCATTTGGAATGAGTAAAAGTACACTGCTACTTCCCAGTATCACAATACACCTACCCAGGAGATTCATGTTAGATATCCATAACACTGGATTTTCCAACTTTGGAGTACTTTTCAATCAGCACACTTAAAAAGAAGAAAATAAAAAAGTGGAAGGAACAATCAATTACAATTTCTCTGTCTAGCTGTAGTAGCTCTTCTTCTCACGAAATAAGCATTAGCAATTTTAACCCTGAATATTCAGAGCTGTCAGATGTGGCTTGAACGTAATTTATTGCTGCTGTCCTGCCACGGTCCTGTCTCTGCACCAGTGGTTCTCCCACTCTTTGAAGAAGTCATGGTAATGAACTCAAGATCTGCACAGTGCCATTACTGCAGCAGGAGAACATCTGGAGTTTTGAAGGGGAAAATAAAAGATTAAAAGAAAGTGTTCAGTCTTTTCCCTGTGGCATAGATCTTTGCTATCCTTGTGAGCATGGCATGCCATGAAGATGGTCATGCAGCTACTGATGGATGAGAGAGATATGGGTTGCTGACCTGGAGCTGGACTAACCTGTTGGCTGGGTTTAGATTTGGGAAAGCATCCTATGGCCTGCACGAGCAGGTAAAGCACACCAGATGTAACCTCCAATTCACACTGGGGCTGGTTGTGCCATCTGGGGACAGTTATTAGCACATCACAGCAGAATCTCTATCCTGAAGGCCATTTGTTGATCTCCAGAGGTATGGAACCACTATTCAGAACAGAGAAAGACAAGTGTTTCTTCCTTAGAGATGAGACTAGAAACACTTTTGTGTAACCCAACAAAAATGTATGAAGTCCAGTAAGCCTTTGTAACAGATCTCAAATGAGGATGCCAGAGAAAGCTTTTAGCAAAGTAGCATCTTCATCTTCCGTCCCTGTGTTAGGTCTGCTCCAAAGGGCCAAGGTAAATAATTTCAGCAAAGTTTGGCTGGATGCTGAATGTAGCAACAAAGGAGAAGCTTTGCCAAGTGTATGAGACTCCTGCTCAGAGACCATCACTTGGCAGCTGTTTTCAAACTGTACTCCCCAGCCTATCTGTGTGGAATAACCACAGGTGGTCCAGGGAGTTGTTTTCCCTCTCCCAGTGCAGAGCTGAAACACGAAGGCGGTCCTACTTGCTAAGAAAGTTTTAATTGTCACTCTTCAAGCACAGCTCCTTTGTATTCCTGCCAGAACTCTCATGTATGCCTGTGCTTGCTTCGGTTGCCGCATAGGAAATGAAGGCTGTTAATGAGTCTCTTCTTTTGTCAGGTGTTTGTTTGCTATACTTTCAAGTGTGATCAAATTTACCAATGACACAGAAATGGGAGGTTTGTAAGCATGCTGCATAGTGACCTGACAGTAGTAAAGCATTGGAGGCTACGGGGGTGGGGAATCTGGTGCTAACCAGTACAGAAATGCAAACTTTAAGGGGAGAAAGCAGAGGACTTGGGGGCACAGTGAGGTACAAAAACAACTGGAAGCACTGCAATAATATTACATTGACATGTTTTGTTTTAATCTCTTGTTTGACCACACCAATGTACTCTGAAAGAGGACAGAAATCAGACAGACCACAATCAAGTGTTTTCCACAGCAACGAAACACCACAACAAAGTTTCAGAATCGAGTTCCAGTTGCTGACTTCACAAAGGTCCAAGAAGTGTGGTAGCATATATAGACTGATAACTTTATCTGAAATTAAATCCATACCATTAGTGTACAGCAAATAATATGCTATCGTTTCCCTTTTGTGAACCAAAACACTTAGGTCCCAAATCTGTGGTGACAACATCCTTCCTGGTGAGCTTCCAGGGTTTTGTAGAGTTGCTGCTGCGTTTCACACTGAGCAGATTTCCACCTTCACTCTGCTGTACATCTGCTTTCACCAGCAGCTGGAAACTAGAGATGAAAATACATTTTCCTGTGTCACTTTTTTTTTTGTCTTCTCCAGAGCAGCACACACTGAAAGAAGTACACCAAGGCCTATCATTGCCTCCAACACACTCACAATTCTTTTCTCCAGCCCCTTTATAGAATAACTTCCCACCTGTCCACATCCTGTTCAATTCTGGTTTTGCCAGGTTAATTTGTTTACCATTGGTTTTCTCATACCTTTTTTTTTTTCTTACTCCCTTTAATTATGGCTTCACATTTAACTTTTTTTTTTCCCCTTCTGTCTCATAAATTCAGAGAGGAAATATCAAAATTCTGTGTAGCATCTTCTCAGTGGAGGAGATTTTATCATGCCATTCCCTACTGCTATCAAGATAACTTTATTTTTCAATAGGTTCTGGTTCTGCCAGCTGCTCTTTATTTGGATGCTGATCTCAGAAAACTCAGAAGTGCTGCTGGGCTTAGCTGGTGTAAGATTCAGTGCTTTTTTTAGTTGTGTCTATGCTCAAGAGGTTTTAATGTTTGACAGGAGTTAAAGGGTGTTTCTTGATGAATCAGAAGGCAAATTGAGCTTAAGGTTTTCCCACAATAACAATTTACATCAAGGTTCTAATCTTCCTTGCAAAATTCTAGCACCTAAATTGGCCCAGAATGTAAAATTCAACTCATTTCAGCCAGTGTCTGTTTCTACATGATATAAAAAAGCACTTCCTCTTTGATGTGTTGCTTCTCTTTGCTGACACTGATTCTTTCCTCTTTCCTTCTAAACACATGGAAGTCCTCATAGCTGCAAAGGCAGATCCCCTGTTGATCCCATTTTAGTCTTTCCTGATTCCTACACTGGGGCAGAGAACAGTTTCACTTTTGAGGGCAGTTATCAAAGGGGATAATAGTCAATAAACTAACTGCAGGAGCACAACCTGCACATTTCAGAGAAAAGCTTTAAGGTCCTTGGCTCTCTGTGCGCCATTCAGAAATCCAGAGTACAGTTTTGCTGTAAATATATAGCTTCATTTTGCTTCCAAAGCTTCTGAGCTAGTCCGGTGATTTTATTTTGGGGGGGTAATTTTAATCCAGCCACACTGTTATAGAGGGATAACAGTTGAGTTCTGCCTCTAGCATTAACTGTGTGTGTTATCCGAAGCCCTGTTTGGCAGCAGCCTGGGGTACAGACTCATTTAGGGAACAGCAACCTGGTTGGAACTAGATGATCTTTAGGTCCCTTCCAACCTAAACCATTCAGTGATAAGGTGTAAAGGGTTAAGCCCTCCTGGGGAGGCTTACCTGAACTAGATCCTGACTCCTCCTTGGGGATGGTCTGACCTGCCCCCAAGTATCGTGTTTAGCCCTCTCTCATTTCCTGCTCAGACCCCCCCTATAAAGGTGGGGGATGAACTTCCTGCTTCTTTTTCTTGCTCTCTGCCTCCTCACCAGCTCAGCACCTTGTTTCCCTGATGCTACTCTTTTACCACATGTTCTCCAGCAAACACGTGGGGAGAGCAGCCGTAGTTGGAACTCCAACTCGCTGCATCCCACCAGCATCCATCAGCATCTACCACCAATTTCCAACTTCACAGCTTGGATTCAACTTCCATCCACTCCCATCTACAAGTTGTATTTTTTTTTCATTTTGTACTTTTTTTTTTCCTCCCCCATATCCTCTGTAATTCCCCTAACCTTATACCTGTACCTTGTATTATGTTCCCTCTCCCCCTATCCTCTGTAATTCCCCTTACCTAAAATACCTTCTATTTATTGTTACAGTTTATTTTTTACTTTCAAATTAAGTATTTATTGAGCTTTTGAGCTCAAGGGAACTGGCTTAAACTAATACGTAAGGCTTTCTCAGAGTAATGCTGTTTGAACTTCAGTCTCTTCAAGTCACATAAAAAACTTGACCCTGACCAACTCTGATTTGGCCCACCCCAAACCCTACATTCATTAGACACACGAAATTCTCTGTTGAGCCACCAGACTCTTACTGCCTAAATAGATCTCTTTATTGCTTCAACTATTTCATCTTCTTTGCCTGGGTAACTCTTGGTACTCTGAGCAACTGATTGAACTGCAAAGATCAGAGGTGGTGAGTCTTAAGTATCACTGCTTTTAAAACATGAGTACAGTGTATAAAGCCAAGCTCAAGAACAGAAAGAGAATTAACTGAATTAACTTCAGTTCTACAAATATCTTTTGGGACTTAACAGCAACAAACAATATTAACACCAGGATAATTTTGCAAGTCATTGACAATTCATCTTTGTATGCTTCACTAAAAAAAAGTACCTCAATTCAAGAAGCAAGTCAGACACACTCCCCCCCTTCCATCCCATCTCAGTAGAAATAACCAAGTCCCCCCCAAAATCGAGTTGCAAATCTATTGTCTGACAGCGTGCCAATGGTAAAATTCCATTTCTTAATCCTCCTATCACCGAAGACCACGAGGTACTAAAGCAAACCTGGCGCAGCATAAAATGGACTTCGACACCCAGTTTTTTGCATAGTCCAAATTTTTGTTTTACATATTAGTGGATAACAGCCAAACTGCAGGCAGCCAGCTTCATTGACTCAATAACCTGCTGGAAAAATGTCCCCCATGTGGATGACCATCTGTACCCACACAGCTGAGGCATTAAATTATTTCATCACCATCCCTGTCAAAATGTTAACTTCTTGACCTTCACAAAGAAATCCTGTGCCATCCCACCCAAAATCAGATGTAACTGTTTGTTTTGGTTTTGGATTGTTGTTTTTTTTTTAAATTCTACAGCTGAAGCACTGTGATAGCTAAAAATCTTGTCATTAGCCTGATGCATTTTCCTCATTCATGGAATTATAGAATCTTAGAATGTCAGGGGCTGGAAAGGGACCTCAAAAGCTCATCCAGTCCAACTGCCCTGCCAGAGCAGGATCACCTAGACCAGATCACACATGAACGCTTTGGGTATTTGCACTCTTAAGTACATAGGGAAAGAAGAAGAGGGAAATAATTGAGGAAGACAGTAGCCTTCTACACCCCACCCATGAGCTGTTTGCAAGGTTTCTCACTTGCTTTTCTCCATGCCAGCCGCAGCTGATAGCATCACATTTGTTGGTTGGGATTTATACAGCATCGTAATTATTCATAGAATCATAGAATCTGCCAGGTTGAAAGAGACCTCCAAGCTCATCCAGCCCTACCCAATCAACTAGACCATGGCACTAAGTATCTCATCCAGGCTTTTCTTGAACACCTCCAGGGACGGCAACTCCACCACCTCCCTGGGCAAACCCATTCTCTCTGTGAAGAACTTCCTCCTAACGTCCAGCCTATACCTCCCCTGGCACAACTTGGGACTGTGTCCCCTCCTTCTGTTCCTGGGTGCCTGGGAGAAGAGCCCAACCCCACCTGACTACAGCCTCCCTTCAGATAGTTGTAGACAGCAATGAGGTCTGCCCTGAGCATCTTCTTCTCCAGGCTGCACACCCCCAGCTCCCTCAGCCTCTCCTCACAGGGCTGTGCTCCAGGCCCTTCCTCAGCCTTGCTGCCCTTCTCTGCACACATTCCAGTACCTCAACATTTCTCTTGAACTGAGTGACCCAGAACTGGACACAGCACTCAAGGTGTGGCCTGACCAATGCTGAGTACAGGGGCAGAATAACCTCCCTGCTCCTGCTGGCCACACTGTTCCTGATCCAGGCCAGGATGCCATTGGATCTCCTGCCCACCTGGGCACACTGCTGGCTCATGTTCATTTTCCTAACATACTTAATTTTCTTTTCTCTCAATACATGTCTTTTATTCCATCTCCTTGGGGTTTCTTTCTTCTCCTTTTTTTTCTGAATATGTCCTCCAAAACAGAGATTTGTCTCATTGCCCAAGGTCAGGCATGCTGCTACCTTGGGAATTACATTTTGCTCAACGTTTTCTTTAAAGCAGCATATTCAAAGTGGATCCAAATTTCACCTCCTTTGCAGTTTTAAACTGTTGATCTTCCTACTAGTATTCACAGCAAAATCCTTCACCATTTCACATCTTGCCTTTTCCAGTCCTCTCTGTTCTGATCTTAATGGCTGCAAACATGTTCCTCATCTCTAATATATTCAGTATGCCGCTGTTGAGATTTTCTTGCTCGTTATTAACTACATAAATGTCACCTTTTTTGTCCCTTCCCAGATTCTTCTTCACCTGCTTAACATATAAAGCCTTACATGAGCTTAAGGTTTGTCAAATTAGTTCCATCCTCCCTATTTTTTATAGCTTATATAAAGTTGGCCTCTGATTTGACTCTGCCAGCCATGGAAGCCTTCTCAGACCAATCAGCTTCCTCCTGAAACACTTTAGAGCTTTCTCCTGCATAACTTTCTCACTTAGGTAAAAAAGGAGACAGACAGCTTATTAAATTATTTCCCTCTCCTCCTCTAAAACTCATTTTAATTCTGACTTTGTGGTCCGTTGGCCTAATAAATCTAATGATGATCACTGGTTAGCTCCCCAGCTTCCATATTTGCTCAGTTCAGTGAAGTCTCTTATTCCTGCCATTCTTTACCCAGCTTTTAGGCAATAATTAGCAGGAAATCTCAAACAATGCCTGTCAAATTTGGTTTATCATAGTAATTCCTTTCTTTGTTGTCTCATCTTTATGTTTTCTTTATTTGGTGTTTTCTGGAACATCAGCCTTCTAGAGCCACATTATTTCTGTAATACTCATCAACAAGAGCACTAACATGATTTTTTTTATCATTGTGACATAGGTGATCTGTAGTGACCATCTCAATCCTTATAGTCATAGAATCAGTCAGGGTTGGAAGGGACTACAAGGATCATCCAGTTCCAAACCCCCTGGCATGGGCAGGGACACCCTACCCTAAACCAGGCTGCCCACAGCTTCATCCAGACTGCACTTAAACACCTCCAGAGATGTGGCCCCAACCACCCCCCTGAGCAACCCATTCCAGGCTCTCACCACTCTCATGCTGAACAACTTCCTCCTCATGTCCATTCTGTATCTGCTCACCTCCAGCTTTGCTCCATTCCCCCTGGAATGGAGCCAGGCTCTGCTGGGTGATGCCCAATGACAGCACAAGGGGCACTGAGTGGAAGCTGAGGAATAGTAAGTTTTATGTAAACATGAGCCTGATGTAGGGTAGGGTGTCCCTGGGCATGGCAGTGGGGTTGAAGCTAGATGATCCTTGTGGTCCCTTCCAACCATGACTGATTCTATGATTCCATGAAATACTCAAGATCCTCAATACTATATCTACTGCCTCATCATTTAAAGAAAGTAAAAATGCCTGCAGAAATTCAGGCAGTTGTATTAATTTCCAAAGTCTTTGAAATGACCCAGCTCTGGAATCTGCTTGTGCATTTTAGCTGTCTAAGAACTGGCCTGCCATGTCTATAACCACGTGAAGATGACGTGCCATCATCTTCAGCCTGGAGTTTGAATTGTTTCCTTGGCCACCTAAAGCACTCTGTTATTTCTCTTCCCTGCTGACGCTGAGCTGCATACTTCTAATTCTTCCCCAAACAAATTTCGTTTCACGATTAAACTAATTTCGCTTCACTATTAAATGCGCCTTGGCTGTGAGCCTGAAATTCACTTTCCATGAACACTTGAAAGAACAAAACTTAACGCGCATGAATTTTCATTAAAAGGCTGTATGAAGAGATTGGAGCGGAAGCTAAAAGGAATTTTATGCAGACCTTTCAGAAACGTTTGGGGAAAGCATTTCGCTTTGCCCTGCTTGATTGTTAATATGTACTTCCCTCTCTGCACATTTCTCAAGACCTTTTGTAGTTGTTGCATTTGTGTTTCTTAATACATAAACAGCAGCTAAAATAACAATGTGTGTAATGCATCAGCTACAACAGAGCGTGAACTACATAGACCATGCGCGAAGAAAAAAGCCTATTAAAGGTTTTGGTTTGCAAAGTCAAGGACTCACATTAGGAAGCTGCAGATTTAAAGTGATGTAAACGTAACTTGATCCTGCTTGGGTCTCTGGGCATGCGTCAGGGCATTCTGTGATCGTATACAGCGCCCCCTCCGAAAGCGCACTAAGGTCTGTGGACATGGAGCAATGGATGGAAGCTGTAGCACAAGAGGTTCCAGCTCAACACAAGGGGGAACTTCAGACTGAGAGAGTTGGAGCTTTTCAACCTGGAGAAGAGAAGGCTTCCAGGAGACCTTCCAGTACCTGAAATGGGCTACAGGAGGGCTGGGAAGGAACTACTGACAAGGTCTTGTAATGACAGGACAGGAGGTAATGGTTTTAAACTGGCAGAGGGAAGATTTAAACGGAATGTGAGGAAGAAGTTCTTTACAATGAAGGTGGTGAGACACTGGCACATGTTGCTGAGGGTGGCTGTGGCTGCTCCCTCCCTGGAAGTGTTCAAGGCCAGGTTGGATGAGGCCTTGAGTGATCTGTTCTAGTGGGAGGTGTCCCTGCCTATGGCATAGGGGGGTTGGAACATGAATGAGGTTTGAGGTCCCTTTCAACCTAAACCATTCTATGATTCTAAACCGTTCTATGATTCTGTCTCCATATACTGGTTTCACACATATTTCACATATTTCTTCACATCTGCATGTTGATATATATTTAAACAAAGCTGAAAGGGAAAGACAAGTATCAAGGTGTACAGTCAGTGCAAAACAAACAAAAAAAAAAAGGCACCATCATGCACAAAATACATGCTTTTAAAAGCAACCAATACTGGTTTTATCCTGCAGGCTTAGCAAGCATCTTGCCTACGAAAGCAAACACCTTTTGGAGCTGCTGCTTCAGCAGTGTGATTCCCTAAATAACATGAGCTTGTGCCTAGAAGTTTAATCTAAAGCCTGCGAAGTCAATGCGACTTTCCCAGCTGTCTTAAACCAGCTTAAAATCACAACCATAAGTCACAACAGAGTTGATAGCCTAACAGAAAAGGAAATTTAAAAATAATACACTTGTTAGAGTAACACTGGTGTATCAGCGAGCCAACCCACACTACAGAGGAGTCAAATCCTATTAAACTTAGTGGATGAGTGAAAGCAGATCAGTTTATGTTTCCTCCCTGAATCCAAATTATTCTCACAGCTGGAGAAGAGTCAGTGGCTGATAATGGCCTAACAACCTCTAGCACTAACAGATACGACCTCAGGTGTGGTGATAAGAATATATAATTCTGCATTACCTGAACTCATCTGTGCCTCCTGGAGAGTGTTGGCGCAGTGGGAGCTCAGCGATACCTTGAACAATGCAAAGGTTTAAAATTTAGAAGAGATTCACTGTGCGCTGGGTCACACAACAATATTTATGGGTCTTTAGGATGCGTTTTGCGTTACCAAGGAGGGAAAAACTGAAAAAAAAAAGAAACGTTTCTTTCAGAGTTTAATGTGCACAACACACGTTTGGAATAAAAATTACAGGTTTGATTTCCTAATTTGCCCACGGTTTTTATCTCCTCTGAAATTATTCCACTGATTGGAAGGATGTGAATAAATAAACTTTTTTTCATTTCTAGGGAGGAATAATTCTGTGACTCTGGAGTCAACAGTATAAATACCAGTTGACTTCAATAGAACATGGCATAAATATCAGCTGACTTCAACAGAACATTATATAAATACCCGTTGATAACAGCAAATCATGGCATAAATACCAGTTGACTTCAATAGAACATGGTATAAATACCAGTTGATGTCAGCAGTACATGGTATGCCTGTTGACTGCAGCAGATCATGGCATAAATACCAGCTGATTTCAGTAGAACATGTTATAAATACTGTTGATTTCAGCAGAACATGGAAAAAACACCAGTTGATTTCAACAGAACGTGGCATAAATACCAGTTGACTACAGCAGAACATGGGCTAGGATCCTTCATAAATGCATTCAGCACGTCTGCAGGACATCACAGGCCATCTTCCAAGTTGTCCCCTGCCAGCAGACGGTGATTATATTGAATGCACAATCAAATACGTCATCAGGGTGGCAGCAGAGAGAGGAACAATGATCTTTTTTCATTTAGGAAAAAAAAAATTAATGCTTTAATTTGTACATATTTGGCTATTTTTCATTAAAATTAATTACAGTTTAAAGACATGCTCAGCACTTCCCTAGGGAATGCAATCACAACTGTGATCTAGAGCTCAGATAGGAAACAGTGAGATGCAGAATGCCCCTTTCATTCTAAACAATCCCTCATGTACAAATTATTTGCCCCTGCAGAGCAGTTAGAACAGCAGCTGAATATTTTTCTTTCCGGGCTAAGCAGGATGGCAGGAAGCAGAGAAGGCAAAAAAAAATATTTCTATTTTGTTAATAGCATCCGTATTTAAATTAGGAAATGCTATTGCATTAAAAAAAATGCTTTTTCTGATCTTAAAAAAAATCTTAAAGTGATCTCTTCAGACTATATAAATCGTCCAAGGCAGAGAGAAGCTTTGTGCAGTTGTTCCTTCTTGAGTTGCAGGCAAGATTCCTCAATAGGGAATGCTGCAGCCCTCTGGTGCAATAATTAGATCCAGGATGACACAGACACAGTGCTGAAATCACAGCAGCTGTAGAAAGAGTGTGAAGATGATTTCTGCCTGCCCCTGGGCAGCTGGACATCAGACGTGCTGCAAGAGGCCTCATCATTCCAGCTGTGCTGTGTTCACACAAACATGGTTTCTGGAATGCATACCCATCCAGACTTTCCCATGCCTGGTCTTAGGCATGGAATGAAAGGGCCTTACAAGGTCTGCTGAATTACCATTTGGCTGTTACTTTGGAACTTTGATAATGGATGGATGAATGAATGAATGAATGAGTGAATGAAAGGCAAAAAATACATTGGGATGGAATTGCTTTCGAAAATGAGCTTTCTAATTTTAAGCCCAGCAATGCTTCTTCTCAGCAACAGGTTAAATAAAACAGCCTGAATTAAGACTTGAAAGTGTCCAGGGAAGGGCACCAAGGTAGGGTGAGGGGACTGGAGCACAGCCCTGTGAGGAGAGGCTGAGGGAGTTGGAGGTGTGCAGCCTGGAGAGGAGGAGGTTCAGGGGAGACCTCATTGCTCTTTACAACTACCTGAAGGGAGATTGTAGCCAGGCAGGAGTAGGTCTCTTCTCCCAGACACCCAGTGACAGAACAAGAGGACACAGTCTTAAACTGGGCAGATTTAGGTTGGACATTAGGAAAAAGTTCTACACAGAAAGAGTGATTGGCATTGGAATGGGCTGCCCAGTCAGGTGGTGGAGTCCCCCATCCCTGGAGATGTTTAAGAGGAGGCTGCATGAAGCACTTAGTGCCATGGGTTAGTTAATGAGAAGGGTTAGGTGATAGATTGGACTCAAGGATCCTAGAGGTCTTTTCCAATCTAGTTAATTCTTTGATTCTGTGAAGACATGAATGACCAGCATGGGACCTTTCCTTTTTCAAGGTATAAGCCTGATACAAAACATTTCCACTTGATTTCAGTCAGTCTGGGGAAAGATAGCTGGTTAGGCAATTTTTGGAGCCAGATTTGTCACCTTAATTCTCCCTGTAACCAGTAAGTTCCATCTGTATTAGTAAGTTTAACGATGTCAACATCCAAGTACCCATACAAACCCACTCACAGGCCTGGCTACTTACATTGAAATATTAATTCTCCTAAGAGGCCAGTTCTGAACACGGGATTTATGTTGCCCATCCTAGTGAGGGCAGCATAATCTACACGGCTCACTAGAGGCGAGCAAGTTCCCCTTCACAGTATTTTCTTAATTCTCACTTTCACTGCTGGTGAGGCATGTGAGACAGTTGCTCCTTCAACCTGCATTCCTGAGCTGCCCATCTGCAGATTACATTAGCTCCAAGGGGTACAGCACTCCAAAGAAAGCAAAGAGCTGTAATTCCTACAGAAGTCCTCAGACGCTTACCTGGCTGTTAATCAAATGGAGTAGGAGCTCTCTAGCCCCATGCACTAGAAGAATTTCTGTCTCAATAACTTGTGTTTTGACATAAGCCCCAGAAAAAGACACACGCTGTCTCTGGATGGAAATCCTCTGTGACACCACCAGACCTGCTACAAAAACATGCTGAATAACAACTAAATTCAGCTTAAGAGCATAAAAATAATTGACACAATCATTGCCACAGACATGCTAGAAACAGGAAAAAAAAAAAGAAAAATAAAAAAAAAAAGACCACTTGCCTCTATTCATGCTACAATGTGCAGCTTGGTTTTCACATGAGACATCAAGATACTATTTTAAGGAGGCAATTACTAGAGCATTTCACATAGAGTAACCTACATATAAAAACCACTAGTGTTACAGATTATGCCCAGCTCTGCTTTAACACGCCGGGGCTTATTTTTCCTGGGCTTCTTATTCTGGAATACTATTATATCTTTCTGGTTTATACCCTTTTACCTTGCACTCAAGTACAGCCCTTTGAGGGATTACAATGAGGAGAGTTTAGGTTTAGGTTGGAAGAGACCTCAAAGCTCAGCCAGTTCCAACCCCCCTGTGCCATAGGCAGGGACACCTCCCACTAGGACAGGTCACTCAAGGCCTCATTCAGCCTGGCCTTGAACAGGGAGGGAGCAGCCACAACCTTCCTGGGCAACCTGTGCCACTGTCTCACCACCCTCACTGCAAACAACTTCCTCCTAACAGCCACTTTCAATCTCCCCTCTGACACTTTAAACCCATTCCCCCTCATCCTGTCATTACAAGAACTTGTGAATAGTCCCTCCCCAGCCCTCCCCAGTGAGAAGCTGGAACAGTGGCAGCTCTGGTGATCCACATAGAGCAGGAGCAGGGACATTTCAGGTGCATTGCTGTAACTTCTGGAGCTCCCATGTGCATTTATCATCAAATTCCTGTTCATAAGCTTCTTCACACAAGTAGGACATGCAGTTTAATCACCATTATCAATAAGCACTAATGGTAAATAATTCCTTCATCTCATAGAGAGCAACCACTGCTAAGACATCCTCATTTATAACAGTGGTCTGGCTTGATGCTTTAGGTCAGCTGGCAGGTAAATTATTATAAATTCCAAAGAGAAATTAGGAATTCTTCCATTCCATTTAGCCTATAAGGATGCTAATTAGAGTTATTAATATTACTTGCTTTTTGACTTTGTTGATCAGTGCAGTCTCCAACCTTGTTGCCAAGAGAGGATATTAATATATTAGAGAAAGATTTCTATTGGAATCAGTGGGAGGTGTCCCTGCCTATGGCAGGGGGTTTGGAACAGGATGAGCTTTGAGGTCCCTTCCAACCTAAACCATTCTATCATTCTATGAATATGACAAAAGTAACATCAGGAAGTAAGACTGCACATGGAAAGGAAGAGATTAAAAAACTCAGTTAAAAATGTCTCAGACTCACTACACTTGCAAATAATTAAAGAATGTTCTTTTAAATATCGTGCAGATAAGTTAAAACTCAAGCCAGAACTCAGCAGTCCACCAGGAGATGCCAGAATTAACATTTGAGAGTTAGATGTCATTAATAGATGTCCACCACATCTTTAATATAAATAAATTCTACTTTTAAAAAACTTTAATAGCTCAAAACAGTTCGAACTGTGGCCACCAGAACTCATTGACTATTCAGTGTAATGGATAGATGTTTAAATGGAGCCTCTAAATCACTATTGGCTTATTATCTACTCACTGCAATGGACAAACGTTAAAATGGAGAAGAGTCTCTACATCAGAAAGAAACTTTGAATATTCACTTACCCTCTGCATGGCTAAGCAAATTACCAGAAATGTTGTTTGTTTCCTGTTCTCTACACAAAGCATAGACAGGTTAGGGAGTGCTGGTTCCTGCAAAACCACAGCTGGTTGCTACAGCCATGGTGATATAGACTTTGACTATTGGGAGAACCATGCTAAAAAGTGCTTGTATGAGTTTAGGTCCTGAAAATAAGAGTGCACAGAAGTCCAATAAAGGCATGGAGATTTCAAGGTTCAATTAGCATAAGCATGTAAAGTCTACTATCTGGAAGTTTATGGAAGTTTTAGAAATGTAGCAAGTCAGAAAAGTTCTGAATTAAATACATACTGTGTCTGAATCAGTTCTTTCTTTATACATTTTATATTGCATCAGCACTATTAATTAATTTTCCTAATTTTGTATAGGCTTATCACACATTTTTGCAGTGTTCTCCATTGTGGATTTTTTTTTTTTTCCTTGGGATTTAATACACAAAAGCTAGATCAGAAATCACCAACTTGGGTTTGGGTTTTTTTTCATATCTTGTATTATTTTTTTTGTAATCCTGTTAGTGAACACTCTGATATCTGCATAATGTTGTACAGAAATGGGATACTCTTGATCTGAAATAAGAATATTAATCCTCAGCCTTGCATCAAACAATGACAACTTTGAAACAGATTTCCTTTTCTCTGCTCCATTATGAGTGCAACAAACATGCTTTTGCTCATTAACTTGAATAATATATCAAACAGAAAGACCTTAAATTGTTTATTTTGCTATCTGGAAAGGAGGCTGTGGAAGTCTTGAAAAATATATGCAAGAAGTGACTTCAGCTTCCTTTCTTTCTTTTCTATTTCTTTCCTCTCCTTTATTTTTTTTTATTATTATAATGGCCATACCAACTTTCTCCCTCCTCCCCCACATCCAAATTTTAGACGAGCATCTCTCACTCCAGTCTCTTGAGAACTACTTGGACGCTTAAGAGCAATAGGGACAAAACCCAGCTACTATAATAACATATTTATACTTATCTATTTATAGCTTGATTGTAGTTGCCTTCTTTCACAACGAGGGAAATCATTAGAAACAATCCCAATACACTGATAAAACATATTTCAGAGTGTGATGGTGCGCTGGTTTGAACTAATTGGAGGATTTTAATAAGAAATTAGACTATAGGCTGAGAAAGGAAAATATTCCAGTGTCTCCTTCACTCATTTATTTACTGAAATGGTATAAAATTAGAACCAAAACATAGATAAGACAGAGCAGTTTGAGCCATGCTGGCTGCTGCATGTCTCTCTCTCCCTGCCAGCTAGATACAGAAATATACAAGCTAAAAGTAATACAGAAACACAATGCCCCTCCCAGAAATCAGAGTCCCCAAGAGGGGGTCCCAACCACCCTTCCACCTTCTCTCCAGCTCCCAATCTTATCCTAGAATCTGCCTTACATGCAAGGAGAATTAGGAGGATCAGTGAGGGGGGTTATAAGCGTAATTGATTTGTTGGGTTACACAGATCCAGCTAGAAGCCAAGGGGAGAGATCTCAGATGCTGCAGACAGAAAGCAACTCTCTAACATACCTACGTTTGTGTCCTTGCTTTTATACATCTCAGTAAACCTATGAGTGAAGCAGACATCACCATTGTTTTCTTTTCACAGCCTATAATCTTTCTCATTAAAATATCCTAATTAGCCTCAAACCAGCACACAGAGCAAAAGTGCAAAAGTACACAAAAAATGATATGGAGGTAGGACAGAACTCCAACTACTCAGGACTCTGGAAGAAAATCAAATAGAGATCTAAACACACCAGTAGATGGGAGGAAAGTAGCACCTCATTTGATAACTGAAAAAAGAAACAGCTGTAATAAAATGTGTATTTCTTCCTTCTGGCTATAACAGCAGGAACAGTTCAAGTCCTCCAGGATATTTCCCAAGCTGTAGACAAAATCTGTAATTGAGGCTGGAACAGAGCTTTTATCTTTTGCCTTCCATTCCCACTCTCAATCATTTGCTAATGGCCCCTCTGGTTTACTACAACTTTTCAACTTTTTCTGCGTCTTGTTTTCAATCTGATTAACAAAGAGGCATCAAAAAAAAAAAAAATTTCAAAAGGATTACAAATCCACTTTCAGTCTCCTAAAAACACAGTTCCTGAGTTACTCTCAGCCAAGGCAGCAATGGGCATGAAATGTTCTCAGAGCATAGTACAGCTATATTCCCAAATTATTCCTAAGACAGGCAAAACCCAGAGGTCAAATTCTTCTGTAAGATAAAAGTGTGAAACTCTCACTGAAACATATGTGAATGGTCTACATCTAAATCTGTCTGAGGACAGAATCTGAGGAATTTCCAAGATGAAATGGTTGGCATAAGCACAAGAAAACCAATTATTTAAATGATCATACTTTTTAGCACATCTTCCTTTCCTCAGAAGTAAAAATTTGCATTAATGGAGAGAATAAACTAAATAAAGCAGAAATGCTCTGTGCTTCAATACCTGTGTGTGTCAGCAAAGAAGAGGAGTGAGTATACCTTGTGTCAAAGATAAAAACAGGGAGGGAGGGGGGGAAGTGTTTACCAGATCCATTTATTTTTACTGGAAGAACCAAGTCTTGTTTCTTCTTTCTTTCTCTTCTCGTAGAGACCATCATTGCTGAGTAAGAACACCTGATAAAACGCCCTAGAGAAGCTTTACAACTCAACTGGCACTTACACAGCAGATAAGTCTCACTGATATCAGAGTAATCTTTCCACAAGGATGAACAGCTCTTGAACAATTTCTCCAGGGAACAGTATTAGACACAAACAGCCTTTCTCCATCATCAGACATGATTTCCAGTCCATTGTATGATGATACGAAGCAGCAAATAAACTGATCTTTTAAAATATGTCTTTAAATCATCAAGCAATATAAACTGATCATTTCTAGTGGAATAGCATACAGAAACTATCTGTACCCCAAATACATGGTAAGGTTTCTTTCATTTCTTCTCCCCATCCTTCCACCTTGACTTCTCTTACTGGGAAGGGAGCTTTTCTTTTACATTTGTATCATAGAATGGTTTAGGTTGGAAGGGACCTCAAAGATCATCCACTTCCAACCCCCCACCAGCGGCAAACAAAATGATTTTTTAAAAATATGTTTTAAAATCATCAAGTAATATAAACTGATCATTTCTAGTGGTGTAAAAATACACAACAGAATATGTCTTTAGACTGCCAGCCTAAGATCATCCCAGTCAAATAGCTGAAACACTTTAATCTCATTTACAGAATCACAGAATCATAGAATGGTTTTGGTTGGAAGGGACCTCAAAGATCAGCCAGTTCCAACCTCCTGCCATAGTTACCTTAGCTAATAATTTAATTCATCTAATAATACTGTGCATGGTTCCCTTAGCTTCGCCTATTTGTACAAGAAGCGTAGTGAAATATAGGAAAAAACTCAGCATAAAACAAAAAACTCAGGGAAAAAACTCAGCATAAACCAAAAAACTAACCCCAGTGCTGTCCAGCTCCTGCTCATTCTGCTGTCATGCCTGCAAAAAAAGAGTCAACACCCAAGAACCCAGAATCATAGAATGGTTTATGTTGGAAGGGATCTCAAAGCTCAGCCAGTTCCAACCCCCCTGTGCCATATGCAGGGACACCTCCCACTAGAACAGCTTGCTCAAGACCTCCTCCAACCTGGCCTTGAACACCTCCAGGCAGGGAGCAGCCACAACCTCCCTGGGCAACCTGTGCCACTAATAAT
>VWZI01013036.1:863754-878685 GCA_013396835.1 Psilopogon haemacephalus | reverse complement strand
TAATATTGAAGAACATGACAAAGTCCTTTTTTTTTTTTTTTTTTCACCAATGCAAAATCAAACCGAATGAAACCTCATTCATGCAAAATCAAATAAGATGGAGCACTACACAGGGTCCACTTCCCAAATTAGCTGGTACCAGAAGTGGTCGGGTGAAAGCACACACTTGTGACACGGAACTCGGAGCTATTTGTGACAAACTGATTTCTCCACACACTGTTTCCAAATGTAAACTGGAATTGGCTAGATGAGAGAAGTCTGCATGTCAAAGAACATGCAGGGTGTGTAGAAATGGTGTCTCGAAGAGGCTGAGTGAGCAGTATATTCCTTTTGACTGTTGTCTCTTTCTTTTTAATGTGCTCAGAAAACGGCTGTATCTTTCAGAGTCTCTCAAGGATTTTTAGATTAAAAAGAGAGGTTTTATCTTTGCATGTCTATAAGCAGTGAAAAACTCGGGAGACTGAAACCTACAGGCAATTCAAATAAACTAAATCCGATCAAGGTAATATCAATGCCAGAATTAGAAGAAAACCCAGAGAGAATATCAATAACAACATTAAAACAGCAGGTTTCAACTGGAATCAATAGGCAGTATAAACAGAAAAAATTAAGTCACAAAGTGATAGTAGATAAAAGCTCCCCACTCATTAAAATTCTGTTTGTCTTTGTGTCTTTTTATCAATGTACCTATATATCTATGCAAGTGTATCAAAGTTTATAATGTAAAAGAATGATGAAATAATCTAATTAATTTCCGGTGTCATTTCGCATATTTCTTTCAAGTTAAAACTGCAATATTAATAATGGTTTGCAGTTTAATAAAATATCTCTATGTCCTATTAACTTCTATATCTGCTTGTTATAAAGCTCCTTTTTTTTTTTTTATCAAATAGCTAAACTTCAAAAGATTTCTACTTTGATCTGAAATGAAAAAAATGAGGTTCATTCCATTTGTACAGAATACCCTCACTATTTTTTTTTTTTTTAACAGAAAGACAGTTGTCTGTTACTGCCTTTCTGCCTCAAAATACGTTGTAACTTGAGCAAGCAAGAGGACTAAAAACATGGGAGAAAAGACCATGTTTAGGAAGGTACATTACAATGGGGCTAAGGCTGTGTCTTGAAAGTGGTGATGAGCAGCTCAAGTAAGACACTCTTCCTACTTTAAAAATCAGGAATCAAATGTGTAGCTATTTACAGGTGGTTTAAATGTTCTAGGGGTGAGCTTTCACGTTTTATTTCCACTTTCAGAACTGAGATATTAACAATGAGTTCATTGTTTGTGATTTGCTTACAGGGTTTGTTTTTTTTCTTCTCCACAAGAAAGAAAAAAAAAAAACAAAAAAAAAAAAAANCTTCACAGCAAAACAACGGAAAAAAGAAAAAAAAAAAAAAAACCCCACCAAATCTATGTGATAGATATACTAGAGGGGAAATATTCTAAATTTCGATTGTCTGTGGAACTTACTGTAAAGGGTTAAGCCTCACCTGGAACCCTCTGATTCTTCCCAAGGGGTGGTCTGACCTGCCCCCCAGGTGTCATGATTAGCCCTTCCCACTTCCTGCTAATGACTTTGCTATAAAAGTGGAGACATGTTGGCTTCTCTCTCTTTTCTGCCCTGCTTGCCTGGGCCAGCTACTCACTACTTCTGCTGCCAGAGCACCATGTGCTCCTCGGCCAACACATGGAGACAGCAACCATTTTTACCTTTTGAAACTTGGACTAACATGCCTATTGTCACTGGAAGTTTTCTAACCACAGTCTCCCATGTTTAAAACATTTCTGATGCTTCCTACGACACAATGCAAATTTCTTTTCTCTTGGTTCAGGTAGTATTTCATTCCACGTGAAATGCTCACTCAGCTGCTAAACAAAGTGCTTTTTCTATGTGAGTAAACACAGCAGAACCTGACTCAGAGCAAATTATTTATTGAATAGGTTTGGCCCTACTTTCTCTTCACACATTTCATCTGCAGCAAATGTACAGCATTTAAAACAGTGCTGTTGTCTCTTTTCTGGTGGCATTTGAGCTCACGTTGTCTTCCCAGTCGGGTAATGATAAATGAACAGCCCTGACAGATGGTGCTGCATGCAAGCCTCCTCATCAGTAGAGGCTGGGGCATTTCAAGGCAGGTTTGGCATTCACCTGGTCGCTTACCTGTGCTATTACTACCATCAGCAGCTATTTGTAGCAGAGAGCACATCAAGCTTTGTTCGCTAAAGAAAACCACACGGGAAGAAGACTGAACCTTGCCAAGCTCTGCAAGTGAGAACTGGGAACTCAGACACTGAGCTCGGTTACAAAGCAGGGATTTGACAAGAACACGCTTCCATTTTTCTTTGCAGTTCCTTGATGAAAACAGGAGCTGAGGGGAGCCAGAGGAATTTGGTACCACAAGTTCACTTGAGGCCTTGTTAGAAATACAGTTCTTTGGTTTGTGAAAAGAATCATAGAATCATAGAATGGTTTACGTTAAAAGGGACCTCAAAGATCAGCCAGTTCCAACCCCCCTGTGCCACAGGCAGGGACACCTCCCACTAGAACAGCTTGCTCAAGACCTCATCCAACCTGGCCTTGAACATCTCCAGGCAGGGAGCAGCCACAACCTCCCTGGGCAACCTGTGCCACTAATAATATTGAAGAACATGACAAAGTCCGTGCAGGCAAACTGCCTGCAGGTACCATAAAGTCAACTCCAAGTCAGATCATAAGCATTGCTGGAGATGAGTTTTCCTGTAGTCTTGCAGTGCTCTTCTTTTGTTTGTAAACCACATTAAGGAAATCATAGAATCATAGAACGATTTAGGTGGTTGGGACCTAAATCCCAACCTAAATCATAGGTTGGGATTTAGGTGGGAGGGACCTCAAAGATCATCTAGTTCCAACCCCCTGCCATAGGCAGTGACACCTTCCACTAGATAGCCAAAGAAATCTTCTCTGGCTTTCTATGATGCCAAATCATTTCATATTAAAATATATTCATACTAGCCAGACCAGCTCATACTTATGTTACATTTTTTTCTGAGGCAATATCTTTTCCCTAATTACAATATAAGGACACCACCACAATCAGAGCCCAAGGTTACAGTACAGTGACCACCCCTGTTAAGCCATCTGAGAGATGACTGACCCCAGTGAGATGAAAACCAAGACATAGCACTCTGAGAGATCATCTTTAAAGAACAAATTTTTACTCACTATTCACATATTTCAAGTAGATTTGGGGCTTTTGTTGGTGGGGGGGGCAGGGGGGATGTTTTGGAATAATTGGAAGATTCAGGGGGCAATAACCTCTGCCAAGCACTGAGACTGACTCACACACCCATTTTGTACTGGGATCTTTCCACATCTTTTGATCCATGGTTATATGTTGCTAGGATTGTGATAAAAATCTGAGGCAAGGAATGAAGTTAACTATTTATTGCCAATTATCATAGCTACGCTAAGAATATTATTTGCTGACTTAACACAGAATGTAAGCAAACAGACACTAATTTACACAAGCCAATATTTTTGTATCTATTGTTTGTGTTCACTTTTCAGCAATCTGGAAACTAGCTCAAACAATTAAGCTTCTAGGGACTGCGATGATTTAAATGCCCTGGAATTTTAGCTCACAATTCCTATTTTCTTGGTAACCATTGTTATAAAGGAAACAATCCATGCTAGAATTTATTGCTGTAATTTACATTAGGCAAGGATTTGTGATCCTTGAAATTCCCTGCTGTCTGATTTACAATACTGTTTTTTTCACTGTATCATCCTTAATTTTATATAATCATCATTTGAAAGGCTTCCCTTAATGGCTGCTGCCACTCTGAGCTAAGGTTATTTATCTGATCAGAATGGTTGCTCTTACTGTAGTGAATTTTGTATATGCTAAGCATCCCACTACTGTGTAATTGCTTCTTTGCTTGCTTGTTCTTTTGCATAAGTCTTTTCAGGCATTATTGAGCTTCAGTAATCAATAGACTTTCAGGTATCCAACCACCATTTAGTAATTTGTGAATACTGAGTGTTGGTCCACATCTGATGAGGAGAGACTGAGAGACCTGGAGCTGCTTAGTCAGGAGGTGTGGGGACAGGCTCTGCTCACTTGCTCCCTGGGATAGGACAAGAAGCAATGGATGGAAGCTGCAGCACAGGAGGTCACAGCTCAACACAAGGGGGAACTTCTTGACTGGAAGGGTCCCAGAGCACTGGCACAGGCTTCCCAGAAAGGTTGTGGAGTCTCCTTCTCTGGAGCTTTTCAATGCCTGTCTAGATGTGTTGCTGTGTGAGCTGAGCTAGATTGTCTGGTCCTGCTGTGGCAGGGGGGTTGGACTCGATGATCTCTTTGGGTCTCTTCCAACCCTTGACATCCTGTAAGCCTATATATACAACACAGATGCATATCAGCCAAAAGGTTTATCTAATTCTTTATTTTATTCCAAAGGCAGCTGTTGAAAACCTTCCATATATATATAATGATCTTCTTTTACATGAATGCAAACATCTGTTTGTGTGATTTTAATAAGTGAACTTTCTGGTTTCCATATGTACTTATTTTATGCTTGTTCCAGAGAGGAAGAGGACAGTTCTAAAAGTGTAGATTTCTGTTCAGTTTAAGGTGCCGCTTTCATGTTTTGTTGTTTAGAATCCTCTTCACTCTTCATGCAGAGTATGCATCATGTGACTTGAGGACAAAGTGCTTCAGCAAATTCCATTACTCTGAGGAACAATAAAAATAACAAGTTGGTGACACCAAAACAGTAACAAATAGCACTTTTATTTTACTTACATTATTAGACTCTCGTTCTTGCACCTCTGATTCAACTCCAGTTCCCAGTGCTGTGGGACTAAAAAAAGCACTGCCTATGTTGGGTTTTGTTTTTTTNACGAAATTATGTTCTTGAACATCACAGTTTGTTACAATTCCAAATCTTATTTAGGCAATTAGTGCAAGCCTCGTTATCTGTGAACAGGCAACTGAAAAAAAATAAATGAACGGCGCACAAAAAAACACACCCATGGCTCCCAAAACAAAGGGAACCTTATTCGGTAAGATGCTATTCGGCGATAAGAACAACACTCTGGCATCATGCCTCTCCCCTCCATGCCATGAAACCAGCCTCCTGTGACAGCTTTGATGGTTGTGAGTCCCCGAGTTCCTGGGTGTTGGTGTGTTGTCCTCGCAGGTAGGCAGAAAATTCCCCCCCTGCCCAAGACTGCGTGTAAAATAAACGCATTTGAGTTGTTCCCACGACGATTGCATTCGTCGCTGTTACATTTTCAAGCCCCCAGCAAGCCTCGTTTTTGCACATCTACCCCTCCTAGCTTCTACAAACAGCAGCATAAAGTAGCAAAATCAGCTAAGTTCAGCCTAGGGCTAAGACAAACATTTTAACCCAAGGTTCAAAAGTTTAACTTCCTCTCACGTTACGAGGAAAGGAAAAACAGACCCAAAAAGTGAAAGATCAAACCGCAAAGAACAATCCATCGGTTCTCAGTTTCTTCTGGAAGAGATATGGAATGGAAAATATTGAATATGGATTTTTAATATTAATATTTTCTTTGCCAAATATAGTGTAACTGAACATAAAGTAAGAGAATCATAAGAAGATCTGAAAGAAGTCAGAAGATTAATAAGAAATCACCCATTTCATCCCAAATAAATTAACAGAGACTGACCACGGGTCCTAAGGCATGCTGCATTTTTGCAAGCCTGTGCAGTAGACAGAAAGGTAAAATCATCATCCTTCTGCTGTCCATAAAAGTTCTGCCATCACCTTCAGCATAGCTGCAGTCACTGATGCTCTCCTTTAGCCAGTCTACTTTGCTGCCTTAGTGTCAGCCAGGCAGTCCCTTTTTGCATCATGTCTTTTGTCCAGTACTCTTTACCTTCCAGCAAAGATCCTGTTACTCATGGTCTCAGGTTACTGATCATCTGCTGCCCCATATGTTTATCAAGGCCTTGAGTGCACTAACAGATTTTAATAGCCCTGCCTAGGTGACTTCCTACATGTCTATCCATAGCACAGGACTTCAGACTTCAATTCAGCCTCAGGGTTTATCAATGTCTGCCTGAGCTATGCTGTGGGTGTACCTCCAGGTGTATCTCAGCCATGCCCAGCTGCACTCTGCTGGACTACACCCTGACCACTGAGTTGGCTTGCCAGACAGCTTGACTTCAGACCTGCCACTTCACTACAGGACCTGTCTGCTGGTCACCAAGCTGGATGGGAGGACCTTGGCTGCTGCCACCAGACGTGATCCTGCTTTGCCTTAGACTTCATCACGAGCAGGTGATGTCAAGTGTTCTTGAGTCTCAGCTGACTCTCAGTTGACCCCTGCTGCCAGCTCTGGTCCTGTCCTTCTCTCCTCACTTGGAAATGGTGGGATGGGATCCTGGCTGAGAAACTCCTGCCCCATTGGCTGCATGTTACCCACCTGATAAACAAACTACCTGTGACTTATAATGCAGGACCCATCCTATGCTGTCTTCTATATTCCTCAGTCTGAAAAATCCACAGAAGGGCTCTCTGCAACCCAGTTCACTACCAGCATTTCAGGTGAAGACACCAAGTAGCAGCAGGCTGAAGAATAACCTGGAGCTTCTTCTGGAGGTGGCCAGCTCACATGGAGGATGAGAGAGAAAGAAGCTCTTTTCAGATTTCTTTACTGTTGTAGTCATTAATAAATCAGGTGCGTGACTTTTCCATGTTTTGGGGTTGCTTTTTTTTTTGTCTTATAGTACTGCAGCAATGTAATAAAAGTAATTTACCTCCCATTACTGCACCTGCTTGTACAGTTTGAATTAAAACCAGAAACATTGCAAATCCCACTTCACAATGCCTTTAGTGTTTGAGCCTCTGAATTAAAGGCCTTCATTGTTTAGGAGGATTATTTCATTGCTTTCACTGGCTTCAAAGAAATAAGAATCTTCACTCACTTTTCTATTGATCCCTGTTGATCAGATTAACTTTGTTTTGGATTCCAAGCGAAACAAAAGGCAAATAGAAATGTTTTGAACACTTATGTGTACAGTTTTGTTCAGTTCACGATTCTATTACATATTAACAAAGATGATTATTGGCTAGACAGAGAAAGAATAAAGGAGTCATTGTAAATTATGTTCACTAAATACCAACGCTTTAAACAATTACAGAATTATGAAATATTTCAGATTGGCCTTTAATTGCAGTTAATTCCACAATTAGGGTCATGTCTTTTATTGAGCAGCAGTTGTTCTTTCATTAACAAAAATTAGTATTAAGAAAGGTCAGAGAATGCTTCCATTTCAACATTACCAAAAAAAAAAAAAATATGTATATATATATATATTTAAAGCCATTCCTGCTTCCCATCATCCACTTCACAGTCTGTGACTATATAAATTACAAAGGATTATAACCTCTCCTTGGAGATCACAGGACAAGAGGGACAGAATTGTGTTAGCCTGGCCATAGACAAAAGCTCTTGAGCTAGGAAGTACTCTTACTAGAGTACTCACAGAAATTATCCTCAGAAGTGTAATATATTATAACAACTGGCAGCTCTGCTTTCTCACAGGCCTATTCTACATGTGGACATGCAAGTGTGATAGTTTGGGAGTTAGGCACCCCATGCACATGTTTGAATTCACCCAGACTAGACTCAGCTGCTGGAAGTTAAGGAATGAAGATTTATATTCACAGCTTAGCATAACAGACAGGCAGATATTTACAATATATTACAGCTATTTACAGCTATACATAGAAATGTACAAGTTAGAAGTAATACACAAACACAATACCCCTCCCAGAGATCAGAGTCCCAAAAAGGGGTTCCCAATCACCCTTCCACCATCTCCCCACCCTCCAATCTTATCCCAGAATCTATCTTACGTGCAAAGTAAACAGGAAAGATTGGCCAGGGAGGTTAGAAGCAGAATTGATTAGTTGGGTTACACAGATCCAGCTAGAAGCCAGGGACTGAGAGAGAGACCAACAGCCAGAGCTCAGAGAGGAATCTGTCTTACCTATGTTTGTGTCCTTGCTTTAGTACATCTCAGTAACACTTTGAGCGAAGTAGACATCACCAGCCTATAACCTAATTTTTCTCATTAAAATATTCCAATTAGCCTCAAACCAGCACAGCGAGTCTGCTTCTCGCATGTCTCCTGGAGCATGCCATTAAAGCACAAGCTTAGATCAGCAAGTCAGTTAATCAGCTAGATGATGACTACCTCTCAGGACTTGCTCACTCATTTCTCCCTCTACTCTTTCATGGACACAGGGATGGCATTCTGACAAATGCTACACACTGCTGCTTTCTGATAAAGATGGCCAGATCTCTCTAGCTTGCTAATATAGCTTGTTCACTTACTAGTTATCATTGCCAGATATAAGCCACACAACATACCCATAAGAGACAGAGGCATCAGTGATGCTACATAGTGCGTTCAGATGTGAGTTCAAAGCTGAGGAATAAATGTGTCTGTAGTCGAAACAACCGAAACATTACAGACACATAAATTATTGCCACGCATTTTGTAGCCTGTCCCAAATGGCCCTGTAACACAGACAGGGATGTTAATTCCACTCCTAACACTGTTAGGAATTCAGCTGCTACAAAAATCGTAGAGGAGTTTTAGTTGGAAAGGAGCTCTTGGAGCTTCAGCTAGTTCCAGCCTCATCTCAACGTGGGTCCAATGACATCAGAGTCCTCTGGGCCTTGCTCAGTTCAGTTTTCAATTCTTTGAGGGTGGTGAGCACGTACAGCTTGGCTTTTTGTGGTGGTTGGTTTGTTTGTGGGGGTTTTTTTTTGTTTTGCTTTTTCTGGGGAGGGGGATATTTAATCATAATTTTCCATATAACAATAAATGTCTTCTGCTTCTCATTCTGTCATGGTATGAAGCCTGTTTTCATCTCGATTACACTATATCAATAAGGACCTGAAGGCAAGGAATAAGAGCTCCTATTACCTGTTCTTCTTGGCTGAACAAGCAGAATTCTCTCCCTGTCACATGCTCAAGGTTTCTAATCATCTCGGTAGCCCTCTACTATGCTGACTGCTGCTTGTCAATACCTATTTTACACTAGGAAGTTAAAAATGGGCAGAGTCCTTCATATGGACTCTCACAAGTGCTGAACAGTGCATAGAAAAAACATAGAGTCATAGAATAATCATAGAATCATAGAATGGTTTAGGTTGGAAGAGACCTCAAAGATCATCCAGTTCCAATCTTCCTGTGTCATAGGCAGGGACACCTCTCACTAGATCAGGTCACTCAAGGCCTCATCCAACCTGGCCTTCAACACCTCCAGGCAGGGAGCAGCCACAACCTCCCTGGGCAACCTGTGCCAGTGTCTCACCACCCTCACTAGTCCGTTGAAGGCATTGCATCAGGATAACACTGAAACCAGAAATAAAGTGGATTTGAAAAACAGAAAAGCAAACCAAAAAAAACCCAACAAACAACTGAATGAAAATACACTGAAAACCAGCATTATGAGAAAATCCTTCATGTGTGGTGCTTAGAGGTTGAAGGCCAGGCTGGATGAGGCCTTGAGTGACCTGTTCTAGTGGGAGGTGTCCCTGCCTATGCTATGGGGGTTGGAACTGGCTGAGCTTTGAGGTCTCTTCCAACCTAAACCATTCTATGATTCTATGAACATGTAACGATGGCAGAGGTCCACAAGGCTCTGTGTAGGCAGAAATGTGTTACATTAGCCCAGAAGGCTTTTCAGCCATACAGTAGCACTATGTTATGGGGAAACCTCTCAACAGGTCCCAAGATGGACTCATGAAGTGGGAATTAGTCAGAGCACCAATCAATATCTGAAGAGATTATTTTATTTGAACTGAATGAACTGGTATTCATCACTCTATGAAACAGCAGGTAGTTTAGACCAAGTGAAAAAAAAAAAAGTGAAGTAGAGGGAAATTGCACAGAGCAGGCTTTGTAAGGATTGTGAGATTATCGTGAGTTACGCTGACAGTGTCTACTACATCAGTGCAACTGCACCAATACTACTTTCATGAAGCATGAGAATTATTAAGGTTAGCACAGAAATGTTTATGGCAAGAGAGTTCCAGGTTAGTGCAATTATAGCAGTGATGCCATCACAGTATGAAGTAATGCAAATGTTTGCACTTGTTGGCCTGAGACAAGGTGAGAGAGAGAGAGAGAGAGAGAGAGGAAAAAATAGATGTGAGCTACAGAATGACCATGCTGTTGTCTAACTGCCTGACTCACATGGAAAAGCTGGGGAAAGAAATGAAAGATGAGACAGAAAAGAATATTTCCCTCCCAATTATCAGCCCAGTTCTGCAAGGTATGCCTTTTACTTTCCTTGTTTTCAAAATATCTCCTCGGCTTAGATTTGTTTTGTATCTGACTTTACTTGCTTAATCTGTGGCCTTCAAAAAGCATGCAGACGTTAAATATATGAACTTACAGACACAGGTGAATACAATAAAATCTTCAATTCAGGTTCCACTATCTATGCTCCATCAGTAGTCTCTTTAACTTGAGAGTGCGAGAATATAATATTGAGTACATAGTTTCTTGCATGTTTTCTCTTTGCATGTAGTAATTAACTCCAAAAATCTTCCAGCTGCTGAACCGAGGGGTTTAATTTGGACCTGTTGTGTTTATAAATGTTCATAATTCCTTACTGGTTTTAATAATGTCTGTAAGTATCCAAACATCATAACTTAGACTTCTAAAATTTATCTTGTCTGTGAACAATGCAATAATATATGAGGAAACAGTAGAATGCCCACAGGAAAAGGAAAAAAAAAAACATATCTATCCATATTGTGTGAAAGGTCTTGTACATTGGAGCATCCTAGTTATGCATGAGGAATTAACACTGAACTTGAGTTTTCTCAACCCTACACAAAATCTTGTGCTATCATCTTTGGTGGGAAGCACCATGTGTAAGCGCAGTGAAACATGAAACAGAGAACAGGAGTTTTTTGGGGGGGAAAAGCCTCCAGTGAGTCAATAAAACAAACTCATTGATACTTTGTAGAGTACGATGATGTAGTTTGTGACTGCACCCTAAGTTCTACCCATTGTCACTGAATTAACCACCACAAAGGCCCAGCTTTAAAAAAAAAATTTTAAAAATTCTTAAGTTTAGCTTCCTGTTTCTTCACAGCATCTAGACTACTAATTCAGTAAAGGACACAATTAACTTTCTTCATAAGAAAAATTATAGTTTAGCTCACCAATCAATATTTGTTCTAAGCACCACATATGAAGGATTTTCTCATAATGCTGGTTTTCAGTGTATTTTCATTCAGTTGTTTGTTGGGTTTTTTTTGGTTTGCTTTTCTGTTTTTCAAATCCACTTTATTTCTGGTTTCAGTGTTATCCTGATGCAATGCCTTCAATGGACTACTGATGTTTGCTACAGGTCGAGTTCAACGTGTGTTGCCCTTCAAATATACTCTTGTGCCATTAGAAAGAACAAATACAGAAGAGACATGAGCCTCATGGGCTTTAGAAGAAAGAAGCAGAAGCTGGAAGCTGACTACAATTTAGTAAAGTCAGTCAAGTCAAAAATATATGTAGATGCACCAATGCAATAAAAATAATATAGTCTGATTTGTGTGCAAAACTGCTCACAGGCAAAAACCTTGCTCAGGTCTACACTGATCTTTAAAAATCCAGGCAACAGTTTACACCTGTCCTTAAAATATGATCCAAATAATCTTGTTAAAATGTATTATTGGATAAAACAGAAAGCCATCATTAAAATGCAGCACGCATCAGTGGATACATAAGTTAATTATATTAATGAAAATAACTGACTATACATCTGAGAAGGAAAAAAAAAAAAAAAAAGCAAGGAAAGAAAATGCACCAACTGCAACTAATGCTGGAGTGTTAGAAGAAAGCTATAGAAGAGAGAATGACATTGTAAATTACGCTGTTTATAGAATATTAAAAAGAACCTGAGGAGCTCTTGTGAGGAATTTTAATTCAGCAGGTTCCAGTCTAAGACTTATTTAAGAGTTTTTCCTACCCCAGCTACATGACTGAAATTATACAGCTGCACCTTATCACTAATAATACAGCAGAAATGCATGCATCTTCCAGAGAAGGTAAGAATAAAAACACACAGCCAAGTATGATATCTTATAATATGGCTTTGGTTATCAAAATTAATGGAGTAAACTACATCATGCAGGTGTGCTGCAGCAACTGCACCCATAACTTTAAGAAAAGCACAAGCCCTGGAGAAATAAAGTGCCAGGCCTACAAATCTATAACTCCCATAATATCTTTGAGTCATTACAAATATTTCACTGGAGTTGCCAATTGATTCTAGTAATACTGTGTGCAAATAATGCATAGTAGAGGAGGCCAACATATTTATGTGCCTTTAAACAATGAGATATTTTGATACTTTTGATACGAGATCTGCAAATTGCTGCAGCCTCAGCTTTGAATATCTGAAGCATTTTTTTAATACAGCTGAGAGGCTTGAGGTTTTCTGAAGTCAATATTGCCATTCTCACTGTAACAGACCTGACTCCTGGGTTCAGGAACAGGCATATGGACCCGAATGGGCAAAGCAGACATCAGACCCAAGCATCTCTGGCACCAAGAAACAGAAGTTGAGATGCCAGCAAGCTCCAATGCTGATACCTAGAACGAGTCAGAGTTGGAAGGGACTACAAGGATCATCCAGTTCCAACCCCCCTGCCATGGATAGGGACACCCTACCCTAGATCAGGCTGCCCACAGCCTCTGCCAGCCTGCCCTTAAAAGCCTCCAGGGAGCCTCCCTAGACAACTCTTTCCAGGCTCTCCCCACTCTCGTGGTGAAGAACTTCCTCATCACATCCAATCTGAATCTCCCCACCTCCAGCTTTGCTCTATTCCCCCTAATCCTGCCACTACCTTGTCAGTAGCTTGTATAACTGGTGCATAAAGTTGCTTCTCTTCAGCAGGCCTCCAAAAATTATGAAACAAACAAATAAATAAACAAAACCCCACGATCCTTGCTCTGAAATAGAGAAAGCTCCTTTATTACTCGACATCCAGCCCATAGCCAGACCACCCCGCCTTAACCCTGCAGTCCCAGCAAAGCTCACCATGCTTCCCCAGGACTGAGTTGTTTCGAAACAACCCAGCTCTGCTGGAGCACCACTAAGCTGCTCCGCAAGCTACTGAGGGCTTGGGCGGACATGGATGCAGCACAGCAACCCGTTGCTGTGAGAAAACTGTAGCCCCATCTTCCTTTCAAGCGCCGGAGAGGGCAGGAGCACGACGAGGTCTTTACTCTGGACCGAAATGGGGCAGGAGCCTTCCATCCTGGCCTGGCGGCAGAGAGCCTCCGAAAGCAGCAGGGGTCCCTGGATTCGCAGCCTTCACCACTTCCGTGGGACCACCTGCAGCATGCCTCCTACCTGCTACAGGGGGAGCAAGGGGCCAGCTTGGGACAGTCCTCTGCCGGAGGAGCGGGTTTTGTGTTTTGAACCTTAGGTTCAACTCTGCCTCTGCTTGTGCATACGAGGGCTAACCAGGGGTGCGGTCCTGAGCTGCAGCACTGCCCTAGTGGGACTCTAAACATGGTTTAGGCTCGAATTGATGTTTCGACACTGATGAAGTTTAGTTTTAAGCTTGCTGCTTTTGCCTTTCCCGCCCACGACTTAGGCGTACCACACACTCCCCCCTTTCGCTTTTGCTGGTGCTTCGCAGGTTGGTGCGTTGGTAGGTTGTTACCTACAGAAGGAAGACAACGGAGAAATCCTTGGTGTTTGGCATCTCCCGACCACCTCTGCCTCCTCCAGGGATACGTTCTAACGCATGTTTCCTATTCTGGTAACCATCGGACTTCTTGTGTGGTGTCAAAGCATCGCTGCTACAGGGAAGGAGAGGTGGGTCCGACCCCTCGCTGTCTCCCGCCTTCTGGCTCAGGCTTTGCCGATGGCCTTGTTTTGGGCGTAAGGCAGGGAGGATGGATCCGGAGTTCTCCAATCTGAGCGACACATAGCAGCACAGCTTCCCATTGACACTACAGAAGAGTTCCCATCGCAGGGCATAAGAAAGCAAACAATCAGATCAAAACAAAAACAAAGCAACGCAAAACAAAACAAATTAAAAACAAACCAAAAATCAAACAAAAAAGTCGCTTTTTTTTTTTTTTAAACCCATTTTTTTCTACATCGGGTCAGTAAAACAATGAATCTCGCTAGTGCATAAGGCGGGAGGGGGGGGAAGCACAAAACAAAACAATCAAACAAAAAAAAAAGCAAACAAAAAAACACCTGCCCTTTTTTTTTGTGGGTTTTGGGGTTTTGTTGGTTTTAGTTTTGTGGTGGTTTTGGTTTTTAATTTTTTTTTTAATCTCATAATCCCTGATTTGTGGCGCTTTGAGAAGAATCTTCCTCTGACAAGTGTTGCAGCTGGGCACTGTATGTGTTGTGTCTTGGAAACAAGCAATGCTGTAGCTGGAAAGCTCGGAAACCGAGGAGAAAGGTCAAGGGTAGAGGTTGGTTAGTTTTTGTTGCCTTGGCCGAATAATCGTAAATAAGCAGAGGACCATCGTTAGCCGCATCGCCCGTGAGACTGCGGGGGAAGGGACACACACACACACACACAAACTAACAAACCAAGAAATAAAATCAGACCAAAAAAAAAAATTAGATAAAACAAACCAATACATAAATAAAAGAAATAAGATAACTGTTTTAAGATGACTGCTTTGCAGTCTGTCGCTCCCACCTCTGTCACCTCCCCAATCAGGACCTCCTCCTCCAGGACCGGCGCTGTGGCAAGAGCGCCCTGGTGAGCAGTTCCGCGCTTGGCGGCTGCCCAGCGGTGCGCAAGGCGCGGAGCGGCGCGCAGCCCCTCTCTGCACGGCATCACCGCCTCTTGCTGGGTAGCGCCGGTGTTTCGCCTAGAAATTCAACTGGCCAAGCCGTTTCTGTTCCGTCTCTCCCTCCCT
>VWZI01013036.1:817691-841742 GCA_013396835.1 Psilopogon haemacephalus | reverse complement strand
GCTTTTTTTTTTTTTTTTTTTTTTAAATACTCAAAACTCCCTAATAAAATACACATGGCTACATATTCTGTTTGGTACCGCCTGATAAATGTGCTACTTAAAAATAACACACACGAGGAGCGTGGTGACTCCACGCAATAAGAAGGCTAACACATAAAGCTGCCCTCAGGGTCAGTGGTTTGTTATCTATCACTGTTGGTCAGGTTGTGAATCACAGCTGCAAGTTTCAGCAAGTTAAGGGGAGGAGGAGCATTTAGAGTGCTTGCCCTGTGGAAAAAAAAATAAAAAAGAAAGAAACGGAAAAAAAAAAAAGCGCTGAGCTGGTGGTTTGTTAGCTGCCTCTGAACATCACCCTGCAGCTTCTGGGTAATGCCCATTCCCCTGTCACTAAAGCAAAGCTGGAAAATGCCTTGATCCAGACACAAGCGCTTTGATTTACTTGTTAGAATTCAGGTGGAAGGGTTTAGGGTTAGCGAGTCCACCGCTGCAGAGCCTTGTAGCACTGCTCTGTCGTTATTTATATTGATTTCTTTCATCTCAGTCCTTGTAAACTTTGGTTTTGACTTTGGGCTGAGCCTCCTGATACAGTTGCATTTGCCCAGCGACATTATTATTGACTATCAAATATTAACAATTCACCTCACAGTGGTTGCACAAATGAAAGATTTGTCCAGAATAACACCATATGGGAGCTGTAGCATTTAGCTAGTAGGAACTATTTGCATTCTTCATGTGTGACTGTGAAGGGGAGTGCTCCATCTATTAATTCCAGGTACTACAAAACAAACAAACAAACAAAACCCACAAGGCAAACCAATGAGCATCTTAGGCGTGAAGACTTTGCTTCAGGGATCTGCTGGCCAAAGTACTGTGGGACAAAGCCCTAGATGAACAGGGACCCAGGACTGCTGGTCAGTATTCAAGGATCATCTTCTCTGCGTCCAGAAGCAAAGTATATCAACAAAGAGAAAGGCAGGAAAAAATGACAGAAGACCTCTCTGGATGAGCAAGGAGCTCCTGGACACACTGTCACACAAAAGGGAACTCTACAAGGAGTGGAAGAAAGGACATATAGAACGACATGTGTGTGTGTGTGTGTGTGTATAAGGAAGCTGCTCAATCAGTAAGAGACCTGGTTAGGAAAGCTAAAGCTCAGTTAGAATAAAATCTAGCCAGGGAACTAAAGGAGGACAACAAACATTTCTTTAGGCATATTAATAGTAAAAAGAAGACTAGGCAAGGTGTAAGTCCCTTCAGGAAGGAGATGGGTGAACTGGTGACATGTGAAGAAGGCTGAGGTTTTCAATGAATTCTTTACCTCAGTCTTCACTGGCAAGGGCTCCAGCCGCACTCCTGAAAATACAGAAGATAATGGCAGGGGCTGGAAGAAAGAAGTGCCCATTGTGAGTGAAGATCAGGCTTATGACCTTCTGATACACCTGAAAGTGTTCATGGCCATGGGACCTGACGGGATACACCCATGAGTACTGAGGGAACTGGCGGATGAGGTTGCAAAATACCTCTATTGTATTCCTAAAGTCATGGAAATCTGGTAAAGTCCCACTGGCTGGAAAAGGGGGAAACATAACCTCCATTTTCAAAAAGGGAAATAAGGATGATCCAGGCAACTATAGGTCAGTCATTCTCATCCCTGTGTCCAGTAAGATCATGGAGCAAGTTCTCCTGGAGGCACTGCTGAGGCAGAAGAATAATGAAGAGGCGATTTGGTACAATCATCATGGCTTCACCAAGAGCAAATTGTGTATGACAAACCTGGTGGCTTTCTATGACAAGGTCCCAACATCAATAGATCAGGGCAAAGCAAGTGATGTAATTTTTCTGGACCTGAGCAAAGCCTCTGACACTGTCCCCCATGACATCCTGATCTCCAAGCAGGTAAATATGCGTTTGATGGATGGACCACATGGTGGATAAAGAAGTGGCTTGATGGCCACACCCAAAGAGTGGCTGTCAATGGCTCCATGTCCAAGTGGAGGCCAGTGACAAGTGGAGTCCCTCAAGGATCAATACTGGGACCGGTCTTGTTTGACATCTTTACCAGTGACATGGACAGCAACACTGAGTGCACCCTCAGCAAGTTCACTACTGACACCAAGCTGTGTGGTGCAGCTGACACGCTGGAGGAGAAGGATTCATCCAGAGGGACGATGACAAGCTGGAGAGGTGAGCCCAAACCAACCTCATCAGGTTCAACAAGACCAAGTGCAGGGTCCTGCATCTGGGTTGGGGCAGTCCCAGGTACTGATACAGGTTGGGCAGTGACTGGCTTCAGAGCAGCCCTGAAGAAAAGGGCTTGGGGATGCTGGTAGATAAAAAGCTCAATATGAGCCATCGGTGTGCACTTGCAGCCCAGAAAGCCAACTGTGTCCTGGGCTGCATCAAGAGAAGTGTGGATGGCAGGTTGAGTGAGGTGTCTCTCTCCCTTTACACAGCATTTTTAAGACCCCACCTGGAGTATTGTGTCCAGGTCTGGAGCCCCTGTTACAAGAAAGAGATGGACATGCTGGAACATGTCCAGGGAAGGGCCATGTTAGAATTAGATGATCTTTGAGGTCCCTTCCATTTTATGGTTCTATGATTCTATGATGATTGATCAGAGAGCTGGACAGGCTAAGAGTTGGGTTTGTTCAGTTTGGAGAAGAGAAGGCTCTGAGGAGACCTTAATTTGGCCTTCCAATATCTGAAAAAAATCTACCAAAAAATCTGGGGAGGGACTTTTTAGGGTGTTGGGTAGTGATAGGACTAGGGGGAATGGATCTAAGATAGAGGAGCATAGATTTAGATTAGACATTAGGAAGAAGTTCTTCACCATAAGGATGGTGAGACACTGGAACAGACTGCCCAGGGAGGTGGTGGAAGCCCCATCCCTGGATATTTTTAAGTCCATGCTGGATGTGGCTCTGAGTAACTTGATCTAGTAGAAGGTGTCTCTACCTATGACAAGGGGGTTGGAACTAGAAGATCCTTGAGGTCCTTTCCAACCCTGATAGTTCTGTGACCTTAAGGGGGTAGTGATGCCTTAATTCGGCATCTCCCTTTGGAAAGGCTTAACTTGAGGGAGCACATAAAGTCCTTCTCAGGTTACATTTTCTCTGTAGTGATCTTGCTAACTTTACAAGGAACGAAAGCAGCAGAACAGAGCAAGCGGAAACCAGTTCATGTCACCAGCCACTTAAAAAAAAAAAATTCATATGGCCTTCCACTACTGTAGATGTGTGTGCACGTGTATGCTCGAGAGTGAAGAAGTCATTCCCCCAGGCCTTGCTCATAAAGGCTGCTTTGTAAGTCTAAGTGATTACATGTGGACAAGAGGTAAGGGGAGATGATTTACTGTGAACACAGGAAATTTGTATACTTCTGGTAATCTGTGGTAAATCCACCAGAAAGCTAACAAAGTCTGATCTGGCCTCACATTTCGTGTGGCTGCTCTCTGGGTATGGAGCTCTTCTCAGAAATGTGAAAAAAAAAAGGAGTTGTCAGGCTCCTTGAACTGCTCAAACACATGGCAGAACAAGTCCTAGAGGCCCTCCCTTAGCGATTTACGTGAAGTGCATGGAGGATCACGAGAACATAATAGAAGTGCTGTTCTCAGCAGCACATTTGTGTCTCTCAATTGCTTTTCCATCATGAGTGGTGTATGTAGGTTCTTGTTCTCACTAGGCCATTGTAAGTTTGTTTTGTTTTTTTTTTTTTTTTCCCTGAATAGTATTTACCTTACAATACTTCAAATCATAGAATCATCAAATCAGTCAGGGTTGGAAGGGACCACAAGGATCATCTAGTTCCAAACCCACCCTACCCTACATCAGGCTGCCCACAGCCTCAGCCAGCCTGGCTGCACACACCTCCAGGGATGTGGCCCCAACCACCTCCATGGGCAACCTATTCCAGGCTCTCACCACTCTCATGCTCAACAACTTCCTCCTCACTGCCAGTCTGAATCTCCCCACCTTCAGCTTTGCTCCATTCCCCCTAGTCTTGTCACTACATGACAGCCTAAAAAGTCCCTCCCCAGCATCTTTAGGCCCCCTTCAGATACTGGAAGGCCACAAGAAGGCCACCTGGGGGCCTCCTCTTCTCCAGAATGAACAGCCCCAACTCTTTCAGTCTGTCCTCATAGCAGAGGTGCTTCAGTCCTCTGATCATCCTTGTCTTGTTCGATAGTCTCTTACCAGCTTTGAGAAACAGATTCAGTGTTGCATTTCTATGCAAAGCACCCCTCAATAGTTGTAATGGTTTCAGGCTAATTGGAATGTTTTAATGAGAAAAAAATTAGATCATAGGCTGTGAAAAGAAAAAAATGGTGATGTCTGCTTCACTCATAGGTTTGCTGAGATGTATAAAAGCAAGGACATAAACATAGATAAGAGAGTTGCTCTCTGTTTGTGGAGTCTGAGCTCTCTCTTCCTCCCTGGCTTCTAGCTGGATTCGTATAGCCCAACTAATCAATTCTGCTTCTAACCCCCTTCGCCAATCTTTGGTTCTTCTTGCATGTAAGGCAGAATCTGTGATAAGACTGGGAGGTGGGGAGGAGGTGGAAGGGTGGTTGGGAACCCCTCTTGGGGACTCTGATTTCTGGGAGGGGCATTGTGTTTCTGTATTACTTTTAACTTGTATATTTCCGTATATAGCCATAAATATCTGTAATATATTGTAAATATCTGCTTGTCTGTTGTGCTAAGCTGTGAACATAAAGCTTCATCCCTTAACTTCCATCTGGCTCAGTCTAGTCTGGGTGAATTCAAATGTGGTAGGTGCGGAGGGGACTCCCTAACCATCATGACTGCTATGCCCACAGTGCAAGTCTTTTGGATCTTTGGTATGATCACCAATATAAAATGTAAGGGTTCTTACTTGCATGTAGCTATTGTCTTTGGAACCAGAATGTGCTCAGTGTCTCCTGACAATAAGCACTCATAGGTCTAGACACACTGATCATGGATGTGGCTTCAGTGAGTTGCATGTGGAATTGGAGGTGCTGTGGCTGAAGAGCATTTGTGTGAGTTCCTTGGTCATCTTCATCTTTACTCAGGGCCATTTCCTGGCTTCAAGACTTTCTCTTCATTATGATTTTCAAATAATAGTCTCTTCGTTTCCCCTCTGCATCTTCTCAGCAGGTAAGAGCCTTTCCCTTGGTTGATGTAGGAGAAGGCTGCTCTCATCGGACAGCCTGACTATTCTGTTCTCTATGCCAGACCTTCAAATCTGCCTCTCTCTACTCTCTCTTCCCTCTCCAAATTGAAAACATTCTCCTCCCTCTTTGCTTGAAATAACGTTGCTTTAAAACTTCTTGTGAAACTACAAGAAAAAAAAAAAAGTAAAAATCATTCCACACTGAGTACCAGGCTCCATCACCCCTGTATATTATGAAATGTAGTTCTCAACTCACTGTTGAGGGTATATAGATGTCATTTTGCTGAACTTTTGGGAGAGGGTGAGAAATCAGATGCTCCTCCCAAACTGCCATTACAAACACCACAGCCTGTCATACTGGATGCTCTTCTGCAAGTCTTGGTTCAAGCAGAGGAGTTACTGCTGCTGTTTTGCCTGACAGAAGCTGCCTCTTAGATCATTTTTAAAGGATGGCATCTCCTAGTTATGTGAAGTACATCCTCTCATAGCCCTGATCACAGGGACAGCTTCTTTTGCACCTCACAGTCATCTCTTTCGTATGTTTCACTGGAATGGCATTTGAGACTCTTCTGCAAGAGACCATTTGTCTGTAGTTGAACGTGCAGAGGTTCTCATCTCCCAGAGACAGAGCATGTGCATGTAGATCTCATAAAAAGGACAGGAAAAATAGCAGTAGAGCTAAGGGCAGTCCCAAAGGACCTCAAGCCCAGAGAACAAACACATGTTGGAAAGCACAAAAAAAAAAAAACTTTATTGTTGTCAAATGTACAAACCTGATGTACAATTCTAACCAGATCAGACTTTGGGCTGTTGCCCAGTTCTTCATAAGAAAGTGTCCAGAGTGGATAAGATGGTAAGATTCTCCTGGGACACGTCTCTTGATCTGGTTATTTTTTTTGTTGTTGTTGTTGTGCTTGATAATACACAGTTCTCTGCCAGAAGGAATTGTGGGCTCACATCCATGCTCATCCTCACGTTCAGGCAGCAGGCATATGAGTATCTATACAAGTGTGCTGTGTGTAAATCAAGAATCCCTCTGAGTAATGGGGAAATTGTGTGAAGTCTGGTCCGAAGGTGACCTCCATCCTTTGCTTTGTCTTCTCTTTTACAGAGTGAACCATTTCTCTAGATTTCCTACTGTAAATCTCACTTAAAGGTTTTTATAGTATCGCTTCCTAGAGATGATGAGAAATGTCCTTGAAAAGTTCTGAAATTAATTTTCTGCAGTGGGGAATCTGCACAAGAGAATTGTTCCCTCTCATCGGATGTGGGATAATCTGGGTATCCTAATACAGATCGTTCAGATGATTGTAAGTGTAACAGCGCTGAGAGACAGTAATTGATCTCTGGCTTTTGGAATGAGGTGATGTATGAGGACAGGCTACAAGTGTTGGGACTCTGCATCCAGGAGAAGAGAAGGCTTCCAGGAGACCTCGGAGTGGCCTTCCAGTATCTGAAGTGGGCTACAGTAAGGCTGAGGAAGGACTATTTACAAGGTATGGTAATGACAGTTTGAGGAGGAATGGGTTTAAACTGGCAAAGAGGAGATTGAAAGTGGATGTTAGGAAGAAGTTGTTTGCAGTGAGGGTGGTGAGACACTGGCACAGGTTGCCCAGGGAGGCTGTGACTGTTCCCTCTCTGGAGGTGTTGAAGGTCAGGCTGGATGAGGCGTTGAGTGACCTGTTCTAGTGGGAGGTGTCCCTGCCTATGGCACAGGAGGGCTGGAACTGAATGAGCTTTGAGGTCCCTTCCAACCTAAACCATTCTATGATTCTATGACTTTACTAGACACACCTTTTCTAATACACCACAGGATGTCATTGGCCTTCTTGGACACAAGGGCACACTGCTGGGTCATGGTCATCCTCCTGTCCACTAGGACCCCCAGGTCTCTTTCCCCTGCACTGATCTCCACGAGGTCAGTCACCTACCTATATTGGTACATGAGGTTGTCCATTCCAAGAATAAAATGAACCAGACAAGTAGTCTGTTATCAGGGACTTCTTTATACATCACCTCATTCCAAGCAGAGCTACTGCCTTTGGCTTGTCAAGCTGCATCAGCTTTTCTCCCTTAATGTCTCAGTGCTTTCCTCTCTGCATTGCACTGCCTTTGTCCAAGCTGTCAGTGATTTCTACAGAATTAGGGCTTCTGCATGTGACTTTCCCAGCCCGTACTCCTAAACTAACTGTCCAGATTTTCTCCCGGTTTGATTATTCCTCAGAGTTACACACTGTCATATTCTTGGATGACATACTTAATAATAAGAGGTGTATGCATGCCTTGTTTGCTTGAAGAGATACATTCTGTGCAGGAAGAGGAATAGGCTCATAGCACGAAGATCTCAAGATCTTATGATGCAAAGACTTGTGAGAGAGGTGTGGGTAAGCTTAGGCTCTTCATGAGCAGTACAGAGCACAGGTATTGACACCATAGGGGGATACATGCTGGGGGGTGGTTCTTTCCCACCCATGTCCCTGTTCAAACAACAACATGTCCCAGAGAACATTTCAAAAGTAGATTGAAAGAGTAGAGATACTTGGTCGGGAAATTTGACCTCAGGGATTACAAAAGAACCAAATTTCAACAGAACAGCCCAGAGATGTCTTTCAAGGTTGTCATAGGATCATATCAGAGAAGCATATCATAGAAACATAGAATGGTTTAGGTTGGAAGGGACCTCTAAGCTCATCCAGTTCCAACCCCCCTGTGCCATAGGCAGGGACACCTCCCACTAGAACAAGTCACTCAAGGCTGTGGGCAGCCTGATCTAGGCTAAGGTGTCCCTGAGCATGGCAGGGGGGTCGGAACTGGATGATCCTTGTGGTTCCTTCCAACCCTTACTGATTCTATGATTCTATGATTCTGTGATATAGAAATAATTATTTATATCATTTTTGGGCATCTGCTATCACCAGTCATAATGATGCTCCCAGGCTTCCAGGCTACAGGCAGAGCTTGTAAGAATCTTTCTTGATTACGTGATGTAGAAATGTATATTGATTATGTTATTGCCTGTAAATCTTGTTGCTTAATAAAGCTGCAGTCATAAAGTTGTGTTTGCAGTCAATTAATAGCTGTCTGGGGGTAACAGACAAAGCAATAGTGATATTGGTATGAAGCAGAAAGCATGGTACCAGTACTCCCAGTAAAAAAATGGGAAATAGAAATGCTCAGATCAAGTAAAAGTTAAAAAAAAAAAAAGAAAAAAAAAAAAAGAATGTATTTAGCCCCTGTTCACTACATTGGTTCACAGTTTTCTTTTAGGTCCAGCAGAGAAAGCAGCATTGTGCAAAGCATCTGCAGATGAATACAGGGCAGGATAATATTTGATTTAAAAATACAAGTAAACGATAACTGCCAATATTGAGACCATGTGAAGGCAAAGGAACAAAGCATACTTTCATTGCTAATCATGTTAACATCAAAGTTTGAAGAGTACATTGGCCTATTCAGAGGAAATGCCATCACACTTCTGACGATCACATCTGCCACTAATATCATCCGGCATGTGGTCAGGTCTCTGTTCCGACTTTTATCTGTCTACCAAAATTTCATGTCTTGATTTTAACGTCCGATGCTAAATTCGGGTCACTACGAAATAAGCACAACTTTTATTTCTTCTCCCACTTTCATGATATGTTCAAGAGATACATTTAAAAATCAGTATGTAGTATGGATTTGTGGTTTTTTTTTTTCCCCAAACATTTTCTGGGTTTGTGCGGTTTGTTTTGTTTTGTTTTGGGTTTTTTTTTTTTTGGGGTGTGGAGGGAGTGGAGATTTTCTTTGTTCGTTTGTTTTTCTCATTGTTTTTGGTTTTGCTTTTATTGCTGTGGAAAACATTTAGTAGGAAATGCAGAGGTCTGATTTATCACTTCAGCACTCCACTTTCATGCCAGAAATCAATGAAGTTTCATCTGTGTAAAACTGGAGTAGTGCACTCATGCTCCATCCATTTTTAACCCGGAGGATTTCGAGCATTGATTCACAAGCCTTTTGAAAGCTTGAAGTTTTACCTTCCCGAAAGTTTTACCTTGAAAACACGTATCTGGCACATATTGTGTCATCACTTAAACATCACATAAACACATTTGATAATTTGTAGCAAGTTTTTGTTTGTTTGTTTTTTGTTTTGTTATGCCCCTAACCATAAAGATTTCTGGCTTTTTTTTTGAGGGGATAAGCTATGGACCTCTCCCCTTCACCTTCAAGATGTTTAAGTGGAGAGAGAACACTTAGAATCATAGAATCAGTCAGGGTTGGAAAGGACCGGAAGGATCATCCAGTTCCAACCCTCCTGCCATGCCCAGGGACACCCTCCCCTAGATCAGGCTGGAGCCATTGACAGCCACTCTTTGGGTGTGGCCATCAAGCCAGTTCTTCATCCATCTGTCGGTCCACCTATCAAACCCATGTGAGCTTCCACTGACTTATTCAGTATCCTTAAATACCTTCTATATTCTCAATGCTGTTAAAAATGAGGCAGCTAGACAGGGAAGAAGGCAGTTGCCTGGTTTTAAAATAGTGGTGAAACAATTCAGAGATTTGTGATTGTGAGACAAAGATGTGTGTGGAGAATGCACTAACTGAACACTCATCTTTAGGCTGGAAAGTATAAATTCTCATGTCAAAACTCAAACAACTCAGTAGTGATAATGAAGTGGAAGAATAGAGAACACTACAATCTTCATGCAGGAAAAAATTCCTCCCCATTATCCCAGTGCAGTACTAAGCATATATCTCTTTTAGCATATGGGTCAATATTTTCTTAAGAGTAAGACCTGATTGTAGTGAACAAAGACTATGTGTGTTTTAGTATTCTTAATGTTGCACAGCTTAGTTGGGTGCAGCTCACCTGGCTTTGTTTGCAATACTGCAAAATTCCTTTGACTTTAGTAGATGTGCATCTCTGGTCCTCTTGATGACTGGTCCCATCCCCACTGGGTGGCAGAGGTCCTGTGACTTTTTTCATAGAGAATGAAGGAAACCAGAGCTGCACAGTGAAACTGTTGTAGTGGGAGGTGTCCCTGCCTATGGAGAAGGGTTGGAACTGGATGGTCTTTGAGGTCCCTCCCAGTCTAAACCATTCTGTGTTTCTATATACTGTACACTGGTGGATGGACTGTGCAGCTCTCAGATATTATGAACAATCTCTTCTCTGCAAGACTTTTCAAATATGTGCAGGCATTTTTTCCTTTTAATTATCTGTTTGTAGAGATATGCAGAACTCAGCTGGATGGACTTCAGTTGGCCTTACTGGACTAGGTCACCTCAGGAGGTTTTTTTTACTGAATTACCATAAGACTCTGTGGAAAGCATTGGAGCTGTTGTTATTATGCCCAAATTTGAGATATAAAAAGCAAGAGTGGATAGCAATGGCTCAGTTGCATTCACCAGCTTGCAGGCAATTGGTGATCCTGCCTGATGCTTATTTAATCTGTGCAAATTATCTTCTTAAAAAAAACCCCGACTTGTATTATATTGATTATTTTTACCTCCTCAGGATGCATTGTTATAAAAATCCTTATACTTCCACAAATCTTTTATCAAAGGGGATAAAAATCAAATTTCACAGCTGTGATAACACTAGGCCCAGAGTGTTTTTAGTGCACGTTAAACACAAAACATTAAAATACCATTAAAAGCCTAATTTAAGCTGACAAAGGCAAAAGAAATCAGAATTTGGATGGGAAAAAAAAAAAAGGAGGAGAAGGAAAGCAACCTTTCTCTAGACATAAAGACACCAACTTTCTAAAGTTGGTTTTTTTTTTTTTTAATAAAATATTAAAAAAACCCAACAACAACATAATATTCCTGGGACGAGTTCTGGGCTCTGCAGTTGTCCAGTTCTCAACACCCCCAGTTCAAGAGGGACATAGAACTGCTTGAGAGAGGCCATCACAGAACCACAAAGATGATAAAGGGAATGGAACATCTCTGTTAGAAGGAGAGCCTGAGGGAGCTGGGACTGTGCTGCTTGGAGAAGAGGTGACTGAGAGGTGACTTCATCAATGGTTATCAATAAGTAAAGGTGAGTGGCAGGAGGCTGGAGCCAGGCTCTGCTGGGTGATGCCCAATGCCAGGACGAGGGGCAATGGGTGGAAGCTGAGGCATAGGAAGTTTCATGTAAACATGAGGAAGAATTGTTTTCCCCTGTGAGGGTGACAGAATCCTGGAACAGGCTGCCCAGGGGGGTTGTGGAGTCTCCCTCTCTGGACATATTCAAACCCTGCTTGGATGTGTTCCTGTGAGATCTGGTCTAAGTGATCCTGCTGTGGCAGGGCCTTGGACTGGATGAACTTTTGAGGTCCCTTCCAGCTCCTGATATTCTGTGAATCCTTGAGAAGTTTACTTTTGTATTGGGAGGTTTGTACAGAAATAGTAGAATCATAGAATGGTTTAGGTTGGAAGAGACCTCAAAGCTCAGCCAGTTCCAACCCCTCCTGTGCCATAGGCAGGGACACCTCCCACTAGAACAGGTTACATTCAACACATTAAAGTCTGCAGCTTTGGAATGGTATATGCTGAGAAGTAGCTGAAGTTTGATAGGAGGACATCAGTTACAGCCTGTTGCTACTGTTGAATCGTCTCTGGTGTGCGATCCTGCTGGGCGCTCAGGAGCTTAGTGTCTGGAAGAAGAAGCTGGGGTCTGAAGTATCAGCCTTTGTTATCATAAGGTGAGTGACCTTTCAAAACATAACTCAAGATATTATAATAATTTATCAATATAAAACTGTCTTGGAATTCCCCAACAGATCTTAGAGATCCATGTCTTTTCATCCTGTGGATATAGATTTATTTTTTTTTTTAATTCCTGCAAGGAAACATTTATATTTCAATTTTCAAACAAAGGCACAGAGTTTTCAATCAAGCAGAAAGGAGTGACTGTTAGCTTACCTTTAAAAACGTGTTCTGCAAGATATGAATGTATGATAGACCTATGTTTAGCATAGAAACTATAGCTACTTAAAGTGAATTATATTAAAGATAAAATTTATTCATAAAAGCTAAATAAATTATTTCAGTATTCTCCTCCTAAGGGCTCAGCCACAGTCAATCCAAACAAAATCACTGGATTTTGTTTATTTATTCAGTATAGGCCTTAGGAGTCAAAATAACTGGTTGGAAAAGATGGAAAAGAGGTACTGAAATTAAAATTCTATGAAATAGAAAAGAAAAATAAGTTCCCTTCCTACTCATCTGATACTTTCCTTTGAAGACAAGCCCACGTTCTGCTTGAAAATTGTTTTTGCCACCTAGAACAGGTCACCTGATGTTCACTCCTCTCTCATGGTGTTAGCACAAGTTGTGTCTGCGCACATCAATAAGTAGCATGCTAGCTCCAGCTCCCACAGCTGCAGGGAGGGCAAGGAGCAATTTAGACCATCAAAAGATGCCTGTGGCTATGATTCTAGTGTCCCCTAGCAAGCTGTGGACTGTGTTTTTTTAGACTGTCTCTATATCTCTACATATATCATGGCACAGTATGAGATGTTGGCCTGTGCTAGACAATCCAGAGCTGCCTGGAGATAATCTGGGAAGTTTTGCATCTGAATTTGATACTTCAATGAATGTCATAGAGATTATGTTATGTTATTTATTTATAACCATAAAAAAAACAAACCAGAGATCAAACCAAAATGACAACAATCAAAATCCCAAACATCCAAACAGGTTCTATATCTATATCTATATCTATATCTATATCTATATCTATATCTATATCTATATCTATATCTATATCTATATCTATATCTATATATATATATATATCATCTATATCATCTATATCTATATAATCTATATAATTATAATTTATCTATATCTAATCTGTATCTATACATGTATCATCTATATATCATTTATCTATATCTGTATATGTATCTATATAATTGATATCAAGATCAGCTATATATCTATATAATATATATTATCATATATCTATNATCTATATCTATATCTATATCTATATCTATATCTATATCTATATCTATATCTATATCTATATCTATATCTATATCTATATCTATATCTATATCTATATATCTATATCTATCTATCTATATCCTTATAGGTCTATATCTATCTATCTGAATTAATATATATGTAAATTAATTCAGAGGAAAAGAGAAAATGAATTGATTATTGAAATAATGATCCAATAGACATAATAAAAAGGTAGAATAGGTCACTTCCTTACTACAGCATGTGCCTGATTAGTAAAGTATTTCTGTGGGCATACTCTGTGATTATGACAATTGGGGGTTTTTTTTGATTTAATTTTTGTTTTTTTTAATTTCATCAGCTCAGGAAAACAAAACAAAACAAAAATTAAAATAAATCCCAACAAAAAACCCCCGACAAACTCAAAACCAGCAACCAAAAAGAGTAAATCCAGCACGGCCCTGGGTATTTTATGGTCTGTCCATATAGATGTATCTTGTGTGGTCCAATGTGGTATAGTGATTCAAGGTGTAGCTTTCAAAAATGCCAGGCAAGCAGATGACTTTAAGCCTATGCAATTTTTCAGTTTTGATGATTTCACAGAAATCACCCAAAGGCCAGAACAGCAATGGACATTCACAGCCACTAAAAGGTGTCTTGGAGCTTATGAAAGGAAACCTGTTGAAGTTATTCTCAGAGGCCAGACTGCTCCTCATTTGTTGGCAGTACTCCTGTTTTATTGCATCCTGCCATCTCTCTAATCTGTATTAGGACATTGCTACATTATAATTTGCTACCTTTTTTTTTTCTTTTCTTTTCCAACACACATGTTACTGCTCTTTGTTTTGTACCAAGTATGATTTTCACATACAAATCATTGCATTGGCTTCAATGAAAGCCTCTCTAGCAGAGGATGCTACTTGGTCTTCCAGTAAGAACAAATTTACAGCTTTCTATATGTTTTCCTCTAGGGCTTTGGGTCCATCTTTTTTTCCCTGTCATTCACCATTCTCTCTCTTGCTTGCATATACCCACTTTATGCCTTATATAGTTTATCCACATAATGTCCCTTTGGAGGAAACCACAGAATTAGGAGTAAGCACCTACGTAATAGCAGCCCAGGCAATTCTTGCTGTAACCATTGCCTGCTTCCTTGTTTTCCAAAACTTTAAAGGCAAGTCAGCAGATTTATATTTCAGATAAAAGTCACCTAATTGCATTCCTTGGTTTGAGAAAAATAAACTTACCAAAAAAACTCATCTGTCTTGACTACAAAGTGAGTTTACAAAAGAACCTTAGTACAGAAAAAAAAAAAAAAAACTGGACAGGGTTCTGAATAGTTTTATTATTGCAATATTTATATAAACTACTTTTAAAAGCATAAAGACTGTTTTCCCTATTCATACATTCGTAGCATAAATATCATCAGTGGTGGTAGGAATGATATGCATGCCTGGAAAATAAACCCTTTAAAGACTATGACTGAAACATACACAGTTAGAAAAAAGAATCCCTTAAAGGAGAAATACACCACGAAAGAACTTGAGGATCTAGAGTCATTGATTAAGCAAATTGTAAGTTCATATTTTAAACACATCAGTGGACAGAAAGGTGGCCACTTGTGATGAGCTCTGTAGAGTGATGTTGAGATCACATTCAAACTGAAAAAGAAAAAATCATATTCCAAAAAGAACAAAAGAACACTTCTAGAGACAACTTCTCACAATGCTAATGCCTGAAGAGGCAATGAAATTGAATTAAACCTATTGCACAAGAGATGGCATTGTGTGAATCTATGGTTGCAGCAGCTCTGGGCTGCAGCTGCTCTGCTATGAGGACAGGCTGAGAGAGTTGGGGGTCTGCAGCCTGCAGAAAAAAAGGCTTCCAGGAGACCTTGGAGTGGCCTTCCAGTATCTGAAATGTGCTACAGGAGGGCTGGGGAGGGACTATTGACAAGGTCTTGTTATGACAGGACGAGGAGGAATGAGTTAAAACTGGCAGAGGAGAGATTTAAATGGGATGTTAGGAAGTTGTTTGCAGTGAGTGTGGTGAGACACTGGCACAGGTTGACCAGGGAGGTTGTGGCTGCTCCCTCCCTGGAGGGAGGGGTTCAAGGCCAGATTGGATGAGGCCTTGAGTTCTAGTGGGAAGTGTCCCTGCCTATGGCATAGGGGGTTGGAACTGGCTGATCTTTGAGGTCACTTCCAACCTGAACCATTCTGTGATTCTATAGTGTTATCCAGTGCACTGGCCTTGGAAAATCCCTAGACCATCTTATAGCACCTTTGGTCTAGATCACATATAAGTTTCACCCCTTCAAGATATGCTCTTAGCTACTGAACTCCAGATCTTTCAGTCACGTGTCAAAATAAATACTGCCTGACAGCTGAAGAATACCTTTATCATCCCTGGTTGCACACCGACTTCACAGAAGCTTACCTTTAGTCTTCACAAGAAAAAAGGAGGCTGTGATCTCAATATTTCAACACTTTTATTTACCTTATCTGTAATATAATTAATAGATGACTGCATAAAGATCAAGGTGGCTATCAAAGAAAATGAGACAGCTTCATATGAAACTTGCTCTTTTGAATCAGTCTAGGACTCTATCAAAGCATGTGTGATAATTTCATGTAAATCCGGGTGTTCTGAATCTGTATCTTTTAACCTGTACATACCATTTTTAACACACCACGTTTCAAAGGCATTCAAAGCTGATCTAATTTGTATTACAGAATTACATTATAATCTGCAAGCGGCACATCATACTGATTTCTTAAAATTAATGTGGGAGCTCATTATGAAGACATCTACAGAGGGCTGAGGCAGTCTTTCTCAAAAAAAAAAAAAAAAAAAAAAAAAAACACCACTGTGACTTAAAACAAGCACATGCTCTATTTAAAGTACAACTTTCTCTAGCCAGGCAGATCTTTCTCTGAAGCCTGCATTTTGAAATTCTGTATTTTGAGCATAAAGCCAAGATCAGAATATTCAAGCGCATCCCGAATTGCTGCTTCTAAAGGAACCCCTAAAGATTTGGTGTTGAAAGATGTGGTAGTTTGGGAGTAATCCACACCCCCCCACTCCCCCCAACACACACACACACACACACACACTTTTGAAATCACCAAGACTAGACTCAGCTGGGCTGGAAGTTAAGGAATGAAGCTTTATATTTACAGCTTTGCATAATATACAAGCAGGTATTTACAATATATTACAGATATTTACAGGTATATACAATAAAAAGGTAATACAGTAACATGATGCCCCTCCCAGAGATAAGAGTCCCTAAGAGGAGTTCCCAACCACCCATCCACCTTCCAGAGTCTTATCCCAGTATTTGTCTTACGTGCCAGGTAAACAGGGAAAATCAGCCAGAGGGGGGCTAGAAGCATAATTGATTAGTTGGGTTACACAGATCCAGCTGCAAGGCAAGGAAAGGGAGAGACCAACAGCCTGGAGCTCAGACTACAGTAGCTCTGTCTTGTCTGTGTTTGGGTTCTTCTTTTTTTGTCAGTCAGCAATGTATGAGTGAAGGAGACATCATCAATATTTTCCTCTCTCAGCCTATAATCTAATTTCTGTTATTAAAATATTCCAATTAACCTCAAACCAGCACAAAAGATATTAAAGCACTTAAAATTTTTGGTTGATGAAATGATGATTCCACCATACTGAAAATGAATGCATGTGATGGACTGAAGTAAAACAAAAAGCAGAAATACTAAGTGGGCCTATTGTAAAGGGAAGCCTCCAGTTGCATTTCTGCTAACCCACAGTACACAGGATAAGAATATCTAACTAAACCTCAATATTAAATACAGATAATGTATGCAATATTAAACACAGGTAATGTGCATAATATTAAATACAGATAATGGCCACCCTCGAGGTTTGTCAAATGATGAAATTGAAAAAGGAAAAAAAGAAAAAGAAAATAAGAAAAAAAAGGTAAAAATAAAAACAGAAAGAAAGAAAAAGAAAAAGAAAAAGAGAAAGAAGAAAAAAAGGAAAAGGGAAAGAAAAAGAAAAATAAAAAAGGAAAAAAGTAAAAGAAAAAGAAAAAAGAAAAAAGAGAGAAAAAGAAAAAAGAAAAAGGAAAAGATAAAAGAAAAAGGAAGAGAAAAAAAGAAAAAAGGAAAAAGCAAAAAAAGGAAAAAGCAAAAGCAAAAGAAAAGGAAAAATAAATGGAAAAAGAAAAAGTAAAATAAAAAAAAGTAAAATAAAAAAAAGGAGAAAAGGATAAAGTGAAAGCAAAAGAAAAGGATAAAGAAAAAGGAAAAAGAAAAAGGAAAAGAAAATAGAAAAAGAAAAAAAGAAGAAAAACAAAAAGAGATCTATTCTGGAAAGACCTTGGCTCTTAAAGTAAATTTAAATTGCTGAATAATGCCAGTGAAGAAGGTGCAATAAAGCTATCAGTTTTTAATCCGTGACCATGTCCAAAATCATGATCAGATAATCTGAGCACAGAGGACTGCAAGACAGCTGGACAAGAATGCCTCATGGCTATGTTTCTTTCTGATGACAGGAAATCAAATCAGATCTTTATTTCCTTGGCCTGGGCATTAGCATTACTATGTGTTTTCTCAAGAAGATGACTTTATATGGGGGTAAAGACAACTGATTCCATTCCTACTTTACTAAAATGCTTCAGACAGATGACCAGGAGTCATAAATCCCTTAAAAGAATCAGAGCTTACAGGTCTATATAACTTGTATTAGCTACAGTGGAAGTGAGCCTCGAAATTCTACAAAGATATTTCAAGCAAATATTTTGTTTAGACCATACCATATGTGAGAAAAAGGACTACAACAAATGTTTTAAAACCAAATCCACAAAGTTAGTTGTGTGCTAGCAGAAGAAAGGCTCTCTAGAGTGCCTAACCCCTGATAAGAAGAACCCAGTTCTATCCAACTATTTACCCATTATCTCAGAGCACACAACTTGATGGTACAGCAGAGCTGGGAACTTCAGAGGTGTGGATTGCTGCCAGGCAGTTCAGAAAAAAAGCAGCTTCTGGATTGAGGAAAAGCCCCTAGGAAGCTGATGGATCAGGAAAGCCTAAACAAAGCTGACATCCCATATACCTCAAGATGATCTTTCTGCCTCATCCATCTGCAAGTGGAAGGTGTTCGCCAACTGTTGTGACTGTGAAATTAAAACTGGTTTGTGCTTCTCCATTCTTCATTCTTAAATTTTAGGTGTTTGAAAAAAATCCTTATCACTAATTTCACTTCCTATTATTATCATCACTAATTTCGCTTCCTATCATTATCACTAATTTCACTTCCTATCCTTCATCTGTCACAATGTTATTTACACCTTTGTCCCCAATATAACTTAAAAATCAATAATATTTTTAAAATTCCCTTTATTTTTCGTAAGAGTTTACTTGCAAAGCTCTTATACCAGAGTTTGCTTTCACATATTCATTTATCTTAATACTCTGTTTTCCCTCTCTTTCTTCCCAAGCAATAACAAATTTTGTTATTTTGTTGCTAGTCCCATCAGGGTTGCCTTTTATCTTCAGATTTTTGTTGAGTTTTTCCCTGCTGGTGAGAAGTGAATCTAGAAAATGCTCTTTCCCTGCTTCTTGTTCTCTCTACTCTTTGTATTCCAAAAAGCTGCGAGACATTTAGTCCTTGTTCTCTGTATTCCTCAGCAGATCTCTGAATAAAGGCCACAGTCACTGTCAAATTTTCAGGTGATTCTGCTCCTCGTTAAGAATAAAGACAACTGCTTCAATTACTTAATTTCCTAGGGGATGAGAATGACAACAGCTAATAAACAAACACTTGAGACCAAAATTTTCCATCTTATGAGAGGCCTGTGTTTCCTTTGCAGCCAAAAGTGCTTGTCAGAAATGGTATTTGACAGCTTCTATTGCCCTCTCTCCCCTCCACACATTGATTTTCACCTTGTACAGTACTTTAGGTTCAATTAGGCACAAGGTGTTATGCCTGAGACCACTTACCCATTAAGAAAGGCTACAACCAAGCACTACTGCAGCCAAGGCCACGGACAGAAAAACTGATTTGGCTGTCAGACACGCTGAAAAGGGTTTTGTGGTAGCTGCAGGCTAAAAGCATGAACTATAAGCAATGCAATTATGAAGTAAGATGGAAAATAAACTCCATGGTTACCCAGGTCCTTATTATGATCAGATCACTTGGCACATCGCTGCAGAAAACTTAACTTTGGAAAAGGGCTACATTTTTCATGAGTGGTTCAATAAAAGAAGCTATTTTATGGGTCCAGGAGATGGTTGAGTGGGTCAGAAGGAAATAATTTGTTTTTATTTTGCTTTGGAAATTAATTCACTTTTTTTTTTTTTTTTTTTAATAGGAATTTACAACAAATTCCTGTCGCGTTAAATGCAAAGTACTAAAGCAAAAAGTTAAGGTCAGTACGTATTAGTATTTTTGGAATGAAAATTAAAACATGCTGCCACTTCTGCAGTCCAAGTCATTATGTTTTATGGCTCAGGTTAACATTGTGCTATAAAATACAGTAAATAACTGTTAAAAGCAGTCATTTGTCGGAATTACTGTGAGTTTAATTTTGGGAATGATTCAAACTAGCATATATATATACATGGAATTTCTTCTTAATTTTACTGCTCAGCTCTTAACTGTATTCTGTCATACTGAGTGGAGAACTCATATTAAGAAGTCAGGTTTAAATAAGTCAACCTAGCATTTATATATATGTATATGTGTGTGTGTATATATATATATGTATACACATATACATATACACACACATATATATATATAAATCTATATATGCAATGAATTTCTTCTTAATTTTACTGCTCAGCTCTTAACTGTATTCTGTCATACTGAGTGGAGAACTCATATTAAGAAGTCAGGTTTAAATAAGTCAACCTAGCATTTATATATATGTATATGTGTGTGTGTATATATATATATGTATACACATATACATATACACACACATATATATATATAAATCTATATATGCAATGAATTTCTTCTTAATTTTACTGCTCAGCTCTTAACTGTATTCTGTCATACAAAATAATTCTGTGGTTGTGTAAAATATCAGCTAGTAAATTCCAGCTCATCATTATTTCCCTGGAAATATTCTTTTAATACTTGTTTGTTTTCTACAGGTAGCTTCAATGGAGAGATTCACTAGTAAGAATGTTCATTGATATATGGAACTTATAATCAAGTATTGAAGAAGGATTTTCAAATTCACAGGCACCCATATCTGGAAAACAGAACTGAAATTTCGCTCACCTGGCCTAGAGCAGGAATAAATTCCATGAAATATTTGGGCAATCCTGACTCTGATTCACTGCTGTTACAGATTTCCAATTAATTCTTTTAGATACACCCACAAGTGAATCACATGAATGATTACCTGATTAATTACAAATAAATAAATCTAAGAAAATGATGAACTGTTCACAGACAATTTGTCAACAGAGAAAGAAAAAAATTTATCTTACAACTTATTTACTATAAGTAATTCTCCAAACTCTGCATGAATCGCTGGGACTCTGAGCACCTATTGTTGTAATAAAATTACTGAAGTTAGAAATGGGAAAAAAATGTGTTTGTTTAGTCTAATATATCATTTGAAATTCCAGGCAGTGCATCTGCCATCTTTCAAAAGTTCACCTGGCTGCATTTCAGCTGCGACCACCATGGAAGCATAGCTTCGGTTCCTTCTCCCTTTAGTTTCAACGCACATCAGACTCAGGCTACTTTACTCACTTGAGTTCAGGTGGAATGACAGGGGAAAATTTCACAGTTATAAAGGAAATTTTGAAAGTTGATACAATTATAGCTGTAATTTCCACGACTATTAAGCATGTCAAGTTGCTAGCCTTGTTATCTCAGAAGAGGAAAAGCATCATCCTGTATTTCACTGGATGGCTGCACCAAAACAGGTCTGACAATTTGGCATAAGCCAGGTTTTATTTATGCATTCCTACTTAGGTACACACATTGCTGTCTACAGCTACCTGAAAGGAGGTTGTAGCCAGGTGGGGTTGAGCACTTCTCCAAGGCAACCAGCAACAGAACGAGGGGACACAGTCTCGAGTTGTGCCAGGGGAGGTACAGGCTGGATGTAACTCTGCTACTTTTCCCTCACTTCTGTGTTGGGGGAGAATGCAGGTTAACCTTTGTGTTAACCCACTGCAAAAGTAGATCCAGTGATGAAGGAATGACAAAAATGTCCATTTGTGAGCTGCAGCCCTTTCTCCAGATGCAGACTTGGATAGTGAGGCATTGGAATAAGCTGCCCAGACAGGTGGTGGAGTCGCTGTCCATGGAGGTGTTCAAAAGCATTGCAGTTCAAGACATGTTTTAATGGCCATGGTGACGTTAGGTTGATGGTTGGACTCTGTGATCTTAGAGGTCTTTTCCAACCAAAACAATTGTATAGTTCCGTGGTGATGTGGCCCTACATATCAATGTTCACATGGTTTGTGATTGCATTCAGCAATCAGCTTGAACCTTGTTCCCTTCTCCCATCTGCACATAAGAAAGAGGTAAGGCAAAAGGGTTACCTTACCTCAAATCATCAGTGCAGGGGCCTCCAAGACAGCCTGCAGTGTAATCACTAAACAAATGATACCCCAACTCTGATGCTAGATGTCATCCTCCCTTTATCTCATCTCATGTCACATATTTCTCCCACACCAGCCAGCTCTGCCTGTGAACCTCTCATTCTCATAGGGATTATCATCTCGTGCCAAAAGAAAGCCTCTCAAGCCTAGGGTGGATACAAGAGGAAAAGCCTGTGAATGAGGGTCTCTCTTTCCCTGTCAGCCTTCAACTTGTCCAATGCTACCTCAGGCAGCCAAGTCTTCCTCTGGAAGTGAGCAGAGAGCTTTTTATAGGGAACTTTACTATGAAGTTAATCACTTCAATGCGAATTTGCTGCCATTAAAGCCACCATACAGACACAAATCTGCACTGCCAGAGTGGAGGAATCTGTTTAAGGCTGCAGATATATAAAACCAGGTCAACTACAAATCACTGCCTTAGCGATTGGCCAATTTCAATATGTTCCAATATATTTTATGATTATACGTTGGCCAAAACCAGATTCAAGATTTTAGCCTAACAAGTAGAGCCAGGAATAATAAGAGGGCTTCTTTGCCCGGTCAGTTAGAATTATTAAAATGAGACTCTTAATTCTTTGAAGTGAGAAATGCAGGCAAACTATTGAAATGATGCTTGGCAAGTGATTATTATTATTATTATTATTATTATTATTATTATTATTATTATTATTATTATTATTATTATTATTATTATTACCTTACTGAGTGAGATGTCTGAATTTGCATATTTTGCATGGTATTCATCTGAGTCCTGATTCCAAATGCTCTGTTGAAGACTTAAAATCCAGGAGACAAGCCTCAGTAAGTGCCACTTGCATGCCTCTGCATCATGTCTGTCAAGATGAAAGGACAGTCAGAAAGGTGTTTGGCTTCATGTGTGCAATGTTTCTATGTGGTGCAAAGCACAGCAAAGCAGCCCTGTGGAGAGGGACCTGGGAGTGCTGGTGGAGAACATCCATGGCACAGCAATGTGCCCTGCTGGCCAAGAGGGCCAGTGGGATCCTGGGGTTTTTTAACAAGAGTGAGTCTAGCAGATTAAGGTAGGTTCACTTCCCCCTCTATTCTGCCCTGATAAAACCTCATCTTGAGTACTGACTTCAGTTTAAGAGGGACAGGGATCTGCTGGAGAAGTTCCAGTGGAGTGCTACAGGGATGCTGAGGGGACTGGAGCACTGCCTGATGAGGAGAGGCTGAGCTGCTTAGTCTGGAGAAGACTGAGAGGGGATTTAATCAATGTTTATAAATATCCAAGGACTGGAGGTCAGGAGGGGAGTTCAGGCTCTGCTCACTTGCTCCCTGGGATAGACCAAGGAGCAATGGATGGAAGCTGCAGTACAGGAGGTTGCAGCTGAACACAAGGGGAACTTCTTGACTGTAAGGGTCCCAGAGCACTGGCACAGGCTGCCCAGAGAGGTTGTGGAGTCTCCTTCTGTGGAGCTTTTCAAGGCCTGTCTGGATGTGTTCCTGTGTGCCTTGAGCTAGATTGTATGGTGCTGCTGTGGCAGGGGCACTGGATTCAATGATCTCTTTGGGTCCCTTCCAACCCCTGACATCCTGTGAGCCTGGGATCCTGTGATATCATAGAATAATGGAATCACAGAATCACCTGGGAGCCTCCTACTCTCCACACTGCACAGCCCCAATTCCTTCAGTCCATCACCACAGCAGAGGTGCTGCAGCCCTCTGAGCATCTCCGTGGGCCCTCTCCAGACACACTCCAGCATGTCCTGTAATAGGGGCTCCAGAACTGGATGCAGTACTCCAGGTGGGATCTCAGCAGAGCAGGGTAGAGGGGGAGAATCACCTCCCTTGCCCTGCTGGCCATACTTGTCCTGATGCAGCCCAGGCTCTGCTTGGCTTTCTGGGCTGCCAGTAGCTGATGCTGTGCTGATCTGCTGATGCTGACATTTGCAGACTAGCAGTAACTTAGTGCAATGTAGTTGAGGGTTAGGGTTAGTGACTTTTCTACTGTAACTAACAGTTCTTGGGTTCATCTGTTTGCTTTTTAGCTTGCTGAAGGGACAACTGTTCTCAGCCCTTCGTAAGGGCCTGCAATTATAACGTTCATAAAAACAGCCAGTCATAAACATGTCACATAAAATATTTTGCAGAGTTTATGCGAGAGGAAATTGAAGTCTCTTGAAAATAGAACTGAATCTTGTCCAAACAACCTCCGATACACTAACCCAACTTTATTGTTGTTATATATTATAGGCTTCTTTATCCGGACAAGCTATCATTAACCGTACAGTATGTTTGGATAAATGTTCCACTTCCTGGAAATTCAGGCAGCTCCTTGACCTCTGTCTGTGTTGGTGGTGCTTTTATTTTTTTTTTTTTTTTC
>VWZI01013036.1:806693-817606 GCA_013396835.1 Psilopogon haemacephalus | reverse complement strand
AAAAAAAAAAAAAAAGTAATTATTCCCCCTCCCACAAGGTGTTCTGCCTGCACTTTCAGACCCATAGATAATGGGTTAGCATTTGAGAAATAATAAACAGTTATACCTAAGGTTGATATCATTACTTAATTTTTAATGAAGGTCTGCAAGGGCTATGGTCACCATGTAACTAAGGCAGTGTTCTCAGACAGTACTCAGGCTATGAGTTACATACGACAAATTTGTACTCCCACCTGGAGCACTGCGTGCAGTTCTGGAGCCCCTCGACACAAGAAGGACTTGGAAGTGTTGGAGCCAGTCCAGAAGAGGCCACCAAGATGCTATGAGCATAGGCTAAGAGAGTTGGGGCTCTGCAGCCTGGAGAAGAGAAGGCTTTGAGAAGACCTAATAGTAGCCTCCCAGTATCTGAAGGAGGCTACAGGAGGGCTGTGGAGGGACTACCAAGCTGAAGGTAGATTTTAGATTTGATGGAAGGAAGAAATTCTTCACTGTGAGAGTGGCAAAGCGCTGGAAGAAGTTTCCCAGAAATTTTTGGATGCCTTCCCCTGGAAGTGTTCAAGGCCAGGCTGGATGTTGCTTCAGGCAAACTGATCTAGTGGAAGAAGTCCAACTCCAGAGGGTTTGGAGGTAAATGTACTTTAAGGTCCTTTCCAATCCAAAGCATTCTGTGGTCGTGTGATCTTCAAGTTCAGCTGTGCGTGTGGATGCTACTGTTCATGTTCAAGCAGAGAGATAGGTCCAGCTCTGGAAGGGGAAGGCTAACTTGTATCATCATTGCCTGATTTGTACCATCACTGCATTTGTAAAGAGGTACCCTCTTTAGAAATAAAACACATTAGTCTTGGGCAAGGCTGTAATGCACAAGCACAGTTCAACTTGAGTAGTAATGATTAAAATACAACAACAAATTCACCAAATCTATGGATTACATAATGCACAAATTTGGTTTTAATGTCTGCGTTACTGAGGCTTGCTTTTTTTTTTTTTTCCTTCTTCTTATTCTCCAGAGCTTCCAGAGCTGTCTGATTCTGTCTGTGATGCAGCCACTCAGTCACATTGTACTCTGGCTGCATGCCCACATGCCCTTCTGCAGCAGCTGATTATCTGCTAGGCTGGAGGCTACCAGTGTACCACCGACGTGAAGGCCCAGAGCAAGTCACCCCAGGGGTGACAGATCACAACTCTGTGCAGTCTGGGCTCTGTTCTCCTTCGCTGTTTGCCCCTCTTGAGTGTATGAACACAGTGTTTAGTGATGTGTGAAGTACGAGACTGAGATCTCAGTATCAGCGACAACTCTAATTGTGTTGTGCCCAGCAGGTTTATGTGGTGAAGAGTGTGGCTTTAAAAGGAGCATTGCTAAAGCTCCCACAGATTTGTAAATAACTCTGTCTGCTACACTGAGCTGAAACTCCTAAAGAGAGGGGCTGGGAGCTTCTATGATTATAGTTTGGGATTTTACCATAGCAACCCCAACCTCTATATTTTTTTTAACGCAGCAAAATGAAAACTTTGACTGAACTCCCTGCTTGAAAAACAATTTGACCACTCAGTGCTGGCACCAGTGCTGTTGAACATCTTTGTCAGCAACATGGGCAGAGGAATCAGTGCACCCTCAGCAAGTTTGAAGATGGCACCAAGCTGTGTGGCACAGTCAACTTGCAGAAGGCAGGGATCCATCCAGAGGGACCTGGACAGGCTGCAGAGCTGTGCCCAGGCCAACATCATGAGGTTCAACAAGGCCAAGTGTAAGGTCCTGCACCTGGATGGGCAAAATCCCAAGCACAACTCCAGGCTGGGTGGGAAATGGCTGAGAGCAGCCTTAAGGAATAGGACCTGGGGGTCTGGGCTGATGCAAAGCTCAAGATGAGGCTGCAGTGTGAGTGCAGCCCAGACAGCAACTGTGTGCTGGGCTGCAGCAAGAGCAGCTGTGGGCAGCAGGGTGAGGGAGGGGATTCTACCCCTTTGCTCTGCTCTCATCAGAGCCTACCTGGAGCACTGTCTGCAGTTCTGGAGTCTCCAGCACAAGCAGGACATGGAAGTGTTGGAGCCAGTCCAGAGTAAAGTTAAGCAGAAATCCAGTTACCAGGTGAAAAACATGGTGACAGAAATTTGTCAAAGATGTAAAGTAATTATTTTTTTTCTCCTCAGCCAAAATTTTGTGATTTTGCTCTCTGTGCAGGCACAGTCTCTCATGCTTTGGCTGCTTTTGGCTGCTGAATTTGGAGGCTGGGCAAACCGGCTGAGTATTTGTTGCTTTCATATTTTGCACTAATCAAGCTTCTTCAAATACTTTCACTCTAAACATTTAAAATTCTGGAAGAGAAAACAAGCTTTATTATTTGTAACAATTGCCACAGAGCGCTGAAGGCTTAGTGACAGGAGGAACTCAGTAGTGGAGAAGTGAAGTGCTGTTTGGGACGAAGGGGATGAGGCTGAAAGTGACTTTTCAGTTTTCATTGTGTGCTTTCTCACCTGTTTGAAGGTTTCCTCTCTATGTGTCACTTCTATGCTGTTAGAAGTTATGTCTTTTGTTAAATAATTTAGAGCTTTCCTGTCTGCCAATCAGGGAAGGATTAAAGAAGCTATGTTGTCTTTTTTTTTTTCTTTTTTTTTTTTTTTTTTTTTTTTCTTTTCCTTTTTTTTTTTTCTTTTTTTTTTTTTTTTTTTTTTTTTTTTCTTTTTCATTTCCTTCTCTTTTTTTCCTTTTTATTTTTTTCCCCCAGTTGTTTTTTGTTCTTTCCATTGCCCTGTTGTTTTCTGTTTCTTTTACAAAACAGTAAAGAAGGCAAAATGTAAAAAACAATTAACATCCATTGCAGATATTGTATAGATATGTCAGGTTGTTTGTGAAAGAGGGAAGAGGCAGAGGTCACATCATGGATCATATTTTATGCTGTGCTTTTTTCTTTTTTTTTGTGAGAGCAAACCTTTTACCAAATCTAACTTGTTTACTTTTAATTCATAATTCTTCTGGTGAAATCTTATTCACGAGACTTAGGCTGGAGAGCTGGGCAGGGAGACATTGAATGAAGTTCAACAAGGGCAAGCGTAGAGTCGTGCACCTGGGAAAGAACAACCCCAGGGACCAGGATAGGTTGGGGGCTGAGCTGCTGGAGAGCAGTGAAGGGGAGAAGGACTTGGGAGTCCTGGTGGTTGACAGAATGGCCATGAGCCAGCACTGTGCTCTGGTGGCCAGGAAGGTAAATTCCATTCTGGGGTGTATTAGTAGGTCTGTGGTTAGTAGGTAGAGGGAGGTTCTCCTGCCCCTCTACTCTGCCCTGCAGAGGCCACATCTGGAGTACTGTGTCCTGTCCTGGGCTGTCCAGTTCAAGACAGACATAGAACTGCTTGAGAGAGTCCAGCACAGAGCCACAAAGATGATGGTTCAGGTTGGAAGAGACCTCAAAGCTCATCCAGTTCCAACCCTCCTGTGCCATAGGCAGGGACACCTCCCACTAGAACTAGGCTCAAGGACTCATCCAACCTGGCTTTTAATACCTTCAGGGAGGGAGAAGCCACAACCTCCCTGGGCAACCTGTGCCAGTGTCTCATCACCCTCACTGTGAAGAACTTCCTCCTAACATCCCATTTAAATCTCCCCTCTGCCAGTTTAAACACATTCCCCCTCCTCCTGTCATTAAAAGACTCTGTGAATAGTCCCTCCCCAGCCCTCCTGTAGATCTCCCTCAGATACTGGAATATGTGGATGTTTTCTGGATAATTGACTACTTTTGGCCACAAGCCAAACTTCTTCCATGGAAAGGGCTGTCAAAACCACTTTAAATTGCCTTTGTTGACTGATCTCAGCTGTCAGAGGGCGGTGATGGACAAGATCTTTAAAAACCTTCATCTTATGAAGAAAAAAAAGTATCTTAGATGCTGTACTGTTCAATCCTATTGCTCAGAAGCAATGCAAGACCATAACCCTGAGATTTTGTTGACCTAGATGCAGAATTTCCTGACAGCTTCTGACTGCTCCTCTTCTTTTCTCACCCTCTGCTATCAACGTCATCACCTAGCTGGCCATATGTTTGTAAGAAATAAGGGCTTGGATAAAAAACAGGAGCCTCTAGATTAAATAAAGCATGAATAAGGAAACACATTACACAACTGACAGACAACAAGTTGAGAAAGTGCTTATCTGCTCTACTGACTGTCAAGGAATGCATGCTCGGAAGGTCCTACTGCATTTATATCTTAACCTGGATGTTAAAATAGTAGTATTTTCTGCTGTACACTTTTCCTCTTCTCCCTTCCTGCCTCTGTAACCCTTTGTCTCAGAGAGATACACAGCTCATTTGTTTGGCCTAGAAAACTACACAGTTTTTTGTGCAAAACTCTCTCAGTTGCATCCATGAGCATGCCTAGAGTCTCCGTAGTAAAGATGAGGAGACAAAAAAAAGGATTATTTAGAATCATAGAATCATAGAATGGTTTAGGTTGGAATGGACCTCAAAGCTCAGCCAATTCCAACCCTCCCATGACATAGGCAGGGACACATCCCACTGGAACAGGTCGCTCAAGTCCTCATCTAACCTGGCCTTGAACACCTCCAGGGAGGTCGTGGAGCATAGCACCACCCAATGTGATCAAAGATTACATCGGGTGATGCTGTGCTCCACGACCTCCCTGGGCAACCCATTCCAGTGTCTCACCACCCTCACTGCAAAGAACTTCCTCCTAACATCTCATTTAAATCTCCCCTCCACCAACTTAAACACACTGCCCCTCATCCTGTCATTACAATATGATAGAGAATAGTCCTCTCTATGTGGCCAAATGGATTCTGATACAAAATGCTCAGCTGACTAGGTTTGTTAGCTTTTCATAAAACATACCTCTTCTCCTGACAGTCCTTGCTTTTTCATTATTTCATTTTCCCATGTGGGTTTGGACTTCTTGCCCTTGGCTGGGTTAGAACAGTCTCAAGCTATTAATGTTATTCCAAGGCTCTTTTATGCCCTTGCTTTGCTGTACAGCCCAGAAAGTACAGCTCAGTAGTATTGTTAACTCTAAATGTGCTGATTCATATGTCTCAATCTCCCAAGCACAGTCTGGGTAACCTACACCAGCTCCTTCCTCTTACACTTCCCATTGTCTGCAGTGCTACAGCCTGAAGCAAGCTAAGCACAGTGCAAAAAATACCTTTGGGAAGTCTGATTCTGTGCATTATTTTTGCTGCACAAAGATCCACCTTCATGAGAGGCAAAGTACTCTGCTTTTCACTCTCTGTGACACCCTGTAGGGAGCTGGTTACAGCCCCTTCCTGAAGTGACAACTCCAACCTGTCAGAGTGAAGGAAGAGTTAGACCCAGATTCTTTCAGAGCAGTGTCCTGATTTTGTCCTGCCTGAAAAAAAAATGGACTCTGTGCCTTGTGTCTGAAGTATTTTCTGTTCAAAGGGCTATTAAGGTTATCAAGGGCCTATCATTGTCTTCACAGGGAAAAGATTTGTTTGCCCCTGGATGACAAAACAGCCTCTTGAATCCCATCTCTCATGTCTGACTGGGACATGTCCAACCTTGTGATCCAGGCTCTGTTGTGTAACTGAATAAACATTTTAGCCTCTAAGAAGGGATGGAATACTCACTTTAGGTTCTTCACAAATTTTTTTTTGCTGTTACTTGGATGTAAGTAACCTGACTCACCCTTAGTGACTTGCTTCCTAAAACCTAGCCTGATGAACTGCATCACATCCTGTGGAGCTTTGCAATAAATAAACCTTTGTGGAGCATACTGAACAGCTTAAAACTTTATATTGCACTGGCTCAGAAGGTGCCCTAGCACATGCTTTCTCTACTACTGTTATGAAAGAAGGATTTAACACTCTGCTGCACTGTGGTCCTCTCTGAAGTGAAAGGTGAAAGATGTCACTAATGAAAAAAATAATTCCACTAAAGGACACCTACTGGCTTACATCACTAAGACACTGTCTTCTCCTCTCCAGAATGAACATCCCAAACACCCTCAGTCTCTCCTCATAGTAGAGAAGCTCCAGCCCTCTGGTCATCCTTGTGACCCTTGTCTGGACACCTTCCAGCACATCTATAGCCCTCTTGTAATAGGGGCTCCAGATCTGGATGCAGTAGTCCAGGTGGAGTCTCACCAGTGGCACCTCTGATTCACTGCAAACCCAGCACGTGGAAGCCCTTCACAGGACATAATACTGAGGAAACTGAAGAGCTTGCAAATCAAAAACATGCAATAATTTTGTATTCTGAGTTACTGTAGCTTTATTTAAAGTCCAGGATGATAGCTTAAAAGTGCCAAGTGATTATAGATTTTATTGTAATAATGTAGTGTGTATAATAAAGATCTGGCATCCAAAATAACCCAAAATGATTAAAAAAAATAACAAGATAACAATTGCTTTACACATGGTACTTACGCAATTATTCCAGGATAAACTGATCTCATTTGAATTACCTATTTGATTATGTTATGTATGCTTTGTGAGATAGTGTTACCCAGTCCATTTATGTGTCTGTTTTGATTGACATCACTTTTGCAGTGCTTTCTTTTGGTATTCAGATAAAATAGGCTAAAAATTCATCATGCACCGAACGGAAACTTAAGAATAAGTGTTTAGATAATTGGACATTGGGGATTCTTAGAAGTCTTTATTATGTGAGAGTACCCAAATAACATCTGTTCCTACATTCCTGTTATTCAGGGTTGCTTTGTAGTTATTAGGTCTGCAGGGACCTCAGAAGCAAGAAACAAAGATATGCTGAATAAAATCTGCTCTATGTAAAGCCTTTTACACCCATTTAGTTAGTGACTGCAGCCTGGTTTATGGTAAGGCTGAATATCAGTGAAGAAAGATGTGATTAGTTTTTGATACTCAACGACAGCCAGGTGTAAGAAATACAGAGAGAAGTTGTTTAGGAGAGGAATAGTGCCTAGACACTTCTTGACACCAGAAGGCAGGCAGGTTTTTCAAAGCTTGTTTCAACATCAGTAATTTCCCCTTCAAATACCAACAGTGTAGGAGTATGGGCAGGCAGCTCAACAACCTAAAATAACTGGACACCAAAGGCAGGCAAGGATGCGAAAGAGAAAGTGAGATAAGGAAGCTAAAGTTTGAGATAAACAACTTGGAGAAAGTTGGCTCTGAAAAGATATATGTAAGGTAGAGAGCTGTGCTTAGTTATGCCAACCAATAAGTATGCTTTTGATCTGCATGGACAGCTCATGCAGGGCTCATGTTACCAATCAGAATGAAACACGTTGTTTAAGTCTGATAAGAAACACTATAAAAGAATTGTCCTTTTGGTAATAAAGTGTTTGACTTATGCAGCATATTGGTGTACTGCCTCATCCCATCCCTGCATGATTGAGATGAACCTGGCACCAATGATTTTCCTAGCGTATTCTCTAGAGAAGGTCTCATCACAGAGTCAAAGGAAAAGTAATTAAAATTTTCAAAAAAGTAAAAAAAAAACCATTAAAAATGTTTGAGAACAAAGAGAGAAGCAGGTATGGTATGAAGGGCAATACTCCTCTGAGATAACAGGAGGCTACTCAATTGTCAGAAGGGCTGTGGCTAATAGGTCAAGAGAGGTTCTCCTGCCCCTCTGCTCTGGTGAGGCTACATCTGGAGTATGGTGTACAGTTTTGGGACCCAGTTCAAGAGGGACATAGAACTGCTTGAGAGAGTTCAGCATAGAGCCACAAAGATGATGAAGGGAAGGGAACATCTCTCTTATGAGGAGAGCCTGAGTGAGCTGGGGCTGTGCTGCTTGGAGAAGAGGAGACTGAGAGGTGACCTCAGCAATGGTTATAAAGGCATAAAGGTGAGTGACAGGAGGCTGGAGCCAGGCTCTGCTGGGTGATGCACAATGACAGGACAAGGGGCAATGGGTGGAAATTGAGCCATAGGAAGTTTCATTTGAACATGACGATGATTTTTTTTCCCTGTGAGAGTGACAGAGCACTGGAAGAGGCTGCCCAGGGGAATTGTGAAGTCTCCCTCTTTGGAGATATTGAAAACCCACCTGGACACATTCCTGTGTGATCTGGTATAGGAGATCCTGCTCTGGATGGGGAGTCGAACTGGATGATCTTTGGAGGTCCATTTCCGTCCCCTGACCTCCTGTGATTCTATGATTCTATGAATTGTAAAGCATCAGTTTGCTTGAATTATACTGCTGTCCATCCCACAACCTAATTTATTTATATCACAGTTCCTTCCAGAGTCTACCTTCAATGCAAATCATGGCAGGATAAATGAGCTGAGTTTTCATTTGACTGAAGATTAATTTTCATCATCTCTCAACATCACACATGCAATCTTCCCTTCTAATTCTGTTTTAAAGCTTCACTTTCAAACAGAACTTGCTAATGGTTTTGATTTGGCGCTGATTTAGTACTCATTGCTGATAGAGCTCACCTTAATCTTCTCAAATCTCAGAAAGGCAGCAATTGATCTGCCTACTGCACAACAGGTATTTTAAAGTGTGCCATCCTCAGAAAGTCCATCAGCTTTTGTCTCTCTCCTTTATTCTCTTAAAATGATGTGATCACAAAAATTTGGCTTTTATTGCTTAGGATGATACCTGGAATTCAAATGTAGATCTCACCCTGTGACAGTGTTAACTGAGATAAAACTGATGAGAAAGGAGGCACAAATGTTGGTTGTTTTTGTTTTTTTTTTTTTTCCCTCTGGGGAAAATCAGCAGTCTGGAATAGTGCTGGTATGAGCATTTCTCATAGCATAACTTTAAAATGAAGAGGAGAGGTGTCAGACACTCCTGTGCAGACACAGCAGCATACACTGTGGTGATGTGAGCACAGGAAATGGTCAGGCAAACTGCAGCTAAAGAAATTAATTTTCCATTTAACTTTCAGCATGCTCCACTCTATTAACTAATGATTATATGGAAGCTTTTATCTTTCGCTAGTATTATCTCGGATGATTATAAAATGAAGATGTTCTTAGAAACAGAATAAAAACAGGAGAGAGACACTTAATTCAGTCTTAAACAGTACTGAGTAACTATATGTGAAATTAAAGTTCACAGGCTTAGGAATTCTGTTGTTTCATTTGCTTGTTTGTTTTTTTCCCACCCTATATTTTTCTATAGCACAACTCTTCTGTTAATTAATGAAAGATTAAAACCTAATTATCATTTTGAAGTTGTCTTTCGTAGCAACTGCAAATTTATGTGAAATTGTTCCTGTCTCTTTCCCACTAATCTTCTGTATTTAATTTTAAGAAGTTGCTAATAAAGTGCACTCAGCACATCCCTGACTGCAAGAGGGACAGGGATTTGCTGCAGAGGGTCTAGCAGAGGTCTACAAGTATGCTTAGGAGACTGCAGCACAGCCTGATGAGGAGAGGCTGAGGGTCCTGGGGCTACTTACTCTGCAGGAAAGAAGACTGAGAGGAGATTTAATAGATGTTTATAAATATCCGAGGACTGGAGGTCAGGAGGGGAGTTCAGGCTCTGCTCACTTGCTCCCTGGGATAGGCCAAGGAGCAATGGATGGAAGCTGCAGCAGAGGAGGTTGCAGCTCAACATAAGGAGAAACTTCTTGACTGTAAGGGTGCCAGAGCACTGACACAGGCTGCCCAGAGAGGTTGTGGAGTCTCCTTCTCTGGAGAATAGAATGGAATGGAATGGAATAGAATGGTTTAGGTTGGAAGGGACCTCAACGATCTTTGAGTTCCAACCCCTTGCCATAGGCAGGGACTAAGTTATCACACTGTATCTCTTCCCCATAATCCACTGATTTACTAAAAAAAAAAATCCATTTGTGTTTGCTTTTTGCTTCTAATTTGTACACCTCCAGTGTGTACAAATTTACAGCATTATTTCAGTCTGGCGTTCTCCAGTTCTTCATAAGTGTTTCTGACTGTGATATTGGTGATTGCAAATCACTCTCTCTGGCAAGAACCTCCTCCTAACTTCCATCCTAGACCTCCCCTGGCACAGCTTGAGACTGTGTCCCCTCGTTCTGTTGCTGGTTGCCTGGGAGAAGAGACCAACCTCATCTGGCCACAGCCTGCCTTTAGGTAGCTGTGGACAGCAATGAGGTCTGCCCTGAGCTTCCTCTTATCCAGGCTGCACACCCCCAGCTCCCTCAGCGTCTCCTCACAGGGCTGTGCTCCAGGCCCCTCCCCAGCCTTGCTGCCCTTCTCTGGACACGTTCCGGTACCTCAACATCTCTCTTGAATTGAGTGGCCCAGAACTGGGCACAGCACTCAAGGTGTGGCCTGACCAGTGCCAAGTACAGTGGAAGGATTAACTCCCATTCCTGCTGGCCACACTATTCCTGATCCAGGCCAAGAAGACTTGCCATGCAGGCTCTCTTTTTGACTTTATTCTTTTGTGAATCCAAGCCAAGGTTTTGTGAGTAGTGCTTGCTATGAGATTTCAGGCTCTAGTTAGCTTTGTGTGGATGGGAATAGTTTAAACTACTGAAATATTCAAATAAATATGGAGGAAGCCTGGCTATATTTCACCGGCCAAGGTCTGCGTGCTATCTGAAATCTGCACGCCTTACATTCTGAAAACTGTCATTAAGCACTGGAATATTCTCTGCCAGGTTACATGGCTTTCATATTACATATTTATAGTGTGCAGTTAAATCTCTTATTTGCTCTCAGAGTCAGTGGGAGGAATGAAAAATACACATAAATGGAATGATTCCCAGGCAGAGCGGAGGGTCAAGCAGAACTAGCCTTTTAGAAGCAAAAAGGTGGGATACTGCCAAGGTTATCAATTAAATTTCTCCTCCTTTCTTTACTTACATCGTCACAGAGACGTTTACAAGCGACCATCATGATACCAACTGAACCTCACTGCTCTGTGCAGCTGTGATCAAGCTGCTAATTTGATAAATAACCAAGTATTTCACATGCCACTCGAACTCAAGATTCAAACTTTGCAAATAAAACCCAACAAAAA
>VWZI01013036.1:786670-798150 GCA_013396835.1 Psilopogon haemacephalus | reverse complement strand
TTTCTTTCTTTCTTTCTTTCTTTCTTTCTTTCTTTCTTTCTTTCTTTCTTTCTTTCTTTCCTTCCTTCCTTCCTTCCTTCCTTCCTTCCTTCCTTCTTTCTTTTTATTTTTTTTTTTCTGTATTTCAACATCCTTGGATAACCCAGCCCCATCCCCTGGTCTCTGTAGTCCCCATCTTGGTCTCTGTAGTTTTCTTAGGGAAGCTAAGACCCCCTCAAACTACCACATGGTCTCTTCCAAGTGAAGCTAGTCTATGATTCTACAATTCTAATAAAGGGGATGTATTAGAAGCAAAGGGCAAATGCCTATTACTACAATTATTTTTATTCAGGTTTTATGCTTAAGTATTAGCACTAAACATTGGAACAGTAGTAGGTGCCCTATGGAGCAATAAATTCAGGTCTCCGATTTTCCATCAGAATGCAAAGCCATGCATTAAAATAAATAAATAAATAAATAAGCAAGCCTTTGTGAAATCCTGTTCCCAGGACATGTATGGATTTTATAGATGCAGAAGCTGGACAAAATAAACAAGGTCTGGGCCACATCTATTAGTATGCCCTAATTGAGAAAAGCATCCCTAAGAACAGCATTTAACTTTATGCTTCCCTTGTAGGTTTTACTTAAGGAGAGGCATATGCTGGTAACATAAATGAGATCTTGATTCCATAAAATTAGCAATTTAAAGCTAATTAAGAAAATGTAAGTATCTGCTTAGAAATAATGCCTTCTGGAAACTCTTTTAACTGACTTAACACAGCGTGGATAATATGAACCAATCCGTGTGCACATGAACATCCCCTCCCTTGTCCCCCCCACCAAATATTCCCTTTTCATTATGAGGCAGAGAGGGAGATGGTTCAAAGAAAATAGAAGTGATTGTCAGATCCAGTCTGCAAGGTGTTGAACATTCAGGCTTACAGTATAGAAGAGTGAACGTGCTAGGGGCTTGGTATGATTGTCACTACTTTTAGAGGAAAGAACAATTTCTTTCATTCCCCCAAGAAAAAGACAGTATCAACGCTGTCACATAAGAACAGAAATGCAGTCACGTCTGAAAAATTTCAGATTCCAGCTAATTTAAAATCCATAGGATTTTCAACCATTTCAAAGACAATTTTATTAATAATAAAGCTGAGCGAATAGGTTGTAATGAATTATTTAGATAATGAATGCTGCATTTTTGGGCAAATTTCTTGTAAAAAAAATTTAGGAATTCTCAAGCTGCATATTGAAGCATTATTATTGCTCCACACACACTATGTACAAGGTGGATTTCATGTTTTAGTGTTTACTAAGAATCATAGAATCAGTCAGGGTTGGAAGGGACCACAAGGATTGTCTAATTTCAACCTCCCTGCCATGCCCAGGAACACCCTACTCTATATTAGGCTGGACAGAGCCAAATAGGGTTAAATTGGTCAGGAACCAACATTATATTGATTGAAATATCTTGGAATTTATCACCTAGTGCAGTTCCTGCTGCTCAAGTCATCTACCAATGCCATGCTTTTGGAAAATAGGTAAGCAGGGATCCTTGGTCAGCCCTGACCAGAAGTCTTGGGGTCTATACAAAAAAAAGTCTACATCTCAGTTAATTACTTTAAGACACCTTAATACTCAAGGAAAATAAATAGGGTTGCTCCCCTCTTTTTTAAGATGTTTTCATAGAATCATAGAATGGTTTAGGTTGGAATGGACCTCAAAGCTCATTCAGTTCCAACCCCCCTGTGCCATAGGCAGGGACACCTCCCACTAGAACAGGTCACTCAAGGCTTCATCCAACCTGGCTTTGAACACCTCCAGGGAGGGAGCAGCCACAACCTCCCTGGGCAACCTGTGCCAGTGTCTCACCATCCTCACTGCAAACAACTTCCTCCTAATGTCCAGTTTAAATCTTCCCTCTGCCACTTTAAACCCATTACTCCTCATCCTGTCATTACAAGACCTTGTGAATAGTCCCTCCCCAGCCCTCCTGTAGTTCCCTTTCAGATACTGGAAGGCTACTATAAGGTTTCCTGGAAGCCTTCTCTTCTCCAGGCTGCAGAGCCTCAACTCTTTCCGCCTGTCCTCATAGCAGAGCTGCTGCAGCTCTCTGAGCATGCTGGTAGCCTCCTCTGGACTGGCTCCAACAGTTCCATGTTCTTCTTGTGTTGGGGCTCCAGAACTGCACACAGTACTCCAGGTGGGGTCTCATAAGGTTCACTCTAAACCATATCCCTAAGCATAGCATCCAAACAACTTTTAAACATCTTCCTGGGCAGCCCATTCCAATGCCTGACTCCTGCTGGGAAAAAAAACTTCTCCTAATGACCAGTCTAAACATACCCAGCCACAGCTTGAGGGCATTTCCTGTTGTTCTATCTCTAATTACCCGTGAGAATAGATCAGCAGCAACCTCTCTACAAGGTACTATCAGGTAGCTGTAGGCAGCAATGAGGTCTTCAATTCTTTTTCTTCAAACTAACCATCTCCAGCTCCCTCAGTTGCTCTTCATAAGGTTTATTCTCCAGGCCCTTCCCCATCTTTGTTGCCCTTCTCTGCACTCACTCCAGCACCTCCACATCCTTCTGGCAATGGGGTGCCCCACAACTGAGCACAGTAAAATTTTGCCGCATGTGTTTAAATATCACAATCATTTTTGCCACCGCTCTTTGGTGAAGACACCCTCATTAGTATCACACCCTTTATTAATAGCCAGAAGTGTGCCCAAGTGGGCAGGAGAGCCAATGGCATCCTGGCCTGGATCAGGAATACTATGGCCAGCAGGACAAGGGAGGTTATTCTGCCCCTGTACTCAGCACTGCTCAGGCAACACCTTGAGTGGTGTCCAGTTCTGAGCCACTCAATTCAAGAGAGATGTTGAGGTACTGGAATGAGTGCAGAGAAGGGCAGCAAGGCTGGGGAGGGTCCTGGAGCACAGCCCTGTGAGGAGAGGCTGAGAGAGCTGGGAGTGTGCAGCCTGGAGAAGAGGAGGCTCAGGGCAGAGCTCATTGTTGTCTACAACTACCTGAAGGGAGGTTGTAGCCAGGTGGATTTGGTCTCTTCTCCCAGTCACCCAGCAACAGAGCAAGGGGACACAGCCTCAAGTTGTGCCAGGGGAAGTGTAGGCTGGATGTTAAGAAGAAATTCTTGCCAGAGAGAGTGATTGGCATTGGAATGAGCTGCCCAGGGAAGTGGTGGAGTCACCATCCCTGGAGGTATTTAAGAAAAGCTTGGATAGATCACTTGGTGGCATTGGCTAGGGCTGGGTGATAGGCTGGACTGGATGATCTTGGAGCTCTCATCCAACCTGACTTATTCTATTCTATTCTATTCTATTCTATTCTATTCTATTCTATTCTATTCTATTCTATTCTATTCTATTCTATTCTATTCTATTCTATACTATGCTGTTCTGTTCTGTTCTGTTCTGTTCTGTTCTGTTCTGTTCTGTTAAATCCGGGAGAGTCAAGTAGAAGAATTTGTATAATTTGCACTATAAACAGCAGTTTAGGGCAATTGCTGTACATTGGAAACATGCCATCTGCGCTATTACAGTTTTATTTAGAAATAGAAAAAATGTTAAGAAAGGACTTATTAAAAAAAATATTATTTTTGCTTTGGCAACCAATGAAGAGATTATTTGCATTTCCCTGTTTCTTCACAAAACGCCTGACCTTAGAAGTCTCGACTTGGCCCACTGCTGCCTTTTTTGCAGCACATCCATGTATTGTTGCATTTCAAAGATGTTCAGAAGTCCTCAAAAGCTTCAAAACCACAATAACACACAAAGGGAAGCTGTCCTTCTAGTCATTTTCTGTATAATTCTCTGACACAACATGCCTAAAGTGATATATCCCACTGTTTGAATAAGGATATTGTAGCACAAAGCCGGCGCTGACGGAGGCCGATCCGCAGAGGCTAATTTGTGTTTTCTTATCCTTCAGACAGACCTCTCTACTGTCTATAAAACACCATAAACGACTGCAGTCTGCAGCTGGAAAAGCCTGATGACTGGCAAGCGACCCGAAGACGGAATAATCAAGCTGTGCTATTAAAAGGTACAAGACATCAATCCCAAATCACTGGGATGATGCAAATCAGTTATTGTATTTTTAATGTACATTCCTTTAATTGAGCAGCTTTGTTCGTGCTTTGTTGCTGTGTGAAGATAAGCCGGGGGGGAAGCCACATTCCAAGGGCCTATTTCTCTGATTGCCAATAAAATCTGTGCTGTTAAAGCTAGAAAATCTCTGCTTTGCTGCTTCTCTTCTTGCTCTTTCTTGTAGATAATATTGGACAAATGTTTTGGCTATATCACAGAACTATAGGATCAGTTGGGGTTGGAAGGGACCACAAGGATCATCTAGTTCCAACTCCCTTACCATGGGCAGGGACATCCTACCCTAGATCAGGCTGGCCAGAGCCTCATCCAGCTTGGTCTTAAACACCTCAGTAGCGTGCAAAGGATACAAATGTTTATATATGAAATCCAAATGAAAAAATACAGACTATGTGATATTGCTGTAGGTTATGTAATTAGTCTTTGTGATATCAGTGTGTTCAGATTAGCTCACACTGTTGAGCAAATCCTAAATGCTTTACTCCAGCGTATTTCCTTTGATTTCCATAGGAGACTGTCAGATAAAGATTTTGTTAAAAGAGTAAGTGCCTCAGGATTTAGCTTTCTTATGTGGATTTTAATTCTAAAGGAGTATGTACTGCTTTATGAACTTTTATGTTTCCATGTTAGTGTGATTAAGAAGATGCATATTGAGCTGCAAGCGTCTGCCTGGGCAAATTTTCCCCTGAAAACAATTTAACTGACACATTGGGGATAATTATTAAATCTTGTTTGTTTGGCTTTTGGCACACATAAAGTGATGAAGTTTTGTTTGCTTTTTGTTTCCTAGGGCTATGAAGAATGGAAAGGGACCAAAGCAACCTGTCATGTGGGAAATATTTTCAAGTACCTGAAATCCCAGAGACTTAGTATCATCTAGTGGATCTTCCTTGCTTGAAAGTCCTTCAGTTCCCTTGTTCTGGAACAAAATTTCTTAGTGCTGCTATTTCACCTAATCATAAGGTCCTCTTATGTAACTGCTACTAAAAAAAAAAAATATAGTGCATGAAGAAGAGCTGATGTGAAAATAGACATTACCCTTATTAAAACATTGCCAAGTTGGCCACTTTGGATGTACCTTCAAATACCTGTAGAGAACGCAAAGCTACCTACGTATTTATTTCTATTATCACAGGGTCAGAGGATGTGAGGTGTTGGAAGGCACCCAAAGACATCATCAAGTCCAACCCCCTCTGCCACAGCAGGACCATACATTCTAGCACAGATCACAGAGGAACACATCCAGACAGGCCTTGAAAGTCTCCAGAGAAGGAGCTCTGCAATCTCTGGGCAGCCTGTGCCAGAGCTCTATAATCCCTACAGTCAAGAAGTTCTCCCTTGTGTTCAGCTGAAACCTACTATGCTGCAATTTACACCCATTGGTCCTTGTCTTATCCCAGGGAGCAAGTGAGCAGAGTTTGTCTCCCACCTCCTGACCAGCCCTCAGATATTTATAAACATTGATTAAATCCCCTCTCAGTCTTCTCTTCTCCAGACTAAGCATCTCCAGGTGCCTCAGCCTCTCCTCATCAGGCTGTGCTCCAGTCCCCTAATCATCCTCATAGCCCTCTGCTGGACCCTCTCCAGCAGATCCCTGTCCCTCTTAAACTGGGGAGCCCAAAACTAAAGGTAGTATTCAAGATGAGGTCTCACCAGGCCAGAGTAAAGGGGAAGGAGAACCTCCCTTGATCTGTGATTTTTTCCTTCATTCAATCCTAATTATGGTACCTGAAGTGGTTTGCAGATCAGTATCTAACTTTTATGATTTTTATAGAGGTTGACTATTTCTTTCTTTTCTTGCAACTGAATCCTTTGAGGCCTCCTGGTGGTGTACCCAACCCCACTACCCACTGCGAGGCAGCTTCAAGTTTTGAAAACTTAATTCAAGAACAGGACATCAAAATGCATTATTTGACTTCCTCTTATTAGTAACTTTTTATTGCAATGTATCAGCACTTTCTTGTTAATGCTTACTGTAAATTGTCTGCAGTGAGGCTATACCACTGATTTAAGGAAGGTTTATGCTGACTTGTAATTTCACCACAGCTTATTAGAGTGTTCTTCTCCCTGCTCCAGTTCACCATGTGAGACCTAATGATATGGTAGTGTTCGCATTTAGATTAGATTGCAACAGGGGAGAAAACGTGTGGGTTTTTTTGTGTGTCCTCATATTCAGGTCCATAATGATTCAGATCAGATAGTTTTGACATAAATTACAGCCTAAATCAGCCTTTTTTATTTCGACTCTCGAGCTGTCGCTATTCCTTTCTATCTGTTGACATCCTGTCACCGTCTACAGTAACACAACATAATAATGGATTTTGATATAGTAAAGCAATGCTTTAAAATAGAGTTGGATTTTGATATAGTAAAGTGATGCTTTAAAATGGAGTGCCTCTGAGAACTTGGGAGACTGACAGATGCTGATCGAAGTCGTGAACAAAGCAAACCATCTTTGCAAAAAGGATGTGTGCAAACACTTCCCAAAGGTGCCACTGAAGTGTCACAGGGAGGGTCTCAAAGGGAGAGACAGAATCATGCAAGCCATTTGCTCCTTTTTTGTTTAATAAAATCCTGCTGAAGAGCATAAAATATATAAATGCTGAATTATAGTATCCATGGTGCAATGTGGACGATGCTCCTGTAATTGAAAGTTTTCATCTCACCTGTAAGTTCATTCTCTGTAGGAAGAATGACAAAGATCGATTCTTGGTTCAATGGTTAAATGCTAGAAATTTATAATACTAAATCTATTTCATATTCATATTCATTATTCCTATTCATATTAATTATGTGCTGGTTTGAACTAACTGGAGGATTTACTTACTGTTAATTTCAAAACACGACAATATAAAACCACGTATTTCTAGCCTTTGACAAAAAAAAGCGTAAGAGCAAGAAATCAAGGAAAGCTAAAAGTATAATATCTAAATGTCTGGTGAACATTATTTTCCATAAACTAAGTGACTTCCCATTTGCCCTTGAGTGCTAGGCTGACAGTGGGAGAGAAAAGGAAGAGGCGCAACTATCCTGTACACAATGTGGGACAGAAAAGGAAGAGGCAAAACTATTCTGTGCAAAATGCAGGACAGAAAAGGAAGAGGCGAAACTGTCCTGTGCACAATGTGGGACAGAAAAAGAAGGGGCAGAAACTGTCCTGTGCACAATGTGGGACAGAAAAAGAAGAGGCAGAAACTATCCTGTGCACAATGTGGGACAGAAAAAGAAGAGGCAGAAACTGTCCTGTGCACAATGTGGGACAGAAAAAGAAGAGGCAGAAACTGTCCTGTGCACAATGTGGGACAGAAAAAGAAGAGGCAGAAACTGTCCTGTGCACAATGTGGGACAGAAAATGAAGAGGCAAAACTATCCTGTGCACAATGTGGGACAGAAAAAGAAGAGGCAGAAACTATCCTGTGCACAATGTGGGACAGAAAGAGGCAGAAACTGTCCTGTGCACAATGTGGGACAGAAAAAGGAAGAGGCAAAACTATCCTGTGCACAATGCCGTGATCATTACACCAGTGCCTAGACTGCTCCTACAGGCTCTGTGGAGAGCTTAAATGAGACAAATTAATTTAAAACCTACTGCTTAGGTCCATTGTGTAGAGATTCCAAGACCTGATTTATTTTGTTGCTTCATCTTTACACTGGCTTTGCCTACATGGAAGTGTCGAAATATGCAACTCTGCCTAGATATAACGGTAGCAGGTGAGAGTTTGTAAATATGAGCCTAAAAATGTGTGGGGGGGAAATGACATATAATGAAAAATGCTGGCACGGTACCGTCTACTCTTTACTGAGGCAAAGTTTATCACATTCCAAAACTGATATGCAAGGAAATACTCATCCACCTCTAATTATTTGTCTTCAGAGTTTGTTTCAAATAGTCCTCTGCGACTGCTGAGTCTTTTTCTTTTTTTTTTTTTTCCAAATGAGAAACAGAAAACCCCAACATTTAATTTTTTACCCTTTTTTTTTTTTTTTCTTTCTAAAAAAAGAGAGGTGTTTAAAAGCCATTCAGAAAAGGTAATGCCATAAAGCACTTGGAGCAAAGTTTTCAGATGCAGCCTTCTTTCAGCCTGTTTTTTGTTTTTGTTTTTTTTTTTTTTCATAGGTGATCCTGGTTATGGATATATTTTAAAACAACTTGAGTGATACAAGAGACGAACTTGTTCCTTTTACATTCAAATCTATGCTTCACAAGGTACAACTTCATTCTTTCATCTCTTTTATGATTTAGTCATATTTTATTGAAATTTTGTCAGCGTTTCTTTGTGGCGGCTCCTGCCAAGCATGCTCAAGAAGCTGAGATGAGAGGTTGAAAGAAATGTGACTGAACAGAATTTTAACTAGGGACAGACAAATATCAGATAGTTTGTTTCGTATTGTGCAGCAAACTACCTGAATCTACCATCCCTTTGAAGAGTTTACCCAAGCATTAATGGAGCCTTCAGTCTGATTCCACAGTGGTACTCAAGACTCGCAGAGCAGAAGGTGTCTCGAGCTGCACTGAATAATTTTGAATAACAATGATATTTTCAAAATAATGAGTAATTAAAGTGTGTCTCTGACACTCTCTTGGTGCTGCTGGATAGCACACAAGGACTAGGCTTTCTGTGCTTGCCTCTGAAAACCTTTCCAGTGCATGTATTTCTGGTCTAGGCAAACCTAAACACTTGTGTTCACAGCAGTCCTAGCAGTGGAAGTGAATTCTTAATCCTCTACTAAGCAGCAGGAAAGTCAATCTTCCTCAAGAGTAGAGGTATAGGGAAGAAAAAAACCCAGCATAGTTATCTGAATATGAAATCTTTTTTTTCTAACAGAGCTAACTCACATCATCATAAAAAAATGCTAGCATTGAGGATAGGTATTTAAAAAGCCCCTCACAAAACAGTAGATATATTACTGACGCTTCATTGGTCTCAATTAATGGTAGTGGTGGTACAAAGCAGTTTAAAGTGAGGTGCAAAGAGAGGAGAATCAAGTATCTACATAAAATTTGGAAATGTTAGCAGTTCTCTGGATGAAATTGATGTTTGCAGCATATTAAGTGTTTCATAGTGTGATACTTTCAGTCTGTGAAGAAGTGTTTTTTTTAAAAAAAAATATTTTACAATTGTAATATGGTAACTACTATAATTAGCAGTTTTGGGAAAGATTCATATACTACAAAGGAGAAATCTTGGGGTGAAAATTGTTTTCGTATGACCTTNTCCAATTAGCTCAAACCAACACAGCCCGAAGGAGAAAATACCCAAACAGTTTTACCTAACAGGTTCTTTTCATGTACAACAGGAACTCTATCACCATCTACTGTAGGTACCAGATCTGATTGTGCAGGTCCTGCTCTATTTACAGAACCTCGACTGTTTACCAACCAGGTTGCTTGTGCTAAATTCTTTTCCCAGTTTTTGAAAGTTCCACCCCCCATGGCTTTCAGGGTGGTCTTTAGCAAACCATTGTAGCGTTCAATCTTTCCTGAAGCTGGTGCATAGTAAGGTATGTGGAAGATCCATGCAATACCATGCTCTTTGGCCCAGTTTTTCACAAGATTGTTCTTGAAATGAGTGCCATTGTCTGATTCGATTCTCTCTGGAGAATAATTAGCAGTTTTGGGAAAGATTCATATACTACAAAGGAGAAATCTTGGGGTGAAAATTGTTTTCGTATGACCTTATGTCTTGAACACAAGTCCTATGAAGAGTGGCTGAAGGAGCTGGAGTTGTTCAGCCTGCAGGAGACGAGGTTGAGGGGAGACCTCATCACTCTCTACGACTATCTGAAAGGAGGATGTAGCCAGGTGGGAGGTGGCCTATGCTCTCAGCTGACAGAGAGTAGTTGTGTCATTAGGAGTCTTCATTTTTCTTTCTGTTCTGCTATTCTAAGTCAGCTGAGTGTTTATACACACACAAAATTATTGGGAAATAGCTATTGTGGGGCTGACTTCATGTGTAAGCAAAAGGTACAGTGGGTAGAAGAGTAATCCAGATTTTAAAAGCAACCAGCAGAAAACTTCTCAGATCATTCATCAAATAGTAATTTGATTTTTTTTTGGGTGAAGTTCATTGTAAATATTGCATATAAATGAAATTACGGTAAAGATAAGTACAACCTATTATTTTCATTATTGTTTGCATCTTGCTAGGTTGTCACTGACATGTTAGAAACTGCTATATTTTTACTGTCTTTAACTGTGGATTTACAGCATTTCTGATGCAGATAAAACTGTTTTTCAGAGAAAACAAAAATCTACTGTGGATGTGTTTCCAACCACATCTTACATGTTCTGCCTAACAACCCAATGTCCATTCTCAAGGATGAATTTGTTAGAAGTTATTTAAAGTGATTAACTCGGAGTGCTTGGTTCTATACTCTATAGGCTAACATATCTATTAGAACAGAAATGAATTTTTTCTCTCAAGAAGAAAAAAGGTCATTCTATTAAATTCCTGAGCAATGCAGATGATATTTTTTTTTTGTTATGCACTGTGTACTTATATACTATACATGCACATCTGTCTTTCCCTCAGAACTTTTATTACTTAATTGGTATAAGAGCTTTTATTACTTAACTGGTATAAAAACTTCATTAATTTCATGTTTATTCCATCATTATTAAGCCAGAGCAAAGACAGTTTTGAATGCCATTTATTTTGCATTACACATTGCATACATCATGTGTCTTTTTGGTTTTTTTTTGTAAATATAAATTTAATTAACATTTATTTTCTTTTTTATTAACCTGCTACAGCCCATTCTTGCATATCACATTACAGCTTTCCCTTCACTGGAGGGCCTACAATTTCTATAGAAATTTCTTTTTGACTTGGCATTGTTTTTATGTTGCAACCAAAGATTAACCAAGGCAGTTAAGGGTTGGTTGTTTTTTTCTTTTTCAGCTTGAATTCTTTTATACATTTTGCTATCTCATCAGTAGCACAGGCTGGTAGATAACTCTTGGTGGTCTCAATCAGTGGCAGCTCTAATAGAGCTAGAAAATGAATGTGGGGCAGAACCATTCGCAGATCCCTCATCCATTACAGAACAATTTTTCAAAATATAGAGCACTTGGTAAGTCAAACAAAGTAGAATTATGGTTTAGTGAACTGCAGTCCTGAGTGCGTTAGGGTTTATTTTTCTGGTAAAAAAAAATAAACTATTACTTTGACTAATAACTCTCATGGAATGCAGGAAAAGATTACTGTTAGATATTTCTTGCCAAAAGAAATTGATATCATGATACTCTTAAAGCACACAAAAAAGACCTGGATACACTGGTAGTGAATAGATTTTTAGGCCTGGCATGTGTCAGTACTGTAAATCTTTCAAACATTCAGAGTGTAGGATAATCAGGGGTTTTTTTTTTTTTTTT
>VWZI01013036.1:717731-774907 GCA_013396835.1 Psilopogon haemacephalus | reverse complement strand
ACAGTTTGAAAAAGAATGTGACTGTGGTGAAGGCAGGCATATTGTCAATCCTATCCCCCTGCCAAGAACCTGAATAAAAGTATTGCTTGGCATGAAAAAAAAAAAAAAAAAATTAAAAAAATTATTATGCATTGTGATTATGATATCTCATCTTACATTAAACTCTTACCTCTTTATCTCAACCCCTCACTTTTGTGGGGGGGAGCAGGGAGTTTAGCCCTCGCACTAAACTGCTGCAAAGATGAACTGACCTAACCTATCCACAGCTGGAACGATTTGGGAGTACTTTAAAAGTTCCTTGAGAACCTACATTTGTGAAGGAAAAGATTAAGGCATGCCGTGTGATATGTTCCAGTCTCCCAAGGTTAGAAAGAAGTAATCTCTTCTACTGCGAAGGGGAATATTTCTTTTCTTTCTCCGTGAGGGTATCTGAAAATGATCAAGTGGTAAACATTACTCACTGTGTGGAAAGGTATATTCTCTGAGTGAAAAATCTGGTGTTCAGAATTTTTTTTTCAAGGAAAAATACTATTTGGCTGATGGTTTGCTTCTAAAACACTGAGTGAGCGAAACGTTTTAAAGAAATCCCTGGGAGTAGCATTCAGGCAAAGCCTTGCTGCTCATGGTTGTGGTGAAATTCTACTAAATGGCGAAGTTTTCTTTCTTTATTTTGAAGCGGTGAATGCTTCGTTGCTCTTCTTAAGTGTGGACTGTGCCAATAATTAAAAAAATAAAAAACAACAACCTGAGTCCTTTGGGGATGTAAAAGTCTTTCTAGCCAATATAAACAACACTACGGTGGCGCTTCTCTAAAGGGAGGCACTTGGAAAATATCTCAACTCTTAATGACGTGCGAGAAGTTACAGATTTGTTTCATGTCAAATATTTTCTGTTAGCAAATATGCTTTTCTCATGTTACTAATTTTCTACTTTTTATTTTTCTTGCTTCAGCAAACCAAGAGGAAGCGTTCTCAGTGAATGGTTTTAATCAGGTTTTTGAATTTGGATCAGGAAGTACTGTTACATTCAATATAGACATACCTTTTTACAATTATTTTAGTTAAATTTGACTTTCTAGTGCTGTTAACTAGAAATTTAAAATTAGTTAGCTAGAAATTTAAAATTTAAAATTACAGTTATGAAACTGTTATTCCACTGTTATATGAATGCAAAGGTAGAGAATTTAGGTGCTTGTATACTGCAGAATTGTAGCATTGCAGAAATCTGATCTCAAATCTCTCTCAATATTCATGTCCAAAGAAACAACATTTATATTTTAATTCCTCCCTACATAGATGCCAGTAGCATTATGTGTATAGAACTTGTCTGAAACTTGTAAAGTAAGGATTAGAATATCCAAAAATGTACAGGGACGTAGAATCATAGAATGATTTAGGTTGGAAGGAACCTTTGAATGTCATCTAGCCCAACCCTCCCTGCAGTGTTCTGGATGGAGCACTTAGTGCCATTGGATAGGGCTGGATGATAGGTTGGACTGGATGATTTTGGAGGACTCTTCCAACCTGTCTGATTCTACTCTATTCTATTCTATTCTATTCTATTCTATTCTATTCTATTCTATTCTATTCTATTCTAGATGATCTTTGAGGTCACTTCCAACCTAAACCATTCTATGAGTCTACTGCAATAGACAGTTTTCTGTGTTTGCTGGATAGTGAATGCAGTCAGTGCTGGACAGAGCATGGACTTTATTCCTAAGGTTGGTGAAAGAGGAGACTGAGAGGTGGCCTCATCAACGGTTACCAATATACGCAGGGTGAGTGCCAGGAGACTGGAGCTAGGCTCTGCTGGGTGATGCCCAATGACAGGACAAGGGGTACTGGGTGGAAGCAGAGGCATAGGAAGTTCCATGTAAACATGAAGAAGATTTTTTTTCCCTGTGAGGGTGACAGAGCACTGGAACAGGAGATATGCAAGAGCTGCCTGGATGTGTTCCTGTGTGATCTGGAGATCCTGCTGTGGCAGGGTATTGGACTGGATGAGCTTTTGGGGTCCTTTCCAGCCCCGACATTCTATGATTCTATAAGATCTTCTGCAAATTGTTATTGGAGGAATTTGACATTAAAAGATGTCCATAGGCATCCTTGATTACTTTGTAAGAGCAATGGAATTCTGACTGTTGTCAGCCCTGACAACCTGCTCTAAGTAAATCTGCATTAACACTGGGATTGAACTGGCTGATCTCCAGAAGTCTCTTCCAACCCTTACCATTCTGTGATTCTGTGGTAGTCTGTGGGATATAGACTGTACTAAAACGCTGCACACTTCCCCAGTGTGAATTCAGAATCACTGCATAATGTTTGTATACCACTTTGAGATCCTCACATAAAAGGAACATAATAGTTCAAAGTTGGCTTTTTTTTTTTGCCAGTAGACAGTATTTGTGACTTTGCTTTCAGTGTCTGCATCCTTTAGGCCCCCATATGTTTCCAGAAGCCAGTCAGATCCCAGAAGGTATTTCCTGAGAAAATCTTTTAAACGAGTAGGGGAAAAAAAAACAAAACCAAACACAACTTTGTAACCTGTACTTCAACCAGGCCACTCTGTCTGTGGTGATGATATTGTAAGTGTAACTGTGTCGTCATAAATACTGCCAGAGAAAAAAGAGCTGGATTGTTGAGTAATCTTTAGAAACCAATTAAGTGAAGTTTGTCAAACCAAAGAGGCCCTAACCTACAGGGAAAGTTAATAATTTTATTTCAGAGACAAAATTACAGCTTAGTGCAGGGCCCCTGCAACTCACCTAGCTCTTGTTGAAATAACCTACTTATAAAACGCCAGGACTGTTTTGTTTCTCTTTTTAGTTTTGTTTCACTAATATTTTACTTTAGTTAAAATTTTGCTCGGCTAACATGGCAATATGTGTGTGTGTGTGTGTGTGCGCGTCTGCGTCTGTGTGTTTAATTTCTCCAGCCCTGTAGATATAAACTTTCTCCCAGCTAATATCACAAAATGTAACAAGGAGTTAAGTTGGAGTCGCAAAGTCTGCCGTTCGTAACTTGACATCCTGTCTTTGCAGAGTCCACTCTGCAGCTGACACAAAGCTCTATTTAATGTGCTGCCAATCACTTCTAGTCAAGTACAGTACCGTAAATCCTTGAGTACTCTTTCAAAACGATTTTGTTTATATCTTTTCCCATACAGTAAAGTCATACAGTAAAGTGTAAATCCAGACAAAATTGCCAGTATTGGCTCTAAGAAAAAAAAAAAAAAGAAAAAAAAAAAGTAATTCTTTTCAATTGCTTTCATCATCTCTCATAAACTTCTGGGAAAGAACCAGTTTGCTAAGGTGTAAGAGAGAAGTTGTGAAGCCTCTGTGTAAGCTTCAAATAATCAGAAATGTATTGCTATGTACTGCTAAGTATGTATTGATAGTGGAGATTTGAGGGACTGAAGTTCACAAATAACTGCAGGAGACTGGCTACAGCTAATGATAACTCAGTTGTGTTCAATCTAGCATTTGATCATCTGTCTTAGCTGACTGTGGTGGTTCAGTAGTTCCCTGCCCTCTTTCACCAGCTATTATAAGAATAGTTAAAATTAGTGTGGCAAGTACAAATAAATAAACGCCAAACGGAAAATTATCTTAGGTCTGTAATGCTCTTTGTTTTCCTAGTTTTTGCCTAGACAAATGTTAATGTGGAAAGTTTTAGGTGTAAGAAAAAATTCAGTGTAATATTGCTACACAGCTAAGCTAAATAGAGAATCCAGGTCACTATCTCACCAAACGTGTTTTTAGTATCTGATATTTGGTGTTAGATTACTGCTTTGTATCATTTTAAAGATACATCAGAGTACTACTGGCTTACTAGTTGTGCAGTTGTGATGATTCTGCAGTTCCCTGCTCCCTACCCCCCTCCATACACGTTTGAATTCACCCAGACTAGACTCAGCCAGCTGGAAATTAAGGAATGAAGCTTTATATTCACAGCTTAGCACAATATACAGGCAGATATTCACACTAGATTACAAATATTGACAGCTATATATGTACATATAAATGTTAAAAGCAATACAGAAACACAATGTCCCTCCCAGCAATCAGTGCCCAGAAGGGGCTCCCAACCACGCTTCCACCTTCTCTGCATCCTCTAATGTTATCCCAGAATCTGTCTTAACGTGCAAGGTAAATCAGAGAGATTGCTGAGGGGGAGTTAGAAGCAGAATTGATTAGTTGGTTTACACAGATCCAGCTAGAAGGCAAGGAGAGAGAGATCAGATTCTGCAGACAGAGAGAGCAGCTGTCTTATCTATGTTTGTGTCTTTGCTTTAATACATCTCAGCAAACCTATGAGTGAAGTGGACATCACCATTGTTTTCTTTTCACAGCCTATCACCTATTTTTTCTCATTAAAATATTCTGATTAGCCTCAAACCTGCACAGCAATAATATTTACTGTTGATATAAAGACGTATATAATTTAAACAGCATTTTAAGCTTCTTCAAATACAAGGAAGCATGCTAGAATCAAACATGTATTTTGTAAAATGTATTTATTCTTTCCCAAGCGATCAGTGAGTCAGTTTTATGTACTTCAGAAACACATAGTAGGAAAAGGACCTCAAAAAGGAGTGCATTTTTAGCAATTTAAAATAAAAGACTTTGCTTGTCCAGCTCTTCATGTGAACCTCAATTAGCATTCTGTGTTCGTCTTGAGCTTGGATAGATTTGAAGCCTTTCATGTCTAAAACCGCATGATCAAGGGCAAAATCTTTTGCTAGCACTGGAATCTGGAGGGGGAAACAAGACACATGGCTTTATTGCTCTGTGTTTTACTGCAGAGGCCATGAAAAAGCATCTCCATTGTGTTTTGTTTAATTAAAGCTCACTGCCCCCTTTTGAATTTCTCTTTAACAAAAAGTAAATCTGTCCCCATCAAAGATACCTATAAAGTATATTCTCTTGCCTCAACGCTAACCTTAACTGTACTTTAAACAGCTTACAAATGACAGATCCTATAGAAAATAATTTGATAGTCTCATCATTAATTCAACTGCAGAAACCTTGCCTGGGTAAGAAACATGTCTGAATATCAGCCCTCATGAAATATTATCTCCTGAGTAGCTTGAATTTTCACTAACAGGCAAAGTATATAGGAATGGCAGTGCAGCACAACTGCATCTCTTTTTAGTTCCATCCAGTGCCTCCCATTTTTGAAATTGCTCACTGAAATTTGAAGATTATAAATGAAGATAATTTTCTGTGTCATGAAATACTTTTCTTCTAGCCCACCATCTACTCTGTTAAACACACTAGGGGGAATGGAGCAAAGCTGGAGGTGGGGAGATTCAGATTGAGGAGGAAGTTCTTCACCATGAGAGTGGTGAGGCCCTAGAATGGGTTGCCCCTGCAGGGAGGTGTTTGGGCTCACTTCCCTGGAGGTGTTTTTGGCCAGGCTGGCAGAGGCTGTGGGCAGCCTGATCTAGGGTAGGGTGTCCCTGGGCATGGCAGGGGGGGCTGGAATGAGATGATCCTTGTAGTCCCTTCCAACCCTGGCTGATTCTATGATTCTATGATTCTGTGAGTGTTTTTAAAGTTAAATTTGAACTTATAAATCACTGTGCCTCTGTCTAATTCAGCTGAAACTGGAAATAGCAGAAAGGAAGATAAATGTGGTGAGGCACTGTGGAGAGGGAAAGAACTATATGAAAGTAACTAAATAGAAAGAACAAAAAGGACAGTGAAGGAAAGAGAGTGCAAACTCATTATTTATATTATATAAATTGTAGAAAGCAGCTTCTAAAGTCTGTGTGTGACATGAACACCTTAAAGAAATTAAGTTCTTCTATCTTAATGTACACCATTAAAAAAACCCAAACAACCAGACCTTTATGTAAAAACAAAACTAACAAAAAAAAACCCCAAACAAACAAAAAACATTTTATGTTGCTTTTATAAAAAGCAATATGAAATGTTCACATGTAAGGACAAAATGAGCACAGGCAACTCAGATTTATATTAGAATTAAAAAAAGTGCAGCAACTTGACACAATCTTGAGAATACAAAATGTTTGTCCGAGGATTCAGGAGGTAAACTCTTGGCAGTATTTTCCTGTAGAGAAATTATTTTTAGCCAGTATAGCAAACTTTAGCAATACTTAGTCATGATTTTTTCTGCTAGCCCATGTCCAGCATTGAAGAAAACGCATGAAGGATTTCAAGGAGTATTTGAAACGTTGACAATAGTTTCTTTATTAAATTATTTAGCATTTCGCATTTCATTCACATCTTTTTTTACACTACTTGCCAAGTGACCACAGTTATGCAGTTATATAGGCAGAAAGCTAATTGTAGTATGACTGCTTGACAGAATTGTAAAAACCTCATTTTATTACCTTCCCCAGGCAGAAACTTACTCATAACAGCTTTAAACAGAGAAAGCTTTTCATGTCCAGTAAAAACTAATAGTGAATATGCAATATCGTTCAGATTTTAAACAAGACAATTCATTTCAAAAGATAAGAATGTGAAATAATAAATGCAAATTATTTTTTTTAAAAGGCATTTAGAAAAAATATTTCCTATGAATTATTCACTAAGAGCAGGATCCATAAAAGTGCTTAGAATGTTTGCAGAGTTCTGAGTTTTGGCATCAAAATACAAGAGAGATGTGGAGGTGCTGGAGTGGGTTCAGAGGAGGGCAATGAAGCTGGGGAAGGACCTGAAGAATAAATCTTATGAGGATTGTCTGAGGGAGCTGGGGATGGTTAGTGTGAAAAAGAGGAGGCTGAGGGGAGACCTCATTGCTGTCTTCAGCTACTTGAAGGGACATTGTGGAGAGGCTGGAGCTGGTCTCTTCTCACAGGAAGTTGGAGACAGAACAAGGGGGAATGGCCTCAAGCTGAGACTGGAGTGGTTTAGATTGGACATTAGGATTTTTTTTTTTTCCCATGAAGAGAGTGGTCAGGCACTGGAATGAGCTGGCCAGGGAGGTGGTTGAGTCACCCACCCTGGATGTGTTTAAGTGTTGTTTGGATGTGGTACTTAGGGATATGGTTTAGGGTGAATCCTGTAGAGTAGGGTTCTAAGTTAGACTTCATGATCCTGAGGGACTTTTCCAACCTGGATGTTGATTCTGTGATTCTGTGAGTGTTTCAACACAAGTCTACAGACAGTCTGACAAACTGTGTCAGCATCCACAGACACTGTGTCTTTATCACACCCTTTGACTACTGTTGTGCCTTCCTAAATAAGGCTTTGGATGAGACAGGGATTTGGTGCACTGTGCTTCATTAATTTGCTGATATTCACAACACTCATGAATTTTACAGGAACCATTTTAAAAATAATATAGCTATTCCATAGTTATTATCTGGTCATTTTGCCTTCTAACCTTCCTATTTTAGGAAGATATGTGTGTGGAGAGGTCACCTGTGTTCCTGCATGAAGTTCCACTGAGTTCGGTGAAGATCGAGCCAAGTTGTGTCAGTGTCTCACCACCTTCACTGCAAAGAACTTCCTCCTAACATCCAGTTTCAATCTCCCCTCTGTCAGTACAAACCCATTCCTCCTTGTTCTGTCATTACAAGACCTTGTCAACAGTCTATTCCCAGCCTTCCTGTAGGCCCCTTCAGATACTGGAAGGCCACTCTGAGGTCTCCTGGAAGCCTTCTCTTCTGCAGGCTGAAGAGTCCAAATTCTCATAGCCTGTCCTTGTACAAGAGCTGCTCCAGCCCTCTGATCATCTTTGTGGCCTCCTCTGGACTAGCTCTAACAGTTCCATGTCCTTCTTGTGTTGGGGGCTCCAGAACTGTACACAGTACTCCAGGTGGGGTCTGATGAAAGCAGAGTAAATCCTGTGATCCAATGATCCTGAGATCCTGTGATCTCTCTATGACATTGTAAAGGTGAAGCACAGATGAATTTAGGACTGTTAATTTATGATGCTCATTTTAGTCCATTCCTTGTTCAGCACTGCCAGAAGATGAGCGTGTAGACTGCTGTGTTTATTATCGCTACTGTGTTTGTTATTGCCGTACCTGGTTAGGCAGGTCACGTTTCTTACCACACAGTCTGAGCATCTTTTCTTTCAGTCAGTCTGCCAGCATCCTGGTGATGAACAATCTTTGGATGAAAGCTGTATCAGATCAAGACTGACACTTCTGTATTTTTGTCTTTGGAGCCTTGCCCTCATTTCTCACATTCAATACATATACACGGGCTTTTGGCTCACTGCATCCATGCCCATCTGCTGCAGTGGCATTGTGCCCGGCATTCACAAGCTGGTCTGGTTGTTCAGTATGGTATAATTGGTGGTAATGCTAGAGGAACAATCTTCCAAACTCTGGAACTCCTCCCTCTGGAAGGGAAACTGAAGTATCACTATTGCATGGCTCGTCACAACTGATAGGTTGCACACATCTGATTTAGTATGCCACAGGAAAACTGAAGACACGGGGAAAGGAGAGCACATGCTTCTTGGACACTGACAGGTAAAGAAAAGATGCTTTCCTTTGAAAAGAGATCCTGTCTCAATGGGTGTAAGTTGCATCAAAAGAGGTTCTGCCTCAACACAAGAGTGAACTTAGAATCATAGGATCATAAAATCAGTCAGGGTTGGAAGAGAGCACAAGGATCATCTAGTTCCAACTCTTCTGCCATGCCCAGGGACACCCTACCCTACATCAGGCTGCCCACAGCCTCATCCAGACTGCTCTTAAACACCTCCAGGGACATTGCCCCAACCACCTCCCTCGGCAACCCATTCCAGGCTCTCACTACTCTTATGGTGAAAACCTTCCTCCTCACATCCAATCTGTATCTGCCCACCTCCACCTTTGCTCCATTCTCCCTAGTCCTGCAACTATCTAATAGCCTCAAAAGTCCCTCCCCAGCTTTCTTGTAGTCCCCTTCAGATACTGGAAGGCCACAATAAGGTCACCTGGGAGCCTCCTCTTCTCCATACTCAATGGCCCCAACTCTTTCAGTCTGTCCGCATAGGAGAAGTGATCCAGCCCTCTGAACTTCTTTACTGTAAGGGTCCTAGAGTACTGGCACAGGCTCCCCAGAAAGGATGTGAGGGTCTCCTTCTCTGGAGACTTTCAAGGCCTGTCTGGATGTGTTCCTCTGTGATCTGCTCCAGCTCTGGCTGGGGGGGTTGGACTTGATGATCTCCTTGGGTCCCTTCCAACCCCTAACATCCTGTAATCCTGTGATTTTCCTACAAGAGGATAAGAATTTCCTACAAGAGAAGTGTTTTTTTTTTTTTACTCTATTTTAATAAGACTGAAAAATGTATAGGATAGTCTATGACTGTGGAGGCACTTTTTCCATACGAGCAGTCCTGAGCTACTTCCAACCTCTGAAAGATGCTACAGGTTCACAGGATGTTAGGGGTTGGAAGGGACCCAAGGAGATCATCAAGTGCAACCTCCCCCCCACCAGAGCTGGAGTTTTTGGAACTTGTGAAAGATAATGCTAAGTCTTCTAGGGAAAACATCCAACCACAGCGAAGTAATTGAATATACTTATTCAATTCATAGTTAAAGATTAGCACTGGTTCCCATCCCATCTATTCTTTCAGGATATGAAAAATCATTAAGGCATTTTCAGAGGTCTTAGCAATTTATAGTGGGTTTAAAAAAAACAAAAACCAAACCTGTGTTTAAACTAAAATAATGTACTTTTCATTTGATTTTACTGCAAAATGTTATTATTACATTTTTAAAAAGCTGTATCTAAACTAAAGCAATGTACTTTTCATTTGATTTCACTCCAAGACGTTATCACTACATCCAGCTTTTTAAATGCAGAGCTATAAATGAGAGTACCTGAGGTCCTATTGGGTGTTTTCTTACATTGAGGCATTGAGGGTGCATCTCGGACCAGCCTTAAAAAGAACTTGCTTTATGAGGCGATTAAGAGATTTGCTTCCTTTTGATTCTTAATCTTGAAAGGACGGAATTTATCTGTAGTGAAAGTGATCACTTCCCCATTTCTAGAACGCGTTAAGCTTCTGCAACACCTGACAATGGCAACGGATCTTGTTTTTCCTTGCCGCTCTTAAAATGTCAATTCATTTGGGCCAGTATGAGCCTTTATTCTATTTCCCCCCTCATCTATCCTTCAGTTACCCAGACCATAGGTGGCAATCCACAGTGTTTGTGTCCCGTTTCTGTGTACAATATGTGTACAACCGTGGTGGTGCAGGGAATAGTCAATGGACATTAACTGTGTTAAACAAGTAGCATTGTACCCTCAAGCATGAACCGCAAATTCCCACAGAATTTCTCTAAATCAAGTGCTGAGTAGATTTTTTTTTTCTTCCTGGCTATTTTGTTATCTCTGTTGTTAGACCAATGGTTTTTTGGTTTTTTTTTTTTTTTTTTTTTTGGCGGTTCTGAACAGATATTGTGATAGACACCATGGTAAACAGCTCCCTTATTGTATTTTGTACTAGGATATTGAACATTTTCCTGAGCAAAGTGCAATGTGATGCCAAGTATTTCCATCCCCTGCAGCTTCTTACAAAGAGAACCAGTCCACAGCTTGCTAATAGAGATGGAGGAGCTCTTCCTTGTAAGCTTTCAAAATAATCCATTTTAAAAGACTGTTTCAGCATAATAAATGCTTGGTGACTCGAAATCCCAGTGGGTTTTGAAGAAACAAATACTGCACTGTATATGCCGAAACTGTACAATTTGAGCTTTGCACTTGAAGCACTTTAGGCAAGTCCTTGGACTGATAATAACAGTCTTTTCAGGTACAAAAGAGCTAATTTATAGTTACAAATAAGAAACTAGAATTTGCTTCCATTGAATATTTCTTTCTACATAGCATTCTCCCTACCTTTGTTCAACCTGGATGCGTCAAATGTATTCGTTCCATGGATACAGATGAATGATGTGCACAGAAGGAAAAAAGAAATATGAATTAAAGAGACATTATGGTTTGGGTTTTTTTTTTTTTTTTTAATGCTGTTTAAGTATTGAAACTGTGATTGAAGTTTAATAGCTCTGTGTGCGGCTCTGATTTTTTTCCCCTTCCCTCCCTACTCTCTTTGTTAGGTTAATTCAGCTTCAATAACAAGCCTTTTCTGTCCTGCTACCAAATACCTCAAAATGTACAGCAAGGGAAACTCGCATTTCAAATTAAGGGAAACAGTGAACCAAAACAAGAACACAATAAAAGAAAGAGCAGGGTGATACATGTAAATGATGTACTCTCTGGGAACTAACAGCGGTAGCTTGCAGTGAAGGGATTTAGCTCTGTTAATTCAGCTGATAGGGAGACAGGCATATTTGGGAAGAGGCTTGGCCAGGTTCCTTAAGCTCACAAAAGCATTAGTGGTTGCATCACGGGGGGGCTTGGGATTTTTTTAAAACGGCTTGTTACTGTAGATAGTCTGGTAAAAAGACAAATCCTTCTCTTTCCTATGATGGAGGTACTCTATCTTCATTGAAATTAATCTTTTAGTAACAACCATCCAGCATGTGAAGTCACTAGAAGTATCTGGGTTTTAGCAGAATAAAGAAGAAAACTGCCTTCTCTTTTTCCTTCTCTTTTTCTTTTTTCTTTTCTTTTTCCTTTTCTTTTTCTTTCCATTTCCTTTCTCTTTTTCCTTTTTTACATTTTCTTATTTTCTTTTTATTTCTGCTTTCCTTCCCTTTCTCCTTTTCCTTTTTACCCTTTTCTTTTTTCTTTATTTTTCTCCTTTTTTATTTTTCTTTTTCTTCTTTTTCTTTTTCTTTTTCTTTTTCCTTTCCTTCTTTTTTCTTTTTCTTTTCCCCTTTTTTACCCTATTCTTTTTTCCCTGTTCTTTTCATCATATTTTTATTTTTCCTTTTTTTTTATTTTTCCTTTTGTTTTCCTTTACATTCTCTCCTTTTTTTCTTTTTATTTTCCTTTTCCTTCTCTATTTCTTTTTCCTTTTCCTTTTCTTTTTTCCTTTTCCTTTTCTTTTTTCCTTTTTCTCTTTCTTTTCCTTTTCCCTCTTTCTCCTTTTTCTTTTTTCTTTTTNCTTCTTTTCTTTGTAATTCTGCCACCAGGTTTTTTGGGGTTTTTTTACATTTCTTTTGGGAGCCCAACAGAACAGATCTTGGGTACAAAGTCTGACCAACGAGAACTTATTTGTTGGCCTGCTTACTGTGTGTGAGTTTCCTCTGCATAGTAACTGCTTATGGTACCATACTGGAGAGGGATTAAGATGCTTTATATTCTGTGCGTGCATTGGAGAGGATGTGTTTTACCTAATCTTGTTTAGCCACCATGCAGACAGCTTTGAGGATTTTTTTTTTTTTTTCATCCCAGTATCCTTTAAAACCTGCAGATCTTTGGAAAAGCGAAGGTATTTCCATTCCTTTCGTTTGCTTTTCAAAAGTGCAGAGCTTGGCCTTTATCTTGAGAAGCAAAGAAGAAAATACTGAGCGTGGTTCTCCTGCCTACAGGCTTGGTACTTGCTCAATGTTTTGGGCAATTAAATGTAGGTGGGAAAGATTGAACTGCTCTCGGAAATTTGTTGTCATTTTTTGGTATTAAGGCAAAAGACTAAGTTCCCTACTTCTTTGATGCTAATTGGATAAAATACAGGTCTACAGATCCAGTGTCCTCAAAAGCACAGCAGATGTTTATTTCTTTGTGTTCAAACGGCCACGTTTGGCTTCTTTTTCAAAGCAGTGTCTTAATGTTGAAGGAGTGACTGATGCTTTTTTTTTGCTGGGCACTCTGTGCATGCAAAGGTAGAAAGAGTGGGGAAGAAGAAAGAATTTTTTTTTTTTTCCTGGGTACTCTGTGAATGTGAAGGTAGAAAGAGTGGGGAAGAAGAAAGCAAAATGATCACCTGAAATGATGGGATTACTTTTGAAGAAGGAAATCGGTTGCCAAAGTTGGAGATCTTATAAAAATCTTCAAATGTACCACAACTATTTGAGCAAGGGAAGAGTTGCAAGCATGCCCAAAGGGTTTGCAAGGTGTGAGAGATATCAAGGTGGCAAGTTAAAGAACTTGAAAGCTTGAAAGGATGTTAGAGGGCTACAGATGCATTAGGACAGACAATATGATTATTAGAAGTGAAAAGGTAAACAGTTTGTTTCTTGTTCTGCACTGCTGCTACTACCACAGTAGCATTTTTATTCTCATACCAGATTATGACATTTTTAATTGTTCCTTGAGACCTGGTTCTGCACTTCTGCTGTCTTTATATCCCTTGCTAGAGGTGCCAGCACTCTTTGCCTGTGAGGTATTCACTTATATGACTTTATATCTGTTCACAGTGACTTTATATTTGTTCACAGTGAAAATAATATTTTTAATGACAGAATGGTATGGCTGCAGGCAAGTGACCAGGGTTCTGGGTGAAAGACTAGACCACTCTCTGTCCCTGATCTGAGGTTATTTTAAGTGAAAGTATAACAGAAACAAATGGATGTTCTTTTCCAAGGTAGGTTCATAGAAAGAACATTTCTCACTTGATTTTGTTTTGATATGCTAACAAATTAAGCTCTTTTAGCATCGTGTCATATAACACAGAATCACAGAATTAACCAGGATGGAAAAGACCTCTAAGATCATTGAGTCCAACCTATCACCTAACCCTTCTAGTGCAGAACCTGGCATTTGGACCTATCACCCAGCCCTATCCAATCAACTAGACCATGGCATTAAGTGCTCCATTCAGGCTTTGCTTGAACACCTCCAGAGACAGCAACTCCACCACTTCCCTGGGCATCCCATTCCAATGCAAATCACTCTCTCTGGCAAGAACTTCCTCCTAACATCCAGCCTATACCTCCCCTGGCACAACTTGAGGCTGTGTCCCTTCATTCTGTCGCTTGTTGCCTGGGAGAAGAGACCAACCCCACCTGGCTACAACCTCCCTTCAGTAGTTGTAGACATCAATGAGCTCTGCCCTGAGCCTCCTCTTCTGTAGGCTGCACACCCCCAGATCTCTCAGCCTCTCCTCACAGGGCTGTGCTTCAGGCCCCTCGCCAGCTTTGTCACCCTACTCTGGACAGAAGAAATTCCATAAGTATTCTGGCCAGACCTATTCTGATGTACGCTAGGTCATGGGCACAGTCTGCAGCTGTCAGTGATGGCAAAGGTAGAACTTCTCTCCATTAGGAGGATGAGCTCAGCTCTCAAGCACAGAAACCCTTTAAACATCTCTTTTCCTCAAGTTTCTCTTCCTAGGAGACCAAACCAGGCTCAGAAATGCATCATGGTAATTACAACAAAAAGTGACAGACAAAATGGGGCAGAAACTCAAAACATGTGAAAGAGACAATGCCTGTGAAAAAGACCAGAATGATTGCTATTGTATGATGCTGTGAGCACACTCATAAGAAAGAATATTACTGAAAGAGGAGAACTGGAACCCAAAATGTACGAAGGCAAAAGGTGATGCAAAGAAAGTTTTGGCAAGCAGGTCTGCTGTGTTGCTGCTTAGGTCCACTTTCTCCCTATATTCAAAAATGCCAAATTCCTTAGGACTTAATAACCATAAGAATGACTTAGCATAAAAAATGCCACTGATTCGACCCTTAGTTCTGTAAACTCCCACGTGTATTTAAACTATTTATTTCTCCCCTTCCTAGTTTGAAGGATTTAACCTGGTAGAAAAGCTGTGAGTTGAAGCATCTGGGAGAGACAAACACAAAGTGCAGCAGACAAGGATAAATACTGATTGAAAAACACTGGATTACATGCAGTGTGCTGAGAAACCTCCTTTCAACATCTATATCTCAAATATGGAGCAGTCTTCAGGGACATCTACACAAAGGTGAGGAAATTGAAGCTAAGCTTGCCTTGTGCAGAAATCAGCTTTCCTTTTCTTCTTATGTTGTCATAAGATATTGATACCAAAAGGCTAAACTATTAAGGGGAAATAAAAGTAGACAAGATGTTGCCCTGCAGAGACAGAGTGTGGCCCTGCAAATACAGAGTGTAGGTTTTGTAAGGAATTTGGACAAGTATACAACACAGAATATGCCTTTCTAATGGCAGCTTTTACAACTTCAGTTGTTCAGGGACAGTATTCCTGGAACCATGGAATCAACCAGGTAGGAAGAGACCTCCAAGACCATCAAGTCCAACCTATCACCCAGACCTAGCCAATCAACTAGACCATGCCACTAAGTGCCCCTTCCAGGGTTTTCTTGAACACCTTCAGGGACAGCAACTCCACCACCTCCCTGGGCAGATCATTCCAATGCCAATCACTCTCTCTGGCAAGAACTTCTTCCTGACATCCAGCCTAGACCTCCCCTGGCACAACCTGCTTTGGCAAGTGGGTTGGACTCGATGATCTCTTTGGGTCCCTTCCAACCCCTGACATCCTGTGAGCCTGTGAATTAAATGGTCATTTTCTAAAACCCTTGTAGTAATGATTTTTTTTTCAAAGTGTAATCGTATAAATCTACTTTCATGATGGTCATTTATGGTATTGTAGAGAAGTAGGACCTTTGGAAAATATGGTGCTTGAAAATATAAGTATTTTTGTAAAAGTGTGTGGATAAAATAACACATGTCATAAAACTAGTCTGTGGATTTGGTAGGGGGAAAAAAAGAATAAATTCTTCTTCCACATAACTTTTGCTGAAAATCATCTGGAAACTGAAGAATTCTTTTTCTCTTGAAAATAACATTAGTAATTGCAACTTCAATTTAGAGTAATAGCCATTAAAGAATTTCCTGAGAACTTAAAATCAGCATTCTGTCAAGTACTGTTACTTGAATGTGAATTTGTTTCAGCGGTCCCATGGCTCATTTATTTTAACATGGTACAGTAGCTACCCTCTGAAATCTCAGCACCTTTGAGTTTCTGTTGCAGAAACCCATTATCCTTCCACATGCTGCTGACCAAATTGTCAAGCTTTCAAAGAGCACAGAAGAACTTTATGTGACATTTGTGCTGTTGGTACCCTCTCTTCCCTCTCCAGATGAGCACAAAGAAATTAATTCCTTGCTTTGTTAGTTTGTTTGCTTGTTTTTCTTCCAAGGAGAAAACACTCTCCTAAACTACTACCATAGCGTCACTATTCCTCATGTGTCTCTGTAGGTCTAAGGCCAGTACAATTGCCTCTAGCTTTGCTCTAAGGGCTTTTTTTTTAACACGGAGAAGTTAGTGTGCAGGACATCAGGATGCGAACCAGAACTGACTAAATGCACTTTATGGTGTCTCAGTGTGGACTTTATACAGCAAATTAGTGGGCTTTGAAATGGTGAGCCTTTGGTACATTATAAACAGGTACCTCTCTTGACTACACATTAAGTCCTAAAATAAACATTGGAATTATTCATGTTGAGCAACTAAGCAAGGGGCTGAACTTAATGGATCTGAATCTGTATCAGGAGAGAGCACTTTGAGTACAGTAACACCAGATCAGATCTCAGACGACTCAGCATGCATGATGGCTCCAGCCTGTAATGCAGGATGTAAGCCACCACCTTCAAATTCACTTGGCACAGAGGATGATTTGAACCACAGAGGGAAACACTCTATTCTATGCTCTGACTTGATGCACAGGACAATAATTCAAACTTTCTGAAAATTCAGTCATTCTGATTTGTCCTGAATTGTAAAAAGAAGGCACACAAAGCTGCAGTATTTTTGATTGTAGGTCAAATTTCCATAGGAGGAATCTTTGTATACCATGCTGATTTCGCCATGTATCTCCTTACTTCTGTACCCATAGTTTCTACAGGATTTTATTTCAAAACACCCAGCCACAGTATCTCTAGAAGTCTTCCATTGATGCCAGTGACAAAACAGGTGAACCATCATGTGGAGCAGATCTTCAATAAAGAATAAAAGATTTGCTGCTGTTGTTAGACTTCATTGGAAAGGAGACATAAGTCTCTATAAGTAATATTATGACTTATATATAATACTATTACTTATATGTAATATTACTTATAGAGACACAAGTCTCTGTAAGTAATAGTTTGAAATAGACAATTACAGTGAGACCAGTGTTGGCCGATATGTCAGTGTTGAAAAAATAGCCACAAGAAAATAGTCATATTATATGAAGTGTTTCACATCACCAGGTCACTCGGACTGATTTCTGGTGGGTTGTTCGTTTTTTTTTTTTTTTCCTCTAAACATTCTAATTCATTTTGATCTTTAATATGCTGATCAGAATTACTGAAGCTAATCCGCTTGATCGCTGCTGTAGCAGCATTTTGCTTGATGTCTGCTTAGTTTCAGACTTTGTATTCAACAGGCTCTCTTGTTGCCCTAGAAGTATGACTCACATACAGTACAAGGCAAATGCCAAGGTGCTGCCAGTCACAAGAAACTGATAGAAATGGAAGCGAAGCATTTGGTGGTTTCTTTTTCTGACCACAGGGTGTTGATGGAAAGAAACAAGGCAGGACAATCACGCTGCTTTCACATTTTGCTGAAGTGCCAGGAGGCGGTTCTTTCACAGTCACCACGATTGTTCCTGTTTAACATGGAAGCCTTAAGCCAGACATAATTAGACTTTTTCTTGACAAATCATTTGTGCAAAGTCTTGACAGGTTGAAAACCGAAACGTTTGTGCTGCATTCTTCAGGGTCTGAAACAGACAGGATTGCAAAAAAAAAAAAAAACCCAGAAGAAAGCGAGTGCTGCGAAAAGCGATAACTTACAGAAATATGTGTCTGGTGTGAGTACAAAGTCTGTGTCATGTTTGATCAAAACAATTAGACAGAATATCGTCTCCCGCTTGCTGGTGTTACACTACAGTGTATTAGTAATATATAAGGGCTGTATATCACTAGATAAAATCTGTGCCAAATTGTGGGAAGCAAACAAATGCACCGAAACATATAATATGCACACCTCTGATATTTGCGCAGAGCAGAGCCAGGGTGTAAGTGATACAGTTTGAGCTCATCTAATGACTGAAAGCTGCTTCTAATAAGATGAGCTATTGCTATTACCTCTAAGTTTACAGACCATAATTACTGCTTGATACGTCATATCTGACTGTTTTCAGCTGGTGTTCTAAGACATAGGAAGAACATAATTAGCTTTGCAGCTGATGTATGGCAGTGTACAGCATTTGCACTATCTCCATTTTTTTTCCCATGAATTGCTATCCCCGTTCTATACTAGCAAAGAAAAACTCAATGAAACTGTAATTATATAATGTCTAGAAACAATCACAGAATCATAGAATCATTTAGGTTGGAAAACACTCTTCATGACTTGCTGCATCTAAGAGATTAATATTCTTCTTATGAAAGCTACCGTTATCAGTAGTAAGTCTTGATCAGCATTACCATGGTGAAATAGCATAGATGTAGAACATTTGAAATGGTCACAATTTTTTTTTTTCATTACTATACAATGAATACCAACCTTTAACAACATAGTTGTCACTCTTGGTCTGCAAATGTCATGATTTTCATAAAAGTGCATAGTTGTAGCTAGGGTTTAAAAGCAGATTTCATAGAATCATAGAATGGAAGGAACCTCAAAGATTATTCAATTCCAACCCCCTGCCATAGGCAGGGACACCTCCCACTAGAACAAGTTGCTCAAGGCCTCATCCAAGCTGGCTTTGAACACCTCCAGGAAGGGAACATCCTGTTATGTTATAATGGAAGTTTTAATGAAACATTCTATAGGAAGATCATCCAGCACATTAGAATGGAAATAATTGAACCAGTACTTTGCATAGTATCTTAGGGGAAATAGTGCTACTGTTTATTCTGTCTAGCAATTGCTCATGTTACTTCACAAAATACAGTGATTTGTAATGAATCTGTTTGGTAAGCTAGTTCTAAAGCAGCGTACAAGTTCTTTCCCACTAACGTTTTCCAAGGCATTAACAAGAAGTCTATATAATGTTACTGCTGGAAAAGTACATCCCACAGTCACAGGTGATCTGCTATTTCAGCTTCTCTAGTGATGAACAAAATTCTTTAGAGGCTGTCAAGTCTTAGTGTCATGTTATGCACAGTCAAACAATAAAAGGGGAGAGCAACTCCTCTTGTAATAAAATAAATCATCAGCTGCAGCTTTCAAGTCAGGTTCAAAATCCACAATTACACCATGATGCGGTTCTGTCATGCCTATCACAAGTATGTTCTAAAACAAAGCAATACTTGACAGTAAAGGTGGGTATAAAACTGTTCAAATGGGAGCCATCTACGTCATGCACAGTGCATGTGCATTCAAAAGATCTCGGAATGTTCTTGTGGAGGTGTATGTGCATGTGGAAATTCATACAGTCTATAGATAGGATAGGATAGAATAGAATAGAGTAGAATAGAATAGAATAGAATAGAATAGAATAGAATAGAATAGAATAGAATAGAATAGAATAGAATAGAATAGAATAGAATAGAATAGAATAGAATAGAATAGAATAGAATAGAATAGAATAGAATAGAATAGAATAGAATAGAATAGAATAGAATAGAATAGAATAGAATAGAATAGAATAGAATGATGAAAAACTTCCTCCTCACATCCAGTCCAAATCTTCCCACCTCCAGCTTTGCTTCATTCCCCCTAGTCCTGTCACTCCCTGAGAGCCTAAAAAGTCCCTCCCCTAGCTTTTTTGTAGGCCCTCTTCAGATCCAAAAAATACGAACTATATCCTGTAGAAAAGTTACTAAAAGTTCTACAAAAGTAGAACAACCTTCTCAATCTCAAGGCTGAGGATAAGATTACAAAGTATTTTAGCTAAAGTAAATAAACAATAGTTGGCTGGCTTAAAGTAATTAGTATGCAAAATCTGCCATTGTTCATCACCAAGAAACTGGGCAAAAGTGAAGACAAAACATTTCCAAAGCATTCTCAAGTGAAAAATGTGTTTGCAATAAATTAGCATAAACATTTGGGTCTATTTGAATATGTTTAGTAAGCATAGTGCTATATATTAGAAAGTTAATGCTATTAACAGTTGACCACATAGACATTTGTGGATCTGATCAATAACAACACAGCGATCACTAATTCTCTAGTGAATGTTTCACACCATAATCTGCCATAATTCATCACCAAGAAACTGGGCAAAAGTGAAAAGAAAACATTTCCGAAGCAATCTCAGGCCAAAACTCTATTTGGAAGAAATGAGCATATCTACACAAGACATAAACATTTCGGTCTAGTTGAATATGTTTAGTAAGCACAGTGCTATTTATTAGAAAGTTAATGCTGATAACAGGTGACTGTGTAGACATCTGTTGAACTGATCAATAGCAATACAGTGACCACTAATCCTGTAGTGAAGGTTTCACACCATAATCTGCCATAACTCATCACCAAGAAACTGGGCAAAAGTGAAAAGAAAACATTTCCGAAGCAATCTCAGGCCAAAACTCTATTTGGAAGAAATGAGCATATCTACACAAGACATAAACATTTCGGTCTAGTTGAATATGTTTAGTAAGCACAGTGCTATTTATTAGAAAGCTAAAGCTGATAACAGGTTACCACATAGACATTTGTTGATCTGATCAATAACGATGCAGCGATCACTAATTGTCTAGCGAAAGTTTCATACTGCTATCTGTGGATCTTCTTGCATGATCAGCACGATTAGCTGTTGATGAAAAGCTCTACTTACACCACCTTTCAGCCAGTGGCTTACACAACCTGTATGCTGCCTCCTATAAACACTTCAACCTGAAAGAATTTCAGGAAAAATATTATTCCCAGGGCAGTAGCTCAGTTTGCATTGTTTCTACCAAGCGGTTTTCTGAAAGGCCTCCCCTGAGCTTAAGGCAGTCTGCTTGCAACATTTCAATTGTTTTATTTCTTCTTTTTTTTCCCCCTCTTCTTTTTCCCTTCTTTGTTGTTGCTCTAAATTAAACTCTATTGGAAACTGCAGCATTTCATATTACAACAATGCCTGTCAGGAGTTCTTTACTGTGCATGATAAAATATAAACTCTTTAATTAGCTTTTTTGTAATAAACACTTGAAACTACTTTAGCATCTTAATCAGTAGAGTTTCAAAGTTATTTTCCCTTTTTACTTGCCTTTGCTGCTCTTCTTTGTTTGCCATGCTCTATTACTCTGTTGAAAGCTATCATTTACAGTATCCCATTATTAATGAGCAGTGTGTTTGCCTTTGCTATTTTTAACTAAAACCAGATATTTTATTAAAAGTCTCCTAGCACTGTTTCTCAAGCACGTTGACAGAAAATGCTTTGAAGCACATCACTCATTCTGAGTTTCCTAGAAATGAGTTCTAATTTACTTAACCCAAGAGTGGCAACTGGATACCACAAAATACCTTAGATATTCCCAAAGCAAGCATTTACAAAGGGCATGCAAAGTGGATTGCTGTCTACTGAATAGTATCAGACATGGTTGCTTTACATATGGTTTTAGTAATCTAGTCTATTTTTGGTATGAATGAGGTTTGGAACACAGTTACATCAGTCTTCCGTGCTACATCCTGAAGCAAAGAATCATAGAAATGTTTCAGTTGAAAAAAAAAAAAACAAACCCAACAACTTTTTGAGACCAATCATCATCTAACTCTACAAAATCTGCTGCTACACCATGACCCTCAGCACTGCCATCTCTGTGTCTTTGGAACTCCAATGCAGTGCTGAATAAGAAGTTCCCAAGCAGGAAGCAATACAAGATAGATGTTGAGGCACTCAAATGTGTCCAGAGAAGGACACTGAGGTTGGTGTGGGTCCTGGAGCACAGCCCTGTGAGGAGAGACTGAGGGAGCTGGGGGTGTGCAGCCTGCAGAAGAGGAGGCTCAGGGCAGACCTCATTGCTGTCTACAACTACCTGAAGGGAGGTTGTAGCCAGGTGGGGTTGGTCTCTTCTCCCAGCTAACCAGCAACAGAACGAGGGGAAACAGTCTTAAGTTGTGCCAGGGGAGGTCTAGGCTGGATGTTAGGAAGAAGTTCTTAGGAGAGAGAGAGTGATTGGCATTGGAATGGGCTGCTCAGGGAGGTTATGGAATCGCCATCCCTGGAGGTGTTCAAGAAAAGCCTGGATGGAGCACTTAGTGCCATTGGATAGGGCTGGGTGATAGGTTGGACTTGGTGATCTTGGATGTCTCTCCCCACCTGGCTTAATCTTCTGCTCTAAAGAGTGAAATTATAAAGGAGCATGGAAGGGATGACCTCCTAGTTTTCAGTGGCTGGGATTCTGGATCCTTTTAATAGCTTCATGTTGCTTGTTGAGGTTTTCTTGTTGTTGTTTGTTTGTTGGTTGGTTAGATTTTTCTGGGAGAGGTGGTGTTTTTGGTTTCTTTGTTGTTGTTTTTTTTTCCAAGCTTGAATAGTAGCAAGAAAAAGAAGGAATCTGAGGCTGCTGCAGAGGCTGTGCTGTGCATGCAGTTAGGCTGTCTCTAACAATCAGCTGTTTAGCTCCTGAGAGCCATGGCCTGCAGAAAGAGCTGAGATGCTCCTCCAACAACCCGCTGAGCAGAAAGGAAGCTGCAGCTGTGACCCTGCTGTGTGGCTGTCTCAGAGACTGCAATGACAAGGTCTTCTCAGTTCTTTTCCTGTGCTGTCTGAAAGCCTGTGGAGTAGAAGAAACTGAGGTTGACTAACAATCCTCCATGGCTTACTGAGAGAGGTCAAAAAGTCTGACTCCAAAGTGAAAGTAATGAAAATTTTAAAAAAAGAAAGTATGTATTTTGGACTCTCCTCATTTTTGACCGTGCTACCCAAACCACCCGGGAAAACTATTGCTTTTCTAGGTTTGGTTGTATTTTGGTTTTAATTTGGGTTTGTCACTTTTGTTTTGTTCATTTGTTTAATTTTGAATTATAGTGAGTAATATGAGTCATTTGACACCTCCTGAGGCTTTTGGTTTAAAGAGCCCAGCTGAGATCAGGGTCTCCATTATTCAGGCCTTCTGTGACTGATAATTAAAGAATTACAGATGAGAAAGGATGCTCTAGAGTGCAATGTATGATAGTTGGGGATGGCTCTTCTTACTGCGGTGGGGTTGGACTAGATGGGTTCAATGCCAGGCCTCTCACTATAAGAAGGAAATAGAAGTGCTGGAGTGCATCCAGGGTAGGGCAACGAGGCTTGTGAAGCAAAAGTCCCATGTGGAGTGGCTGACAGAGCTGGAGTTGTTCAGTCTGGAGAGAGGGAGGTTAAGGGGAGACCTTATTGCACCCTAGTTACCTGAAAGGAGGTTGGAGTGAAGAGGGGAACAAATTCTTTTACCTGGTGGCAAGCGACAGGAATAAAGGAAATAGTTACAAGCTGCACCAGGGGAGGTTTAGGCTGGATATTAGCAAATATTTCTTCACTGAAAGGTTTATCAAATATTGGAATAGTTTGCCCAGGGCAGTGGTGGAGTCACCATCCTGGGAGGCATTTAAATGGCCTGTGGACCTGGTGCTTAAAGACACAATTTAGTGGTAACCTTGCAGTGCTGGGTCGAAGGTTGGACTAGATGATCTCTTCGAAACAAACATATTGTGTGATTCTATGACCTCTGGAAGTCCCTTCCAACTCAGAGCATTCTATGGTAGTTAATTTATATTTTGCAGTGGGAAATTATCCTTATCTCATATAGATTAGAATATCTTTACCTCCTGCAGAGCTGGACAAGCAGAAAAACAGGAGGTCACATGAAAGAAGATCCCTGGCCATGCAGCAGTACCACTGTATCACTTCATCCCCTGAAATATTTAATATTTAATATTATGGAGCCCCCACCACAAGAAGGACATGGAACTGCTGGAGAGAGTGTAGAGGAGGGCCCCTATGGCAGGGGGTTGGAACTGGATGATCTTTGAGGTCCCTTCCAACCGAAACCATTCTATGATTCTATGAATATTTAACCTTTAGGAAGTGCACATTCTTTAAAAAGATATTATTTGTTTCCTTTATGTCTTGAATATTGTTATGATAACAAAGGCAAATTCTCCTACTAAATATCAATGTTTCCTACTTGCTAAGCCTGAAGTGTTTTCTAACTATGAGTTAATCAGTAACCAAATGTAATCGTGTGTGGCATAATTAATATCTTAGTATTCTATATTCCATTTCACCAAAAGATTATTTTCTGTGGAAATATTTCAGTGCTGTTGCACAAAAGCTAATATAAGAACACAAAAAACTATGTTGGAGAATATTATTTCAAATACAGACTTACAATCACAACAGCTACGGAAAATGTCAGTGTTTACTTATAATCCTAGTCCTGCTATCTACTCTATGAACATTATTAAAGGGTTTTTAATTAGGTGTCAACCTTGCAACTATTCGTTCTGTTAAAAAAGAAAAAAGGTGAAAACCAACAGTCTGCCAAGTGCTCTGCCTTCAGTCGAACTCCCACTTTTCAAAGGGATACATTTACTGAAATATATACAGACTGGACTAAATAAAAGGCCATCAAAATTCCTCTAGCACAGGCAAAAGAACATATTTTTACCCTATATTATTCACCAAATTGTTATGGCTAAAACTGTCCTGTGAAGCAAATATTTCTACGGATACTTTCAGCCTGAAAAGATGCAGCCAGCATCCTTTAAGATACCTCGAAGGCTTTTCTCTCTGTCTATATAATAATAAGCAGTGATGCCCTTCTCCATCACATTAACTGGGACTTGGCTGTTAGGAACAAGTTACAAAATAAGGTCAATCAATGAATACTGTCTCAACCCTTCAGACACTGTGGTTTAAGTCTCTAAGTATAATTCTAGAAAAGTTGCTTCCATATTAACTTTAGGAGCAGCTTGGGAAGACATACACTGCTGTATTCTTTCTTCATTTCTTTTCTCTCTTTTCTCTCATATAGAGAACATTATGCTTGAGACCTTGGGAAAGGGATATTGATACCCTGAGATAAAAATTCTCAACTCTTATCAAACCAACTGTGTCCTGGGCTGCATTAAGGGCAGCATGGCCAGCAGGGCCAGGGAAAGGATTCTGCCCTTTTTGCTCTGCTCTCATCAGACCTCACCTGGAGTACTGTGTGCAGTTCTGGAACCCACAACAGAAGAAGGACATGGAACTGTTGGAGAGAGTCCACAGGAGGGCCACGAAGATGATCAGAAGGCTGCAGCAGCTCTGCTATGAGGACAGGCTGAGAGAGTTGAGGCTCTGCAGCCTGGAGAAGAGAAGGCTTTGAGGAGACCTTGGAGTGTCCTTCCAGGGTCTGAGAGGGGCTCCAGGAGGGCTGGGACTATTGACAAGGTCTTGTAATGACAGGATGAGGAGGAATGGGTTAAAACTGGCAGAGGGGAGATTGAAAGTGGATGTTAGTAGGAAATTCTTTACAGTGAGAGTGGTGAGACACTGGCACAGGTTGCCCAGGGAGGTTGTGGCTGCTCCTTCCCTCGAGGTGTTGAAGACCAGGTTGGATGAGACCTTGAGCGACCTGTTCTAGTGGGAGGTGTCCCTGCCTAAGGCACAGGGGGGTTGGAACTGGATGAGCTTTGAGGTCCCTTCCAACCTAAACCATTCTTTGATTCAGTGATTCTATGATCATACTTACAACACGAACACCATAACCTCCCTTCCACCAGCTTGACTGCCCAAAGGTGATAGCCATTCTGTGTCAATAGGGGTCATACAATGCAAGACACTTCAATTGAATAATTAGACAGGGTTAAGGAAGCAGATTGTGTTTTCTTTCATATTTCTTTCAGATTTTTATTCTGAGTTTTCTTTTTTTCATTAATTTGCAGGTGAAAAGCAACAATTCATATCTCTTAAATCTGAAGTTTAGACTAACAGCAACTGATTGTGAAATAATTAGAGTCTTGTGTCCATTATCTCCCAGTTTGCTGTCTCTTGTAGCTTCAGGATGCACAGAACTATTTTCAGGGAAGCCATCCTGAGTCAGCAAGAGTTTTGAGGTAGATACTGTTCTTGCCATAAGCACACAAAAAATATCCAAATGAACCCTGCAGTTGTAGTTTATTTTAGCTCAGGCTGAAACAGACCTTTTTTGAAGGGACAAGCAATGCCTGCATTGTAAGACAATAGAAGTAAGAAAATAACAAAAATAAATCTTCCTTTGCCCACTGTATCCTTGCTTCTTTCCAGCCTTGCTCTGAATTCAGCAGTATTCATGGGCTTCTTGAACCAAATTCAATGCAACCCTCTCCTGAGGGGGGGAAAAAAAATAAAAGGGATTTTACTTGTTGGGTTTTTTAAATATTTTTTTTCTGTCCCTGTCCTGACCTGACCTCAGAGGAAGGAGGTGTTTTAGGGATACCTAAGGGCTGAGGTAAGGCATACTGATACAAAACCAGCTAGACTGATTACAGATTTACTAATTACACATCTGTGCAGGTTGCTCTGATCATACAGTGGCTCTTAAAACAGGAGAGGAAATTACCTAGTATGTGCTAGAGAGAGAAAAAAGCAGAGAGAGAAGTGAGACAAGATCAGAGGTATGAGTAGAAAAGTATCAGCACTCCGAGTTCCAGCAGCATCCTCAGTAGCTGATGTCTTCTTGGTGGTGGGTGCACAGGGACAGTTCACAGTGCTGCCTTTTACCCCTGAATTCCCCTTCTTTTCCTGCCTAGGGGTGGCTGGTAATGCTAATAACATTTGACCTAGCTTCTGGAAGGGGTTGGGACAGTACTTGACCTGAACTGCACACTCTAACCTTGCTCGGGGAATGGCTCTACCTTTTGTGTACTAATCAGAACATACTGGTCTATACCTCTGCAAAATGTTTGTGCCTATGTGCACACAATTAAGTGTTAAGCAAGAGCCTGTGTGAAGGTGGAAAGCTGTGATGCGGAGTAACAGTCAGCTAATATGACATTTTACATTCAGCTCACTTTTGAAAATCAAAGCTAAACGGCCAGGTTACCATATGGAAATGCCAACAAGATACTCTGCCTATGGCTAGTTTGCTGTTTTATTTTGTTTTATTTTTCAATTTTTTTTTTTTCATTATGGAATCTATCAGAAGCATGCATGAAAGCACAGATACAACTTTTGATTGCTGATATTGCAACCTGTTCTAGTGGGAGGTGTCCCTGCCTATGGCACAGGGGAGTTGGAACTAGATGATCTTTGAGGTCTTTTCCAACCTAAACCGTTCTATGATTCTATATTATTTCAAAGGTGAAGATGCTGATGCATAGAGCCAACACTTAGGCTCATATTTATAACTCTAATGGAGGAAAAAGCCTGTCCCGTGATTTAACATATTACTTAATTCATTGTCAGACTGAACCCAACCAAACTTCTTGAAATAAACAAGATCTCATGATCACAGGCTCGCAGGATGTCAGGGGTCGAAAGGGATCCAAGGAGATCATCGAGTCCAACCCCACTGCCAAAGCAGGACCATGCAATATAGCACAGATCACAGAGGAACGCATCCAGACAGGCCTTGAAAGTCTCCACACTTTGCTTCTTCTTTCACAAAGAAGACAAACAGAAAATTGAAACCTGATCAAGAAAAGTCATAATAAAAAAAAAAAAAAAAAAAAAAAAAAATTTTAAAATTAAATACTCATTTTTCTTGGGAAGGATGTCTCATTTTCTTCATTCCTTTTGGCAGTTCCCTAGGCTGCTGTAGATTGAAGAAAATGGGAATAAGCATCTTTTGACCACAAACAGATGTGCTTGATAAAGAAAATGTCAGCAAAAATACTAAAGCAATGTGTCACAGCAGCTTTCTGACAGATAGAGGGAAAAGGTAAAAAATGTTCTATCATGTCCGACAAGGTGTTCTTTTTGAGATTTAAAGATCACTGTGCAACTTTAAACATGTTTGTCACTTTGGCTCTGACTGGAGCTATCTGGAGCTTCACAAGAACTTTATCAGCTCGGCATAGGGCGGGGGGAAGAAAGAAGCCCATTCCCATTTATCTCAGCCAGGTTCCCTTCAAAGCCAACAAATAAATTACAGTGTACATTTGATACAAATTGATTTCTTAACTCAAATAACAATGTTGTCCTCCCAGTCAGGCCAGGTGTCACTCATTCGTGAGCCTGAGTGAAAGGCTCAATCCGTCTGCGTGACAGAAATAGGCTCTGACGCATCTCGCCGAGGAATGCTAATAACCCTGGCCTGGCCCAGGCCTTTGTGGGCAAGCCGTGATAAGGGAAATCAGCCCGGCCTGTCAAACGCCACCAAGGCCCGAGCCCTGTTTGTTCCAACAGGCCTCAGAGTCACCATCCTATTTCATGTGGCAAATGAGAGGAAAATAAGATCCGGCTGCGGCGGTTAAGATGCCGGTGACCGTGCTGGAGCCAAAGTGAAAGGAAACCCCCATTGAATATCTGCGGCCGATCTTATCAGCTGCTGGAGAAATGAGATATTGGCAGGGGCTGTTGAGCTTCTCACAGCTGAGCAGGTTAATAAGGTTGGGAGGCAGGCCACGGGCTAATTGGATTTGCCTCGGTTTGATAAACAGCGTCAGGCCCGTTGCCAGCAAAACGTACGCGATGTGGCCTCTCCTTTTGTTTCTCTTCAAGCTGTATGATTAAAAAAAACCACAAAACAAACAAAAAAATACTAAAAAGAACCCCCGACACGCTCCCTCCCCCCAAAAAAAAAACAAAAAAAGCTTTTACTTTTCTTTTTTTTCCTTTTTTTTTTTTTTTAAGCTAAAGATGTCTCCCCGAATTCCCAGATGAAGAGGCCGGCGCAAGCCAAACTGTGAAACAGTAGTTGTTGGGTGTTCTGATTTTAATCAAACACCATTTAACCTGCCTGACCCCGCGGAGTCAGCTCACATCAAAACAGCGCAACTGTAAAGGCTAACTAGAAGCAGAAGGAAATAACAACCCATTGCAGCCTTTCCAAAGGCGTAAAACATTCAAAACAAACCAATTTTTCATCCTCGTCTTTGGGCAGATTGCAGCCTGAGACAAATGGGAGGCCCCACGGAGCTCCCAGAGTAGGCGCGTGGGCTGCCCCTCAGGGTGCTGCCACCCGTTCAGCCCTCTTGATACACTTTTAGCCTGTGACCGTTCAGTTCTTGCTGTCACCCTCCTTCTTTTCGTGATGTTATTTGACAGGATATGGCCTGTATTTGCTGAAGAAGCTGAGCTGCTTTTTGCTTTTAATCTGAAAAACTCTCCTGAGGGGCAAGCAGAGGAATTGCTCCCTTGCCTTCCCTACGTATCGCTGCGATGTTTTCTGTGAGCTCCTACCCACGCTGCGCAGCAAAAGCTGTAAGGCATTGCTGTGTTTGCAAAGGTAGCACTTAGAAATATTTTTAGCCGTTCAAACTGCTTTCAAATGACACCAGTAAAGTCCTCTCAACATATTTTGCTTTGTATAATTTTGTTTTCACTTACTCTGCTGACTCTCCTAAATGTTTGGGCTTTGCTTTCGCTACCAAGAACACTGAATAATCATTGGAAGGGCTGGAGTAAGGAGAAGTCACCAATTAGAAGTGGTGCTCCCTTACTCTTTGGTGCAGATAGAAATACAGCACCTCAGCAAGACAGTTGGGAAGTATCTCTACAGCAGTCTGTAGGCACATTTCAAACAACTCCTAATCAATTAAATATATTTTTATTACAAAGGTGAGCACACAATTGCATATTTTTTTAGTACTTACAATGCCCCATACTATGGCATCTGAATGTCAGAATTTTTTCATGAACTTCTGTGATCTCTCAAGATAACCAATAACCGGTGGGAAAATATATGTCATAGAGTGTATCATAAAATCATAGAATGGTTTCGGTTGGAAGGGACTTCAAAGCTCATCTAGTTCCAAGCCCCTACCATAGGCAGAGACACCTCCCACTAGAACAGGTCACTCAAGGCCTCATCCAACCACTCATCCCAGTGGAAAGCTTCACCAAACATGTTTGCTCACCATCTTCACAGAATCACAGACTTAACCAGGTTGGAAAAGATCTCTAGGAACATCAAGTCCATCCTACCATCTAACCCTTCTAATTAACTAAACCATGGCACTAAGTGCCTCATCCAGCCTCCAGTGAGTCAGAGAAGATGGGGATCAAGAAAAGAAACATTTCCAAGCTTTTTTATTTTGTTGAGAAGAAACTGGACTTGTTTGCAATGTTTTCAAAGAAAAGGTCAATTTCTCTGCGAAACTAGTTTCCCACTTCAATAATAGTTCAGGGTCCTGGTTAAAATAGTACTTCAGTGAAGACTTTACATTCTCTTCTCCTCCATTCTGCAGGAAAAAAAACAAAGTTGTATTCTATATGGTTTTATTACATTAACTTGTATTTCATTTCTCTAAAATACACTTCACATTTACATAGCAACTTTTGATAGTCTGTTTCAGAATACTGGGTCAAAATGGATAATATTGCATGTCTCACTTTGGAAGATGATATACAAGCAAAGATTTCCTGGCCAGCTCTCTCCTGAAAACAATTTTTTGAAAGCAAAACTTTTAGGTACATAGCAGTTTCAATAAAATTTGACTGTGTTGATAGCATAAAATTTTAGCAAGTTCAGAAGAGTCTCCTATTGGGAGAGTTTCAACTCCTTTCCTAGACTGGCTGCTCCTCCTTATCCCTTGGGACTTCATTATTTATTTGCCAAAACAAAAATCAGTATATAATTTGTCTGTTGGAGCTGACCAATTGTTTAGAAGTAGGAATTAACTTTCTAGAAAACAATGGCATACCTCACCTGAGAAGTGGGACGTCACATAAAATAAAGCTACCTCTACCATCTGCTAATGGAATACCAAAGTGCTGCCCTACAGAAGATGCCTTTTCCGCCTTTCCCTTTCATTCTCTGGTCCACAGAATATCTAATTATTTATAGCAAGTGGAGCAGTTTGAACAGAAAGTAGAGTTTTTCCCCATCAAAATGCAGCTAAAAACTGGTCTCCCACATGCTTACCACATGTGAGAACTGTCGGAGTAGTGGCTTCTCTAGAGCAGAGAAGGTCCAGGCAGTTCAGAACTTACCACGTCCTTTGGCTCTGGAAGAAAAAGTAAAGAGGGAACCAGTTGCCAGCAGGAGAGTTTCTCAGATCAAGATAATCAAAGAGATTTTTTCCTTTCTTTCTTTCAGTTTTGAGTCTGGAAACATTTAAGAGAATATTTTTTCCTTTTTTTTTTTTTCTCAGGGTGAAGAAAAATAAAATCTGTAAATAGTACTGTAGCTGAAAGAAGTGAAACAACCTCTGGATCATGATGGAAAGGACACTATTCAGGGAAAATAAAGAAAACAATTTCAACTAAAATTTTGCTTAAATTAAGATTCAGGTTTGTTTTTAGGGAAAGAAAACTCTTCCCTCACTTTGACTGTGTGGCTGGACACCATCCCACAGCACAAAATTGGCTTTGTACTGGCGATGACTTATGCATAATAGTTTCTTCCTCTCACATTTTGAGTGTTTTATTATTTCTGGATGTACATCAATACAGCATGTGGAACATACACAAGGCAGAATGGGGTGATAGAAGTACATTTTCAGCAGGACAAATACTGGCTACAGCTACCCTTAAAAAAAAAAAACCTCCTTGTGCAAAAATGAAGGTCCACTACTGGCGAAATTAATAATGCTTTCTCCTTTCAATAATGGTAGAGTCAGTCCTCCAGCCTTTCAATAATGGTAGGGTCAGTCTTCCAGCCTCACGTAAAACTTAAAATAATGTGTAAGTAAAAAAAAAAAAAATCCTTCACATCAAATTTGATGCAAGTTACATTTGGGATCATTAATTGGCTCAATTTCCTGACATCTCAAAATAGCAATAAACAGATGAATATGACATAATATCTTTCTAAAAAATCATGAAAGACAGCAAATAAAACACATATGGACTACTGATATAAAAACTACATCAAACACAGGCACGTATTACATAGCAATGTAGCCAAGGAGGGATTTTATTAGCTTGCTATATTTCAGAAATGAAATAAAGGCATAATTTGCTGACTAGTTATTTTCTACTGAGGTTCAAAATCTACGATAAAAGTTTATATTTTATTAAAGTTTAATTTTTTTTTTTCATAGACAATAGATAAATCAAAACTAATAATAGCAGCTCCAAAGACATTTCCTAAAGACTAACATGTGCTTTTATACCTTTAATCTCAGTGAGAAGCCCCTTGTCTTTAATGGAAGCATTCACAGTACATAAAATTGAGCAGATGATGGTGTCTTTAAAGGATGAGGGCCTAAAGAAACACCTGGTAATTAGTACTGAGTGATACAACATGAATCGAGCTCATAATGGGGCACTGAGGTTTTCTTGGAACATCATTGTATTACTATTTTTGGAAGGAAACAGATGAATTCAGGGGAAAAAAAAAAAAAGTAATTGCCTCAAAGCACAGGCAAGCTATTAATAATTAGCAGGTACTGTGGAACAGTCTGACTCAAGAACTATTTCCTCCCACATGGAACAAAGTTTGTACTTAAATTACTAACTTTCCCATCTGGGAAACAAAGACATAGAGGTGCAGAACAGAACTTGAAAATGTTAATCTTCGAGAATATCCGTTACCAAATTTCTGTGCAAGATCGGACTTGGACAGGCTGGAAGGTTGGGAAGGAAGAAATTTAATGAAATTCAACAAGGGCAAGTGTAGAGTCTGGCACCAGGGAAAGAACAACCCCAGGGATCAGGATAGGTTGGGGACTGAGATATTGGAAGGCAGTGAAGGGGAAAAGGATTTGGGGGTTGACCATGAGCCACCAATGTGCTTTTGTGGTCAGGAGGGCAAATGCCATTCTGGGATGTGTTCAAAGGGCTGTGGCTAATAGGTCGAGAGAGGTTCTCCTGCCCTTCTGGTCTGCCCTGGTGAGGCCACATCTGGAATACTGTGTCCAGTTCTGGGCCCGCTAGTTCAAGAGGGACATTGAATTGCTTGAGACAGTCCAGCACAGACCTACAAAGATGATGAAGGGAATGGAACAGCTCTGCTAGGAGGAGAGCCTGAGGAATCTGGGGCTGTGCTGCTTGGAGAAGAGGAGACTGAGAGGTGATCTCAGCAATGGTTATAAAGATGTGCTGCTTGAGTGGCAGGAGGCTGGAGCCAGGCTCTTCTGGGTGATGCCCAGTGACAGGACAAGGGGCAACGGGTGGAAGCTGAGGAATAAGAAATTTCATGTAGACATGAGGATTATTTTTTTTCAGTGTGAGTGTAATAGAAGACTGGACCAGGCTGCCCAGGGGTGTTATGGAGTCTCCCTCTCTGGAGGTATTCAAAACCTACCTGTATGTGTTTCTATGTGATCTGCTCTAGGTGATCCTGCTGTGGCAGGGGTGTTGGACTGAATGAGCTTTTGAGGTCACTTGCAGACCCTGACATTCTATGATTCCATGGTTCTGATTCTACGATTTCTTGACCAACTCTGGCTTTCCTCAATGCATAAGACAGTCCAAGCACTTGGTTGTACACTCACTGAAAGGACAGGACACATAATTAATCTGAAAAATAAGAAAGCAAATATGAATTTCAAAGCATCAAAAGAGGGAGCAGCCAATCTAGCACTGGACTTTATACAAATATAACAAATAAAAGAGGAAGTGAAAGCAACCAGCTCCTGTCTGAAAACCTTACCAAGTTGAAATGGCTCCATCAGGTCCAGCAGTAGCTTTCCAGCTAATATGTATCAAGACTGAAATAAAAACCCCAACTCTTCACATAAGCTTCAAAGAACTTGCATAATGACCAATATTAAGATTTTAAGTTCCTTAAGTGTCTTTCTAGTTCGAATTAAAAAAATTAAAAATAAAACTGAGTGAGGATTTACCATCAAAAGAGATTCTTGCAAGGTGTACAGATGTACTAGGAAGAAATATTGTGAGGAAAGTAAGAAAATTATTCATAATGTGATGATAATCAGCACAAAAATATTCTTGCATATTAGCAGAAGTATATATAAAAACATTGCAAATACAATTTGCCACTCCAAATCCCTTTCCTCATCCATGTTGATAAGTAGGTCAGAAAGATCAGTAAGAGAGGCTGCATAGCCAGACCATTATATCTAAATTAGCAGTTATTTCAATATTATTTTTTACAGTATTCCAGAGGAAATTAGAGCTTTATCAATGAGGTTTTATTCTGCTTATTTCAATTATTTGTAATTTAGGAGAAATAAAAGAAAATGACACGATTCTGAGAACCTTAATTTGGCATTCTCAAGTTAAAGTACTGTAAATGCTTAATCTGAGGAGCAACCAGTGCTTGAAAATCAAATACTCCAAGCAATGTCAAGAGCATAGCTACAAAAAACAACCCCCAAAAAATCAAACATTTGTAAACATTTTAGCTTTTAAATATGTGATCTTCATACTCTAGAATAAATAATTATGAATTAAAATAATTGCTACAAATTAATAATACAATAGTGTGCATCAGTATGATTTCATGTGCTGACTCATATAACAGGACGAGGGTTGATGGGTTTAAAGTGGCAGAGGGGAGATTTAAAAGGGATGTGAGGAGGAAGTTCTTTAGAGTGAGAGTGGTGAGACACTGGCACAGGTTGCTCACACAGGTTGTGGCAGCTCCCTTGCTGGAGGTGTTGAAGGCCAGGTTGGATGAGGCCTTGAGCGATCTGTTCTAGTGGGAGGTGTCCCTGCCTATGGCACAGGGGGGTTGGAACTGGATGATCTTTGAGGTCCCTTCCAACCTAAACCATTCTATGATTCTGATTTTATGATAGAAGGCACTGAAGCTGATCAGATGTGGTTTATCCAAGTCAAATCAGTGATGACTATTCCCAGTCATCTTTATCTCCTTTGTATGCCCAGAAATGTGTTTCGAAACAACTTGCTCCATGATTATCCAGCTTGCAGTTTGGCCAGCTTTCTCCTTTTTTATATGTATTTTCATCATTTTCAGCTTGCTGTGTTAAATTCATTTGTTGATTACCAATGGAATTAAATTAAAATATGTGATTATCCCAACTGGATATAAGGAAAATAAGTTTCCATTGTAAGGATAGTAAAAAAAAGGGAACAGGAAGGGGGTGCAGTCTGCAGTCTTGGATTCACAGCTGGATACAGTCATGAAAAAACTGATCTGATATAATTGCTGACTCTTATGACACTCCTGCTGTGTAGGAATTTGGACTAGATTACCTCTTGAGATCCCTTCCAGCTTGGATTATTTTGTGGTTCTATGGCTCATGACATTGCATACTTAAAGCATGTTCACGGGATCTGAGCCAAGGATACTAAAGGGCCAATACTCAGTTCTTGAATGTCAAAATACTTCCATAAAATTAAATATGTTGTTATACACTCAGATTCCATGTCCAGTGTGGATCAAACTCAACACATTAGATACTTATTTCCACATACTTTCGCAGCCACAGTTTGGCATCCTCCATCAATAATTTAAGCTGCTAATATATCCTAATAATTATTAGCCCACTTGTCATCAGCTTTTTCATTTTCCTGAGTAGTGCTCTCGTTAGTAGTGTTGTTATTACTTCTTGATTGATATCTATTTCTTCTTGAGTGATATTTACCCTTTAGTGGCTTATAACAACAGTAGTATTTCAGGTATTATGTTTGTCTGTGTGTAATCCAAATTCTTGCAGAGAAACTGAAATGATTTTGCTTCATGTTTTGCCCCATAGCTTAATTTACATAGACAATTGACAGGTCTATCAGTCTCAATATTCAGAGATTGTCATCCCTAGTAGTGCAGTCTACTTAAACCAGATGAGCTGTTTTTCCAGTAACGTATGTCAGAAGATTACAAAACATTCCATGAAGTATAATTTATTTAAAATAATTATTTATTACGTCTTCAAAGACCACCTGATGTAACATTTCTTGAAGAATCGTCTCAAAGGTGGCACAGCTATTCTTGATTTATGGTGTCTGCAGTCCTGCCTGACTCATCAATCTGAAAATTTTTCCTTGCTTGCATCAGGGTTGCTTTTCATACACAGACAAGCAAAGGAGGAATTTCACATAACTATCCAAGTACATAGGAAAAAGGAAATTCTAGCATCATTGAGAAAAGTACTCAAATGAGGCATGAGATGAACATGCCAGTATGGGAAACTGCTTTTGCAAGTAACCAGTTGTTCTCAGGTAAGTATTTAGGTAATTTCCTTCTCATTCATATTGACTTTAGCACTCTAATACAGAGCTAAACTTCTGCACTCTTCATATATAGCATACCTGATCTGGAAAGGCAAGATCGTAGTGTGAAGTTATGATGTGTCACACAACTGGAATCCTAGAATCCTAGAATCCTAGAATCCTCAAATTGGTCAGGGTGGAAGGAACCACAAGGATCATCTAATTCCGACACCCCTGCCATGGGCAGGGACTGTGTCTTGTTCTGGAATCCCTATTACAAGAGGGATATGGATGTGCTGGAAGGTGACCAGAGGAGGGCCACAAGGATGATCAGAGGGCTGGAACAACTTTCCTATGAGGAGAGACTGAGGAGTTTGGGCTGTTCAGTCTGGAGAGGAGAAGGCTCCCAGGTGACCTTATTGTGACCTTTTCAGTATCTTAAGAGGTCCTACAAGAAAGCTAGGGAGGGACTTTTTAGGATGTCAGGTAGTGATAGGACTGGGGGAATGGAACAAAGCTAGAAATGAGTAGATTCAGACTGGATGTTAAGAGGAAGTTCTTCACCATGAGTGGGGCAACTAGCTCTATCCCAGTTGGATATCATGAGCCAACATAGAATGAGAGTCTGTAACTTCTGCAGCTTATAGAAAATCTTCTGCAATTCAGACCATGATAGTTGTGGATGTTCTTGTATAACTACAATTTGATTTTCTAAAGTATAATGGTTCGAATGGAGTAAATCACTGTTTCCCCCCATTTGACTCTCTGGCCCCATTCCTAAACATGAAATTGTCATGGAAACTTGGAAAATAAGAAGAGAATGTTCTATTTGCAATGATGAACTGTAAGACTCCAACAATTAATTCCTTAATTGTGTAAGTGATGTTTTGATGTTCCCCTGAGTTTGCAGGCAGCCTGAAATGGTTTCTTGTGAAGGTTAAACTTCTCTACTTGGTGCAGAGTTGTATGCTAGTTTTGGTTAAGTGATTCTCAAAAAGTATGCTGACATTTCTTGTGAATCAATCCACCTACTCTAGTACTCTAAATATTCTTCTACTACAAAGGTAATTCTTAACCTAAAACCTTGCCACTGATATTTGCTTTCCAATAGTATAATCTTTGAAATAAGAAACTTCATTTCTGTCATGGAGAAAACATTTCACTTGCTTTGGTGAGAAACTAAGTCACTAAACACCTGAAGGAGGATAGAGGATATTGCTGTTCCTATATTCATTGTACAAAGGCAACTAGACAAGGGAATTATCAGTAGGAATGCAGAGTAACACAATTCCAGACACATTTGTAAATTTTCCTAACTCAAACCCCACACATTTTGGGAAAGTGAAGAATTTTGGTATTGAAAAGAAAAGCATGAGCGGAAAAGATAATTTGACCTGCAATGCTAATTACTCAGGTATGAAATGCATTTAGCATAGACACTCCACTATGCCTTTACCCTTGGCGGAAGAAACCACAGGGAATATTTACAAATGAGGAGTAAAAAGTGTAAAATTTTGTTCCTCAGTGTGTGCAGGGATACCAAAAATATGCAAAATTCAGATTTTTCGTATTTTATGTTTCATTTGTGTTGGGTTTTGTTGTTGTTTTCCTTGGCTATTTAGTTTCATTTTTCAGCCACCTGGGGATTTGACATATTCTTGTCTAATATACTGACGTGATCTTTATGGCTAATCAGTTATCCAGTTCAACTGCCTGTGACCCAAACTAGCAACCTACAGAAAACACTCACAAACAGCTAACACATTCATTAGCTATTATCAATCAGCACGGTTTTATTTTTTTTTTTTTTAGCTGGAGTTATGAAAAATGCATGAAGGCAGAAATGAACTCTGGTCTGTGGCATTTGTTGTGAAGCCCAGAAGCAGCAGCAACCCGCAACCTATCATGCATAAAAGCAGAAATAACATTTATGAGCCCAGCCATGTAAAGCTTGAATAGTCAGATTCGTGAAATTCACTGAGATTTGGATTAAATTTAAATCATTCTATACACCTCCACTTTAGATGAGAGTTATGTGTGCAGTGGGGGAAAAAAAAAGGCTCCCATTTGAATGGAACTCATATTTTTAAGAGGTTGAGTGTGCTAGAATTTAAACTGAGCTCCAAGTTTGCTCTTGAAATGTACAATGGGTCAATTTACATTCAGTGCTAAAGGGGGAGGGACAAAAGAGGTAGCACTTCATCCTTTTGGAGCTGTAGCTATGGATCCAAGTTTATAAAGATCAAAACATGACTGCTTCTAATACCTCCGTTTAAGAAATTGCGAAGCTTCGAGTGGCCAAATGATGAATGTAAGCTAAACAAGAGGAATCCTATGATGCTCAGCAAATTTTCTTTTGAGGAAACAGCAACAACAAAATATCTGTCCCTGTGCCACTTCTCTTTGCTTTGCATTAAAGTGGAATGGCACTGTTACTTCAAAAAATATTCCAGACATGTACATCTTCACTTCTCATTTGTGGTTCATAAAAAGTAGCATAGATACGTCAGTGACATAGGAAAAAAAAAAAAAGGCCTTCTGTAGATCAAATTTGCATCACAAACTAGCAGCATTCGATGCTTTGTATGTTTAAATTCTGTGTATCAGCCACTGTGGCTTTCAGGTATTTTCAGCAGACGCAGAAAAGAAATAAATCACGGAGGCTTAGAATTTATTTCAATATCTAAATAAATTTTCAGCCCATCCTTCAGATGACTTGTGGACTGCAAATAAAGTCATACAATGCATGAAGATGAAGAGATTATATCACACGTCCAGAGTCCTGGAACGTATAAATACAAACACTCACATATACACACAAATACATCCCCAATACATATGATGAACCTTCAGACCCAAGTGTTTGACTCAAGCCTATCCATTTGTTGTGGTTCAGACTAATCCAGAATAGGCTGGTTTCTCTTCCTAAGACCTCCAAGCTTAAATGTCTGATTTCTTTGAAGGAGAAACCTGTCCACAGCATTTAATCCAAGCCAGGATTCCATTGGCCTACTTGGCTACCTGGGCACACTGCTGGCTCATATTCAGCTCCTGTCTATTACAATCCTCAGATCCCTCTCTGCCAGCAGCTCTCCAGCCACACTGCCCCAAGCCTGCAGCATTGCTTGGGGTTGTTGTGATCCATGTACAGAATCATTACAGAATCACAGAAACATCCAGGTTGGCAAAGCCCTTCAGAGTCGCCAAGTCCAACCTAGAACCCTACTCTACAGGATTCACTTTAAACCATAGCCCTAAGCACCGCATCAAGACAACCTTTGAACACATCCAGGGTCAGTGACTCAACCACCTCCCTGGGCAATTCATTCCAGTGCCTGACCACTCTATCCATGAAAAACTTTTTCCTAATGTCCAATTTAAACCACCCCAGCCTCAACTTGAGGCCATTCCTGCTTGTTCTGTCTCCAGCTACCTGTGAGAAGAGACCAGCTCCAGTCTTTCCACAATGTCTGTTCAGGTAGTTTTAGACAGCAATGAGGTCTCCTTCAGCCTCTTCTTTTTCAAACTAATCAGCCCCAGCATTCTGAGTCACTAAGCAGGCATTTTCATCAATCTATTTAACAAAGGAAGATCTGGTGAGGTTCTATGATTTGGAGCCAAGATCTTGTAGTGACAGATGTGGAGAAGTGGCCAAAATCACTGGACTTGATGATTTCAGAGATAATTTATAGCCTGGATTATTCTATCATACATATTTAACTTTATTTCTAAAGAACTTTAATTCTTCCACAGTATTAATTTGTACATATAATATTTTCTGACCTATATAGTAATAATAGTAAGAATGTTTACACATTATTATTAACATTGTCTAAAAAAAGTATTACAAATTCCTTTTGTTATTGTTTATGGAAAATTAATTATTAATATTAATTACAATGTCCACACAAAAATTATTAATAACTATGACAATTGTTTATTAACATGAAGTCTCACCAGAAAACTTATTTACAATGTTTGAATGCACAGTTGGATTTGAACACAGGGTAAACAGGCAATTTAGAACAGTTAAGCATTTTATTTCTTCTGTTTGGGGATCCTCTTGAAATGATTTCACAAAATATAATGGCAATTGTATTAGAATTCTGCCCTAAATTCCACAAAGTCAGACCATGACAAAACATGGTTGAGTCCAAGGCTTTAGAGATTAACCGTTAATGTGTTTGCCATGTTTGCATGTCTTTTTCATCCCTTTGCTAGAGACTGCTAGCTTTGCACTAGTAAATCATAGAATCATAGAATGTCATGGGCTGGAAGGGGCCTCAAAAGATCATCTGGTCCAACCCCCCTCTCAGAGTGGGAACACCTAGAGCAGATCACACTGGAATGCATCCAGACAGTTCTTGAATATCTCCAGAGAAAGAGACTCCGATTAATGTGCATTGCTTTTGAGTCCCTTTATGCATTTGTGGTTTGGTTTGGGTTTGGGTTTTTTTCCTTTGTTGAGATTGTTAAGGTGAAAAAAATAAGCCCAAAACCAAAGGAAAGCAACCTGATTTTGGCAGCTGTAATATCCCAAGCTTCGAACATCCATCTCACAGTGCAGACCTTATACCACCTAGTACAGACACTCACACATGATAAAATGAAATATGATTATGTCTCCTAAGATGATGGTTAAACTGTTTTGCAAACAGTTCTGAGAGCAGATTTCAGTAAAAAAAGGGGACTGAATAGAAGTACCTTCAGAATGTAGCTAATAGATGCATCCTGAATTAGTCCATCTGCAATCATAAATGGAGAGGCATATGCATATGTGCAAATATATGTGCACATTTGAGTGTTCTGCAAATGCATCCCTTATACTTGATTGTGAAGGACTTCCACAAACTGACTGGAATTTAAATAAATGGAACATTTTGGAGATGAAGACATTCGGTGTTAAATGAACCATAAATAATTTCAGTTAAAAAAAAACCCTAAACAAAAAAACAAAAAAAAAAACCCCACCACAAACCAAAGCTCATTTAAATAGAAGAACACTGAGAAAAAGCTGACAAAAGGAAATGGCTCTTCAACTTCCTTCACATATCTGAACAAATACATTTAAAATGCCTGTCAAATAAAAAAGAATTGATCAGGAGTCAATCCCTCCCACGTTACACTGGGAAATGGAATTGTCTTAGTCAATTCACTGCCTTAGATATTACTATCAGCAATTTAAAGGGGAAAAGAAAAAGTCATCGTATGACTTATTTAGAGAACTGTAACTGTGATGTGCCCTCAGGCGCTAATTTACTGGACAGAAGTAGTTATTTTAGAAAGGTAACAGTCTTAATTCAACTTTAAATATTAAGAGCTCTCTAAATGGAACTGCTGTCATATATGGACTTAATACAAGAACTCTACTTAATTTCAACCAAACCAGGAACATAGATCACAGAAACGTAGAACCAAACACTTAGAGCAAGCCTGCTATCCTAAATACTAACAAGAAGGCTTCCACTCATTTATATAGGAAAAAAAAAGGCTTCTAATTGAATAGATTCAAAACAGTGTCATAGGTCCTGGTGCTATTTGTGTCTCTGCAGATTGTCATCACAGTACTTTGCAATGTTATGAAATCCATGGTGACCTTTCATACAGGTGTGACTTTCATGTTCCTGTTTCATAGTAGGAAAAGTTAAAATAACAGAAATAAGTAAAAAAAAAAAAAAAGCAGGAAAAAAAAAAATCTGTGGAAGTCAATAGATTCTGTCCAGGCTTTATTTATTTAGAGTATTTGGGCCTACAAATCTGTAGCTCTACCCTAGAGAAAAAGAACAACCAACACGCCTTGGGCAAAGTCTCCTTCGGTGTGGTAATGATGTTTAGAGGATTTCTATATCAGTGTCCTTCCATGTATTTATAGTATATCACATACTTCAGAGAGCATCATGGAGTATTAGCTTTGTTTGCAAATTGGAGCAGGTTTCGCCCAGCAAGGAGCTCCCAATCCTTCCATTATTTTGTGTCTTAGATTTAAAATCCACAACTATTTTGGAAAAGCAGCCCACGAGACATGCCATGCTAATGAGGTATCACAATCCATGTTCTTTAGCATTCTTTTCACTTTTCTTCCCTTTACAAGCACCAGAAATTCATGTAAACAGCTGTTTCGTTGTTGGAAAAGGACAACGGGGGGAAGAAAATCGACTTAAAAAGGTTATTTTGTCTGTAAGTCACTGTCCTTCTTGATTTTAAAAGGTAGAAAGGAGGCTGCTGCATTCTGTCCCAGCCTGAATTCATAAACCTAACTTGATCGTCTTCTGAAGAATTTATGAATCATGGTTAATAATCAGCTTTAGGCTCTTCTGAGGGAAGAATCACATTTTGAAGCTACAAAGGTCCACTAAATAGCCCACGGGAAATGACCCTGCATCCCATTAAATATAAAAACTCACTACTGTAGGACTCTATGTCAGAGGTAAAACATTTCAGTCTCTGCTCCCTTCAAGTGTCAGAGATCATCCTCTGCCTAAATGCTTTATTAAGATTGAAGATGCATCCCAGATTTCTGCTTCTCAGGGAAAACCTTTTGCTTCTTCTTGAAAAAAGTTTTTGTTTTTTTTTTTTTCCTTTTTACTTTGGGGGGAAAAAGAACCATAACCCTTTCTTTTCTCCATTCCCATATATTCATTATTGTCCACCTTTTTCTTAAAGCTTTTATCTTTCTTTTATCTATTTCATATGCCCGTGGCAAACACCGTAGTTGTCTCCTTTCTATTCCAGGAATCTGCTACAGTCTATGCTTTATCTTAGTTAGACCAGGTTGCTATTTTCCTATTTAAATGGAAGATATGGATTGAAAGTCAGATGTGAAGGTCAGGGAAATAGCTCTAAGTTTATTCTGACGTAGGTCTTTGCAAGCCATTTTTTTGCTTCATGGAAAGCATAATCATGAGCATATTATTGGGAAATACAATGAAATTCGCATTTCCTTTAATAATGTATTTCAGTTTCCCAGGCATAAGTGGTTCCACAATTTTTATTATTTTTTTTCTTTTTGGCTGTCTCTTCAAGTGCAGTGGTGGTATTTGCCACAATTTGAATGGGAGAAAGTAATTTATAATCAGTTCTTCATGTTAGTCCAATCCTTTTTTTTAGGGCAAATATGCACGATGCATGTGAAAGTGAAAAAAAAGAAAAAAAGCAGAAGAGACATCTGTTGAATTGCACTGTGTGATTTTAGAAGTAAAATCAATTATTATAGTCCTCATGACACTAGGATAAATATAGAATCATAGAATTGGCTAGGCTGGAAGAGACCTCCAAGCTCATCCTGTCCAATGTATGACCCAGTCCTATCCAATCAACTAGACCATGGCACTAAGTGCCCCATCCAGTATCTTGTAAGTGCCCCATCCAGTATCTTGTGGTTCTTTACTTATAAAGGGGACTATATTGCCTAACTATTTTCTAATGGAGCCATTCTGACTTCAGTCAACTTCCCATAGCCCACAAGACCTATAGTATAAATATTCTTGGCATACCTGATGGCTGTTCAGAAGGTCACAGAATCACACACTTACAGAATTAACCAGGTTGGAAAAGACTTCTAGGATCTGGATTTTGGGAAGTTCTAAGAACTTCCCAATATCCAGCCTAAACCTGCCCTGGCACAACTCGAGGTTGTGTCCCCTTTTTCTGTCCCTGAATGCCTGGGATAAGAGGCCAGTCCCTGCCTGGCTACAACCTTCTTTCAGGAATCTCAGCTGTCTTCTGATGATAATGGATGTTTGTCTTCCACTATAGAAGATAGGGTCTACCAGCCCAGGGGAGGTGTATGTGTCTGAGGATTCTGTCAATCTTACAAAATATGCAAACAGAAATGCTTATCAAGGCATCCTTCCTCAGCCTCCATCAGGTTTTTGACACAGATGTGTGCTTCAATTGGTTTTGAATTGCCTGTTGGCTTTGCTCCAATGGATGGTCCCCTATTTTTCCAGTCTACAAAAATGCCACATTATTTGAAAATGGTCCAGATGCTACAGGTTTTTATCTTCTGCTCTATTTGCATCTCTTGTATTACCAAAGATTTTTGGGTGCCAAAGTTACCAAATTGAATGCCAGGGAGCATCTCACTCAAACTCTTGACAAAAGAGTGAACTCAGCAATTTTTAAATGAATAATTAAATATTTATGTTTAATGCTAAAATGAAATAAAATAAAGTCAAATTAAAAAAAAAAACAAACAACAAACTATTAGACTGGTTGCAATGATGTTATAATTTATAGTTCTATTTATATTAGAGACAAAATTACCTACATGCAAACGTTCAAGTATTTCCCCATTTCTATGACATTGTGCTCACCCTATGGTCCTCTGAGTCCCTAATGCCAGTGGCTTAAGTTTTGGGGAGGGAAGGAGTTACAGCAAGTCATCAGCATTCCTGGTCCTTTGTCAGAAAGGGTATGATGGTGATGTCGATGGTGTCTTCCTCCTGGTGTTAGGATCTGCTTAGAACAACTTTGTGTGTTAATAGAATAGAATAGAATAGAATAGAATAGAATAGAATAGAATAGAATAGAGTAGAGTAGAATCAGCCAGGTTGGAAGAGGCTGGGCTCTTTTCAGTGATAGAATGAAGGGCAACAGGCACAAATTAGAATCCCACCTAAAATAAGGAAAAATTTCTTGACTTTGAGGGCAATGAAGCTCTGAGCCAGGTAGCCCACAGAAGCAGTGGAGATTTTCAAAACCCACCTGGATGCGCTCCTGTGCAACCTGATTTAGGCATACCTGCTTCAGAAGGGTGGATGGACCACTTGATCTCCAGTGGTCCCTTCCAACCCCTGTCATTCTGTAGCTCTGCAATTTAATAATATTTTCTGAATGAGCACTCTGTAAGAGAAAACCATCAAAAAAGATTCTGCCCTTGTCTCTCACATGCAGCTAACTGAAACAACACTGATGTTTTATTTTACCCAGTTGGTCATGCTGCCTTTTGGTTGATTGCACTCCTATGGGTTTATTCTTCCCATCCTTTTAAGTACAAGAAGCATAGAACCTCTGGGAAGAAAACAAAAAGTATAACTAGAAAAAAAAACCCCATAAAATATAATTTTAATTATATCCATAGTTACAGAACTATTAAGAAATAGTAATAATAATTATTAAGAAATCAGGAGTCCTTTTATGTGTCAGGAAAAGTTCTGCAAGCACTTTTTTTTTTGGTGTAAGATCATAGAATACCACTATTTATTCCCAAACATATTGAAGTGAACAAAAGATGTCCCCAAGTTTCCTACAGGTGAAGAACAGGTGACAAAAATTTTTCTTTGACCTATAAGAGCGGCTCCTTAGTAGACAGATAAGTTGCTTGCTAAGGCAAAAAGCTTGAACACAGCTCGAAGGATAAGTGACTGGGAAGAAAAAAAAATATTTTCTACATATAAGTTTATTTATAGATCTCGCCTGGGATTAGCCAATAATTTCTTTCTCATGCGAATCAAATGGAAGAATAATGGAAAGTAATTAAAGTGTGATATATTACACAGAAAGAAGTTTAGAAGAACATCTGCAGCCTACCTATTTGAAGACAGAGGGAAAACTGACACAAAAATGCCTGTGAACGTGAACGCAGCAAGTAGCCACATGTTACTACTGCAAAAGCATAATTTACTTTCAGCATCTGGATTTTGTGAACTGCCTTCAGAATAATAATAATAATAAAAAAAAGAAATAGTGATACGTAGTGGTGAAGTGTAGTCTGCAGCTGCAGGTCTCTATCCTTTGCTTATCTTCTTTTGGGCATTCCAAGAGAATGCCTTTCATTGTAATGCTAAGATTCGGTGAGGTTAATCACACAAATAAAACTTCAGCTACAGCATTGCATCCTGTTGAAAAATCAGCATATTTTCAAGAGTATCCAGTTCTTCCAGACAAAGAATGAAAATTCCTGGACATACAGAAAAGGAAAATATAAATATTTCTGGGAAAAGCCTTATTTAGGGCTCTTTACAGCGACTGGAATGACCAAGTAAAACGAAATGCTTTGAATATATGTAAAACAATGGTAATATGCTGTACAATTGGTTTGCCCTTTGACAGTTTTCACATTCATATACACAATGACTGCATAACATGTGGCTGTCTTAGTCTGGAGGAGAGAGACTAAAAATGTCTCAGTCCAGAGGAGAGAGATTCATTCTTATATATTCTCATGTCGTGAAATTAAGGTATAGGCGAGACCAAATATCAAAAGCCAGACTGTTTATTAAATGATATAAAGTGAATGAAACAGAGGAAAAAAAAAAAAAGAAAACAACAGAAAAATGTGGAGAAAGAGAGAGGAAAACAGTGAAAAAGAGGAGGAAAACAGAGAAAAAGAGGAGAAAAACAGAGAAAGAAAGGAGTATAGCAGGAAATGGATTATATTACCATTGGCCAGATGAGAGGAGACAAAGGGTTTCCAAAGTCTAAGTCATTTTCAGTTTGTGTTGTCTAGGGATGGTTCCAGTGAGTGATGTCTTCAGTGGCCTTCTTCTTTTCTCCTTACAGCAGGCAGAGCTGACCTATCAGGCAGGTCCTTTACAATGATTGTTGCACATTCCAGGAGTCCTTATGCCTGCAGGAGTCCAGTGCTGGCAGTGGTCTTCAATACACATTGCTGGGCACTCAGGCAAACCACCTGAGCAGCTGTTGTCTGGGGAGGGGCAGGGGGAGCAAAGGTGATTTTTATCTTTATTGATTTACATGTACAAGAGAGACAAGATTTAGTCTCTCTCAACCGATTTAGTCAAGAACACTGGAATCATCTCAGTAAGTGTAGGCTGCTTACAGCACAAATAGAAGCTATCTGTGTGTTGTAGGGCACTCCAAATCCCTTCTTTCCCCCGCTATCTCCAGCTCCACAGGTTTGAATGGAGGAAGAAGAGGTCTCTTCACTGAGACACCCAGTGACAGAACAAGAGGACACAGTCTCAGACTGCACCAGGGTGGGTTTAGGCTGGATGTTTGGAAAAAGTTTTACACAGAAAGAGTGATTGCCCATTGGAATGGGCTGCTCAGGGAAGTGGTGGAGTCACCATCCCTGGACATATTTAAGAGGAGGCTGGATGAGGCACTTAGTGCCATGGGTTAGTTAATGAGAATGGTTAGGTGATAAGTTGGACTGGGTGATGCTAGAGGTCTTTTCTGATCTGGTTAATTCTGTGATTCTGTAATTCTGTGAAACTGCTTTGTCCCTCTGCCTTGCAGGCTTGAAGGGGAAACAGCAAAGGCACCTTTTCCACATGTGTCCTGACTTGTGGGACTTTGTGGAAGTCTCTTGACTTTGCGGCTCCACCAAAGCTCACAGAAGTCTGTCTTACCCCTGTCAGCATTGGGGAAACAAAAACTGTACAGGGGACCCAGCCTGTCCAATACACAGGCAGAGCTATCCAGAAAAAAACTTTTCTGGTAGAGGCTCCCTTGAGCTGGTACCAGATGGTTTGTAGACAAACATACAATAATGAAAGCAGAATCACACAATCAACCAGGTTGGAAAAGACCTCTAGGATCATTGAGTCCAACCTATCACCTAACCCTTCTCATTAACTAAACCATGGCACTTAGTGCCTCATCCAACCTCCTTTTAAACACCTCCAGGGTGTTTAAAACAAGCATACTGTGGTCTTAGTACCATCTTCCAGACTCCATGAAGCAAATAAATTAATAAATATCCATATAACAGAGCAAGAGAGGGAAAGATCTGAAGTGAAGTATATAAATATCCATAGACAATAGAATACATGACCTTTCATCCTGCCAAAAAATCATACAAAATTCACCTGTTCCATGGGAAAGTATCCGTGTCCTACAAGGAAACAAAGGTCTATAAATTTAGTTTGCTATTTATGGAACAAAGGTCCAGTCACAAAGGTCCAAACTGTATTTTTAAGCCAAAGGAATATCACACCTGTTTTACTTGGTCTGCCATTGACTCTTGTCACCTGCATGTAGAAATAGGAATCCAATTATGACTGCATCAGTTGTGTATTTGTGCTGGATGCCAGGTGCCCAACAAAGCAACTCCTCGACTAGACAGGGGAGATAAAAGTTAACAAAAGTCTCAGGGGTTGAGATAAGAAAAGGAAGAAATCACTCAGCAGTTGCATCACTGGCAAAACAGACTGGGGAAGACTGAGAGGGGATCTTATCTATGCTTATACATATGTAAAGGTCAAGTGTCAAGAGGATGCAGTCATACTCTTTCCAGTGGCTGCTAGTGATAGGACAGGGGACAATGGTGAAAAACTAGAACACAGAAACTTCCACCTAAACATAAGGAAAAACTTCATACCTTTGAGAGTGACAGCACTGGAACAGACTACCCAAAAATCTTATGGAGTCTCCTCTGGACACTTTCAAAACCTTCCAGGATGTGCTACTCTGTAATCACGTCTAGGCATACCTGTGTTAGCTGGGGCTCTTTAGCTTGGAGAACAGGAGACTGAGAGGTAACCTCATCAATGGTTGTAAATATGTACAGGTGAGTGCCAGGAGGCTGGAGCCAGGCTCTGCTGGGTGATGCCCAATGACAGGACAAGGGGCAATGGGTGGAAGCTGAGGCATAGGAAGTTCCATGTAAACATGAGGAGGAATTTTTCCCCTGCAAGGGTAACAGAACCCTGGAACAGGCTGCCCAGGGGGGTTGTGGAGATATTCAAGAGCTGCCTGGATGTGTTCCTGTGTGATTTGGTCTAGGTGATTCTGCTCTGGCAGAGAGGTTGGACTGGATGAGCTTTCGAGGTCACTTCCATCCCCTAACATTCTATGATTCTATGATTCTATGGTTCCATGCAACGGCCATTGATATTATTTCAGGTAAAGTAACTGATTTTTACTTTTCTTTTCTTTTCTTTTTTTTTTTCCACAAAGAAAAAGAAGGAAGACATAAATAAAAGACTATCATTTACCATTATTAGCATAATATTACTAGGAACAACATCTATTGGGACTGAGTGTAGCCTTTTTATTAACATGCATTTCAGAGATATCCCAAATTATCTTTTAGTTGGTTTCCTTATTAATTCAGCTAGAGAAGACACATCATGACAAGATTAAAACAGTATTATTATTGCTGGGTGATATGAATCTTGCTGGAAACAATAGTTGTTGTGACAACAATCACTGGAAAAGAAAATTAAATAGGTCTAAAAGTACTACTGATAAGGCTGAAGTCAGAATTCTCTTTTTAATCTACATTATAACAACTGTGAAATTTTTTTTCCTTTCATCTCTCTAAATCATGTAAATATTGGATTAAATTGCACCAAACCCAGTACATTTACTGTAGTGCTTCCCTTATATGAAGGTAGGAAATATTTACTGAATTTCCAAAGACGATATAGCAGATGACTTGGAAATACATCTCCCCCATGATTCAGGTAAGAAAAATATGGACAAAGAAGTATTTTGCAATGCAAATGGAAAGGAAGAGAAAAACCAACTGCTTCCATCAGACTGACTCTAAAATCATTAAGACTGCAGAATATGCTATGCATTAAGGATAAGTATATACAAATGCATACTTTGAAAACGAACATCAAAAGTGTGTTTGTATTGCAGTGAAGTTAAGCACATGTCCCAGTTATATATTGATAGCTTCCTTGTTATACAAATATGCTTTCATTTTAGGAGCATTTTGTCGTGTAGCCTTTCCCACTGACTTGGATTCTCTGTTAGAGTTCTTAGACCAAAACCGCACGAGTAGACCACTGTTGTGGGCAAAGCAACCTTCTGGTCATGTCTGCCACTGCCACTTCCAAATAACACATAGAGTCACACAGAAATATCCAGGTTGGAAAAGCCCTTCAGGTTCACCAAGTCCAACCTAGAACCCTGCTCTACAAGATCCACCTTAAACCAAGAATCACATCCAAACCACCCTTAAGTACATTCAGGGTCTGTGACTCAACCACCTCCCTGGGCAGCTCATTCGAGTCCCTGATCACTCTCTCCATGAAAAACATTTTCTTAATATCCAGTCTAAACCTCCCCAGTCTCAGCTTGAGGCCATCCCCCTTTGTTCTGTCTTCAACTACCTGTGAGAAGAGACCAGCAGCAGCCTCTCCACAACGTCCCTTCAGGTAGTTGTAGACAGCAATGAGGTCTCCCCTCAGCCTCCTCTTTTTCACACTAATGATCCCCAGCTCCCTCAGTCAGTCACAGAGAATAAGCAACATAAAAAAGGAATAAAACAAATCAGAGGGACTCTGAAATAGAAGTTGAAAGTACCAAGGAAAATTATGGAAATAGATGTTTTATGATATATGACTCAAAAAGAACCTAAGCAGTCTTGGTATAAGAGCAAGGTATCCATCCTAGATAACTAACTAGCAATAAATTAGGAGTCAGGAGCAAAAATGAGACTATTTTTCACAGGGAAGAAAAATGACCATTGGAATTCTGAATAAAGTCACAAAAAGGAGGTGAGTAACTGTGTGACAGAGTTTGCTGATTTATTTTGGCTGCAGAGACTTGCAGGACTAGATGCTAAACTGGAAGATAGAATTTAATAAGAAGAAATGTGAGGTGATTCACACGTGGAGAAACAAATCTAATTTTATGATGGATTCTGTAATGATGGGCTCTAGGACGGCTGCTACCACTCACAAAATCACCAGTTCAGTGTTCAGTAAAATGGAAAAAAAAAAACAACAAACCAACAAACCAAATCTGCTAGGAATTAATAGGTAAAGAGGAGAAAAACAGACAGAAAATGTAATTATGATACTGTATAAATCTCCAGTGCATCTGCAGAATATTGTGTATGCCTAACCCCCTCATCCCAAAGGAGATATGACAAGAAGTAAGGAAAATGTACAAAGAATCCAGCAAGAAATTATGGCAGTGTAAAATATAACCAGAAGCACGGAGCAGTTTCCAAGTGAGGAAACAGTTACGTAAACTAGAACAGTTCAAGCAAGACAGCAAGAAGGAACATATGATGACACCTCTCGGTTCAAAAGTGGTGCACTGTAGGGACCACTTCCCCTTCAGTCCTAGAACTGCATGCAACCAAACAGACCCATCAGGATACAGGTTCAAGAGTACTGGGAAAAAAAATGTCAGTGATGCCTGTACAGAAGGGAGATACAACTCCTACCTCCAAAAGTTTCATTAAGTGTGTACCAGTTGGGTGCAGAGCAAACGTTCAGGGCAATTTCACAATATACTATCATCTCCCTCCACTTTTTCCAAGCATCTGCTTTTGCCTGCTGTCAGAGACAGGATACAGGACCAGACAGGCTCTTTTTTTTTTTTTGGTCTGATCTAGCACAGCTGCTCACATGTTCTCAGTGATAAAACTCACTGTTCTTCATTAAGAAAAAGAAAAATCTTTGATTTATCTTTTTCTTTCTTTCTTTTTTTTTTTTTTTTAATTGTTGAACTTTCCAAGTAATAGTCTAGAATGAATGCTAAACTTCATTTCAAGGGAGCTTGAAAGCTCTTCTCCTGATCATCACAGTCTGCAAAAGAATTCTATATATTAAGAGCACCAGAAGAGCTTTAAAGTGCGTTCGTTGTTGGAGAAAGCTTTAAAACTCAAGAAGAGCTTCTAATGGGGTTCTAAAGGGGGATTTTCCTTATGATGTATTTGCAGATCTGTTTTGATGTACAGACAGAATATATTAAAAAAAAAACAAAACAAAAAAACCCAACCAGACAACAAAAGTTAAAAGAAACAAAGAAATGAGCAAGCTACTTTTGTTTTTTTTCTTTCTTTTCTTTTTCTTTTTTTTTTTTTTTTTTTTTTTTTTTTTTTTTTTTTTTAATTCTTTCCCCCCACCCAGAAGCTTTGCATTTACATTTGCAGAAGAGAGAAAAAGGACATGATTCCTCATTTTAGTAACTCATGGGCCCTTTCATCTCTTGTGTTTGGTCAGATGACATTCCCCTGATGTGGTATTGTAGCTCCCTCATTTTTTAAGGAAAAGAAGAGTATCAGAAGATAAAAATTCAAACCAGCGTTCCTGCTGTAACGAGGAAAATGTTTTGAGGCAATAGAATTGTTATTTATATGAAGCAGCTTGTGTATACAAATCAACATTCTCAGTTGATTTTCAAATTAACTTGCTACAGTCTTCCAGTTGCATCTATGTTAAAGTGAGATTAATAAGGGTGAGACTACAATAAGGAATCTGTGATCATGAAGGATGTTAGTGACACAGTTACTGATTGGAACACAGCCATAGAAAAATCCAAAGACAGTATAAAGTTATCCTGGAAGACCAGATACTACTGAGCTAGTTGAACTGCCTGTGAGGGAAGAAGACCTTCTATCAAAACTACAGGAAATGAAATTGCACAAAAAAATGAGCTCAGGCTACAAGAGTTAGGGCTCTGCAGCCTGGAGAGGAGAAGGCTTCCATGAGACCTTGGAGTGGCCTTCCAGTATCTGAAAGGGGCTACAGGAGCGTTGGGGAGTGACTATTGACAAGGTCTCATAATGACAGGATGAAGAGGAATGGGTTTAAACTGACAGAGGGGAGATGTAGACAGGATGTTAGGAAGAAGTTGTTTGCAGGGAGGGTATTGAGATACTGGAACAGGTTGCCCAGGAAGGTTGTGGCTCCTCTCTTGTTGGAGGTGTTCAAGGCCAGGTTGGATGAGGTATTGAGCGACCTGATCTAGTGGGAGGTGTCCCTGCCTATGGCACAGGAGGGTTGGCACTGGATGAGCTTTGAGGTCTCTTCCAACCTAAACCTTTCTATGATTCTATTCCAGATCACTTCTTCGATGTAGAAAACATTACTGTCTAGAGAAAATGAAATATTTTGGATACTATAAAGAAATGTCATAGGAATATGCGAAGAAAAAGTTAAGTATTTCCAGATGTTAGCTGAAAATAAAGATGACATTAAACAGCAGATTAGCTTGAATGGTTACCCAAACCATTCTTACTGCCAGTTACTGTCGTTCGTTGTACTCCCAGTTTATATTTTAGAGTGCTTTTTATTCTGTGATCAGGAATAAAAGGGCAAGAAGAATTGTTAAGGATACTGGAGGGGTATAATCTCCAACAGAGAAGGGGAAAGAGGAACAACTTTGAGTTGTAGGATAGGAATAATGTTATGGCTTGCTGGAGCGTTTTAGACCTGGCATGAATGCTGCATCGTTTTCCTTTTTATATTATAGACTGTAGAGTTTGAAAAAAGGCAATAATCTTAACACTGGGAATATAGATATCTAGGTTTGGTTTCTCACAACTCATACTGAAATAAAACCAGCATGTTTCAGATGTTTCTGGATTGTCTCTTCTGTTGTTGTTAGAAAGTCTGATGTTGGGTAACATTCCCAAAGAGATTTTGTTGGTGGTCTCCAACACAGAGATGAGCACTGCTGATGAACACTGGGAAGCGTTGGGAAATAACCTGAGAAATGGCTGCAGAGCTTGAAACTTAAATTCCTCTCAGATAAATCTAAACAGGGAGGAGGGTTAGAGAGGTCAAGTGTAGTTATGCAGTATGTAAAGAGTAGAATGGGCAAATAATAATTGAAAGGCTTTTGGAAAATACATAAACAGTCTGCTGGAAAGGCAGACTGGGGAGGGTTTATACAAATAAGCAGAAGAAAGTTAAAAGGATAATTAGGGGAGCAAAGAAATAATATTGAATGTCAAGTTGTATGGAATATTTCAATTAAGGGCTCTTCAACTATATCTGTAATAGAGACATAAGTTTAAAGGTTAAATGGACCCATTAAAAACAACGGTGGGGGATCGAGCACAGGGCACAAGGAAATGACAATTTGTTAAGTATTGTTTAGCTTCTGTTATTACAGCTGAAGAAGATGGAATACTGCTTGGGAGAAAATTGTGTATCTTAAAAAGATAAGTCAGCTCCTAATAAGGTGCAGGTGAAATTGGAAATAAATGAGTCATTTGGCTGCAAATGTACATTTTGCTGGTGTCAAAGAGAGACATGCAGGAGATATAGGAAATACTCTAACATATCTAATTGGTGATAAATTAGGAAGGCTCTAGCATATTATCAACACTTCTTTTGCATGTATAGCACTGGGGTAGCACAAATACCTTTACAATCGTTTTCCACAGTGCAGCTCATTATTACTTTATAAAAAGTGAAGTAATAGAAATCATCCAGATTAATATACCAAGACATACTACCCAAATCCAGGGAAATATACAACAGAAGAACACAAGTCCAAAATTGTACTGAGCATCTGTATGGAAATGAACATTGGAAAAGCCCAAGAAGATTCTTATAAAATACATGGAAGTATTTTTTTTTAGATGCAATAGCAGCACTGCAATGTAATATTGAAGCTTTGAGCTGAAAGAGTATTACATAAATGAAAATACTAACCATCTCAGTTTACAAACTATGAGTAAAATTGAAGTACCACAGAATCATAGAATGTCATGGGTTGGAAGGGACCTTGAAAGCTCATCCAGTCCAACCTCCTTGCCAAGTACAATCACCTAGGTCATATATGAATGCATCCAGGCAGGTTTTGAATACCTCCAGAGAGGCAGACTCCACAACCCCACTGGGCAGCCTCTTCCAGGGTTCTGTCATCCTCATAGGGAAAAAATTCCTCCTCATGTTTTACATGAAATTTCCTATGCCTCAGCTTCCACACAGTACCCCTTGTCCTGTCACTGGGCATCACCCAGCAGAACCTGGCTCCAGCCTCCTGCCACTCACCTGCACATAGTTGCCCTACCCAATATTGATACCATTGCTGAGGTCACCTCTCAGCCTCGTCTTCTCCAAGCAGCACAGCCCCAGCTCCCTCAGGCTCCCCCAAATCATTTTCCCCTTCACTGACTTCCAGCAGGTGATTCTCCAACCTATCCTGACCCCTGGGGTTGTTCTTTCCCAGGTCCCAGACTCTACACTTGTTGACTTTCATTCGTTTCAACCTGGCCTTGAACATCTCCAGGGAGGGAGCAGCCACAACCTCCCTTGTTTCTGCCTTTATATTTTTTTTAAATTACAAATGTCCCTATAAAACAGGGAGGGACTTTTTAGGCTATCAGGTAGTGACAGGACTAGGGGGAATGGAGCAAAGCTGGAGGTGGGGACATTCAGACTGGATGTGAGGAGGAAGTTGTTGAGCATGAGAGTGGTGAGGCCCTGGAATGGGTTGCCCAGGGAGGTGGTTGGGGCCACATCCCTGGAGGTGTTTGCAGCCAGGCTGGCAGAGGCTGTGGGCAGCCTGATCTAGGGTAGGGTGTCCCTGGGCATGGCAGTGGGGTTTGGATTAGATTATTGTTGTCTCTTCCAACCCTGACTGATTCTATGATTCTATGTTTAAAATAGAATTTCCACCCATCTTTGTCGGTCAGAATTAATTAAGCTTGTTCTCTGGACTACTTTAGAAACAGTCAAGGGAGGTAGGCTCTGAGAAGCTGCTCGTTCCCAACTACTTGCACAAACACATTAGGATGCATTTGATTGTTTTTTACATATGTTGGTGCCATTAAGTTCAGTGAGACATATCGACCAGTGTGAACTAGAAAACTAGAATTTGAGGCAACAGAAGGTAAATTAGATGAATCATCATTTATGCAAAATGAGTGAGGTTGGAATTAGATGATCCTTGTGGTCCCTTCCAACTCTGGCTGATTCTATGAAATGAGAGATATCAGTACTTGTGGTAGCAATCATATTTGCTATTTCATTGCTTTGCATGCCAAGACACAACACAGACACCTGCTATATTTATTATAGCAATGCAAAAAAAAAAAAGAAAAAAAATGTTTCACTATTTCAGCAAAATTCTCAACATGAACAATGCACACTAAAAGGTAAGACTCGAGGCTTGTATCAAATTAAAGCACAAACCTACTTTCATCACAAAAGGAGAGGAGGGGAGGGGGAAAAAAATTCCTCAAATTATTTTCCTTTTCCTTACTACATATCTGAAGCCATTACTGCCAGCCCATCAAATGAAACCTGCATCTTCTAGAAGGGAAAATTGTGAACACTGCAAGTCATGTTGCGGTTGACATCAAAACAACCATTGCTGGTATATCTTGCATTTGTGCAGCTGACTATTCTCTCCCTGACATTTTTAGTAAAGTTGAGCAATATCCAGATTCCAGCCTTGATACCAGTCGGCAGAGCAACATTCATCTTAAGATGACATCTGTTGAGAATTTTTCAATAACTTAATGGTTATAAAGCATGTGAGGAGGGGGATAATAGAGGGATTATGACATAAAAATGCTAAAGTCCTTGTGGGGGAACTGCTGCACATAAAGTTTTGATTTGGTAATTCAAACTAATGCAGTTTGTAGTCCTCTAGAGAGAGGGCAATAATGGTGCACAATATGCTCTTAAACGCTGATGCATAACACATTGTGCTAGAGCCAAAAGGCACTGTACAATATCATTATGGTGCAGAGGGAGGTAGCAACTTTGGGAGTTGCTTTCACACAGATCTGAAATGCACAGATAACAGACAGTGCTATTGCTCTTCTTTTTATGCTCCTTAACATATTAATTTGGGTGCCCTAGGAAAGCTTGGTACTTATTGTTAATATGGTAAAGAGATGAAGAGGACAAAAATTCATTTCAGGCAGTATGGACAGGATTCATTGCCTTTTCTGTCATTATTTTTAAAGGAGAGAGATTGAGCAAGATCAGAATTTAGGGTCTTTGAAATGTCATGAAATGGGGAATGTAAGGATTTGTACAAACTTAGAAAGCACACAAAATTAAAAATCCCTCTATGTATAATGGACTCAAATTTAGTACTAGGGTAGCAGTGAGGATAAAAACTGTATATAGAGAAATTCTTCAAACAGAATAGAGAATTACTATATAATTCAGAAAAAAAAAAAAAGTGCCATGTAGGAAGGATATACTTTTTAATTCTTTCAGCTATTAGGCTAATGTTGCAACTGGTTTGTTTAATTTACATTGCACATGGTGCTGGATGTAATGCAGAAGGTAACATATAAATGAGAACACAGTTTTAAAAATTACTTCTACGGGATTTCTAGCAATGTGACTTTAAGATGACAAAGCTAATCTGTTTGAATGATAAATTGCCTGTACCAGGACAAAGCAAAACAAACAAATAAATAAATACCACATTAACTGATTTTTTTTTTAAAAAAGAAAAGATGCATGTAAGGATGAAGTTTCATTTTGTAAGGACACCATCAAGTTTGGATGACTCCATCATACTAGTAAATATGGTAATAGCTTTTTTTGATTTTTCTAATCTTGGTTAAAAGTATGAGACTTTTTTTTTCCTGAGAAAAATCTTTATAATAAATATAATATAAAATATATAAATGTAATAATATAATATAATATAATATAATATAATATAATATAATATAA